>CM066232.1:5091516-5545359 GCA_033675125.1 Athetis lepigone | reverse complement strand
CATAGTGTATTTATACTGAGATACTAGAAACATTGGTTTTTTGTACAAATAAAAAACTCGGTCAATCGGCCTCAGTCTAGGTGTCAATCCTTGAGGTCTCCTTAGCCTCCAAACGACACTGGCACATTATTAGCAAAAAAGTTGTGCCGTATTATTATCATCGTCATCATCCTTCTAGCTATAGCCTTTTCCCGACTAGGCTCTAGCCTAACCAAATTTAGCAAGATATCAGTGTTTGGCGTGTAGTTACTGCCTGGCAGACCTTCACAACCCAGATACTGGGAAACACGATACCCCTTGGTTAGACTGGTTTGACTCTCTGTTTGCTGACTACCCTCAACTACTGTCAAAGTTCTACAACCAGGACCAATGGCTCTACGTACGTAACGGCGTTACGTCCTGAGGCTCGGAATGTCACTGATGTCCAAAAAAAACCAAAAAGTACATACGAATTGAAAAAGTCACTTTTACTTGCTCGGATTCCAACCCACAAGCTCCTACATAGCAGGCGAGCACCTTAATCACTGGGCCATCAGGAAATTTAAAGTTGTGTTGAATTGGCCCAAGTAAATTGAAATAGTAATCGAGATTTACTTGTATGCGTCTGCGCAAAACCGACCTGTTTGCAGTGCGCCGCTCAAATTTTCGCTGATTTTAAGACTTAACTTTGAGACTATTTTATACCAAAAGTACTCTAAGGATTTCCATTTAAAATTTTTTGTTAAAAGATTTAAGCTGGAAAAAGGTAAAAATGAGTTTGTTTTGTATTTTTTTATAATATCTTTTATTTAATTAATTTTTAAAAGAGATGCTTGTCAAAAGCTACTTCTAACAATATGTGTTGCATTTTTAATTATAAATTCTTATATTTAAATTTTATTCAAACTCTTGTTGTAATTCCTTTTTAATTACATGTCATCAGTTTTATAAATGCAAGTTTCATTACAAAACATGTAATACCCACAACGTAAATGGTACAGTAATTTCACGTCTGTCAGACTACTCCTCAATATAATGAAAACAAAAATGGCACCTCAGTCGCAGAGGGTTAAATTATCTCTATATTTGACGGCCCTGTATACCAATCTAGTTTGCTGACTATACCTGCATTATCACAGCGATGAACGGGTACTGTTATTAGAAGATTTTATGAATAGCTTTGAGATAAAGTGGGTAATAATGATGGGAGGTGAATTTGTGAAATATTAACGAGGTAGACTATGAATTGAACAAAGCTTACTGCAGGGATTTATGACGCGGTCTAAAAATAATAATCATATGAACAGCCTGAAGAGACTCTCGCCAGGCAATCCTACACTATTCCCAATCACTGTAACTCCTAAACATCCTCCTCTCGAAAGGCAGCTGGATCAAGGCTCTGATACAGAAGGCGGTACTCTTGGACACGGCGGGCATTGTCTGGGATTTATCCCTGGACCCCTAACCACCGCCCGGTAGCTTGGAACCTGTTCCCGATACCAGTGGCATACTATTTTTTAAAATACTTAATATAATTTCTTTATTGTTTTCATATTTTTTATAATAATATTTAAACAAGACTATTTTGTATGTATGCATAAAAATAAATAAATAATATTATATCAAATATTATATCGTAAGTTTAAAAAATACATAATTATGTGTAAAAATAAAGAATATTGAGATATAATCGAGCCTAAAAAGAGTGTCTGTTTGGTTAAACCGTCTTTATTCATCGATAAAGGCTTTAGGATGGTGTATACATAGGAAGGCTATATAATGTCACACTTCTACCTCGTGGACGAATCTGCGAAAAACTAAAATAAATATAAGGTTAAATATTCCGTAAATGTGACTCCAATTAATTTCTACTTTCATTGACTTCAATGCAGGAATACATTGTAAGTAAACCTGAGGTTATAACCTATATAAACTTGCTAACCTGTCCTTATTGATTTTACTTTCTCTGTATAAGGGTAAAGGTCTCTTACCTTTACCCTGCAGTGCAAAATTAATCATTATAAAATAGCAAGAAATAATCTCCACTTCGCCCCATATCAAGCAGGAAACAGAACAGAACTAGGCCAAAAGAAACAAATGGACTAATAACTATGGAAAGCTCAGATTGCCTTGCACCACAGTATAAAAATATTTATTAGTTAGGGGTCCACAATGTGAGCTGTTTGATTTAAATAAAATAGATAGACAAAACTCAACAATCCACAATTTTTTTCTTGACTGTTGTGCAGGATTTATTAGGATATTTAGGATTTATAAAAATAGAGGTGTCAGCGAAAGTTTAACCCCAAAAACGGGTAAAAAAACTGGCCAGGTGCGAGTCGGGAGAATGCAAGTTCTGTACCATTTTATATTATTGGCAAAAACAGACGAAAAAAAGCGTTTGTTGTATGGGGGTTATATATTATATAATTTTATTCAGTTTTTTAGTATTTGTCCTTATTTGGAATGACAGTGAAAATTTCAACTGTCTATCACGGTTCATGATATACACCCTGGTAACAAAATGCAGACCGCCATACGGACAACAGAGTCTTAGTAACAGAATTCCGTTATACCCTTTGAGTACAGAACCCTAAAAAATAGAAAGTAACTAAAACACTCTTTATGCTGTTCGCGTAAACGCAATCACTGAGGAGTTCTGTATTAGGCTATCTGCGATCAACGCCTTGTTTGAAATACGTGAGTACGTAATGCGGCGCCATTGACGTGTCACCAATTAGATAGGGACAGAAGCCCCAAAAACAACGAAAGCACGCACTCACACATATGTAGGAGCTCATAGTATATCTACCGCCACGAGGAGCTATACATTTTGTAAAAAGGCTCACGTAAAACACTGGTATCCAGCTGAATCCGGTTAGGCTCGAAGCTGATCCCAAGTTGGGAAAAAGCTAGAGAGATGGTGATGGTGGTGAGCTAGAGCCCAAGTCTGTTATTGCAATCGTGTCTCAATGACCAGTCATTGACTAGATATTTGACAGTTTTTGTATGAGAAAATGTGTCAAAAGTTTGACGTTATACGTCAACAAGCGATCATTGAACCAATATTCCAAAAACAGACTAAATACCCAGGTTTGCAACCTTTGGATCCAATTCGAAACTCGAGTTAGCGGCCCAAATGTTGACGTTTGATTTGTCAAACGTGATTTTTTACCACAAAAAAAAAGACGACAGCGCGCATATCGTTAAATATAACCTAACCAAGTGAAATTGCTTGATACATTTTTATTTATTTATTTTTATTTATCCATTTATTTCAGGTATCAAGGCCCATATAAACATATACAACATAAAATTAATATAATTGCTCTCGCCCTACGTAAAACTTCTATGTGTGAACATCCCTCAATCCTTGTGAGGAGTTTATCTTCTGTATGTGTCTTTCGCGATGTCGTGATGTGACAAAATTGACGGAAATGAGGCCCTTTTTATGGTGACAAGATTTTACGATGTGAAGTGTAAACCTGAGAGCGAAGATTTACACGTACTTTAAAGTAAAACTGCACGAATTGCGGAATATATAAGATGAGTTGAATATCCTCTTTACAGCACAGGTTTTACCATTTTAGGAGTCCGGTTAGTGGTCCTATTGGTCACTTTGGTAAAAAATGCCCGATATTTTTTCAAGATTTTCAGAAACAGTATCGACAGAAAAAATAACAAGTTTTTCGTGATCACACCCTAACAAAATCCGGTTAAACAGCCAACTACCCCACACACACACACACTGCCAACACTGATGGTGGGATTACTTCACAGGTTCAAAGAGTCTAATATTCAGAACAAAATTATTAAAAAAAAAACTAAGTTACGAACATATTGATCCACATTCAAATTAATATGTTCGTAACTCAGTTTTTTATTAAATAACGTTTTAGAAGATGTCAAAGACTTTCATTATTTATTGATAAAATATATCCATTACGAGTGCAAGAGGAATAGTTTAGTAAAGGCCATTCATTTCAAAGAATGACGACGAGCGCAAATTTTGTAGAAATTCATAGCCTATATTTGAATACAAATATTAGGATACGATGGCACTGCTATACGTTAAACCAAAAAAAAACCAAAAGATGGAGCTGGTCTATCCAGAAATAAATTTGTTAAAAACCAAGGTGCGTCAAGGTTAATAGCAACTGACCCCAGGCCGAAGAACATAAATACAGAATATCATTGATCTTCCATGAAAGAAAAACAGTCTACCCTGCTTAATATTCTATGCAGGTATTAAGAACCTATTGAAAACCATAGATGTCTATCTTCTACGATGTTAGAAGGTGATAATTTATAAATAACAACCTGTCTCTGTTTATGTTCTACGACCATATTTATTGAAGTGTTAGCATATAAATAGATAGTCATAAGGAAGAGCTATTAATGCATGTCTGTTAATTGGCACGTCTACGTTCTTCAGGATTTTAAAAATTTAGAACCTTAAATTCTGTCTGTCTTTTTTTCTCAGGAAGTGGAAGTGTGAATTTGAAATTAATATTGAAGCAGTCAAAAATCTAACTTCTAAGTCAACGCTATCAAACATTCAGCCTTTTTTACCGAAATTTTTACTCTGACATATTTACTAGCCGTTAACCTAAAATTTAAAATTGAACATGGATCAAATTCTTAGAAATAAAGTCCCTACAATAGTAGGTAATTAATTACTCACAATTTCGATTTGCTATGGGCCATTTTTTATTGTTTTACTAAAACCTGAAAACGCTTCAGATTTGATGCCTTGGGCATTTTCCTTACCTTTCCAAACTATTATTTGATCTTCTGTCTTTTTCTTAATGAAATGGAAAAAAAAGATGCATTGAATTTAAATTAACTTTTGTTAGCAAGCAAGGGGATAGGCACTGTTATCTCCCTACTAGGTCTTTGCAAAGACCTTCCTCAAAATTTTCCTTGTATTTTTACCCGTTCTTTAGAAGGTGTAACGTTTGGGGCTAATGAATCAATGAATGTTCCAAATTATTCTTCCCTCAAACGAGCCTACATGATACGCATCGAAGACATTTCATCAGTCAGCCATCAGAATACTGCGCTCTATTGACGCAGAAATCTTGCCAAAAGACAAAATACAATCAAATTCGTCAAGCTTTACAGTCATTGTTGTAAATGTTCACATAATTTAGTATTATCCAAACATCTCAGTTACAATGCCTGGCGATGTGTAGACAATCTTATACGTAACGCTGTAGGCACGTTTAGAACAATGGGACCAAGCCTATCTAGCTTAGAGATAGAGCACGCTAATTGTAGGGGTGTCACTTGCTTGTTAATTTATTAATAAATAGAGATTCGTTAGACGGTTGAATGAGTAGGAATGAAGGGTCTGATTTTGGTAACATTACTTCTGGACACGGTGTATATTGTTGATAATGCTCCAGTGGGTTTCGGCAAAGGCGACAAATTTATGATATTGTATTGATAGCCACGGCAAAATGTGGCTTAGATTGGCATGATATACGATTTTAGGCCCATTTGAAAGTTTTTACATAAAAAATACATTTTTTTTTGGGAGTGGAAAATCATCAAATGACTTCTCCCGCCATGCGGCGGGAGGGCGTGTAACACTTTTACTGTCTAAAACCCACTACTGTTCCTTCGGTTGCCCTTTATGTTCCGGGGTCACGGTAACTATTGTAAACATTCCGCAACCCGGGCAGGCGTTGGCCCTGATGGGTTCCTTCCTTTGCTGACCTGTCCCTGAGGCGCGCGTGGAACACTAACGCGCCGTCGCAATGGGGCCATTATTGACACTCCATTGCGACCTCGGTAGTCGTGGCGGCAGCGGCAGCAGCGGGGATGGCGGGAGCAGCGGCAGCAGCGGGAACGGCGGGAGAGGCAGAGGGCCTCTGCCCTTGCCTCTGGTCCTGGCGGGTGGGGCGCAAGCCTTGCAACCCTTGCTCCAAGCCCGGTGATCGGCCGGCTTGCCAGCTGACAATATGAGACTAAGAACCATTTAAAAAACTAGAGCCCATTGGTTGAGTAAAGAGTGAGATGTAGAAGATGGTCTTGGACGCTTTGCGATGAAATGTAACTATACAAATAAAACAAAAATGCATACCAAATATTCAACTGCCAGCTAATTATCGCCTACCAACCCTGTCCAAAACTAGGTTTAATGTCACCCCAGCCTACAAAGTAACGAGTACAACACCCACAGGGCAGTGTCAATCACGACCTACCTACAAACATAAATCGTCTCCTATCTTCTCAATCTAATTAGTACTAAATGCGACAGGTACAAGTACTTGGTCGTACTTTAAAATTAAATGATAGGTTGCATTCAAGTTGTTTTAGCTAGCATTGTACAAATCTATAAATATAAAATAGTAAATTGACTGACTGACTGGCTTGTTGACTTGATATATCAACGCACAGCCCAAACCGCTGGTCCTAGAGACATGAAAATTGAAGGATATGTTCTTTATGATTTATAGTTGGGTAGCTAAGAAAGGATACAATTATGCAAATTTCAACCCTAAAGGTGACAGAAGTTGTTGTTGAATATCTACTTTGAAAACTGACTTCAATGTTATAGTCATTCATTTCTTATTCGGGCTAGAATAGGGCTTGGCTCAGAGGCGAAATTTTAAAAGAACCTCCTTTAGCAGTTGTTTGTTTCACATAAACGGCGTCAACAGTTTTGGGCTTTGCGTCGATGAGTCATTGAGTAAAAACAAAAACCTAATCATTATATGAATGTATTATAGTGACAGTTATTTACATTTTTCGACCCTCACCTTCTTGTTTTTGAAATTGACCAAAAGTATTTATTATTTCCATTTATTTTGTATTGTTATCTTCTGCTTCTCCATACATAATAATTCACGGACAGAGATTTTTCACAACATCTGTATATGTTAGATTTTCTTGAACGTCATTGACATTGTGAAAAGGAAATTATTTTTAAGTGGAGACCTGGATTCGAAAGCTCCTAATCTACCGTGAGCAAGATTAGTGATCAATGCACTCTATACCTTATCAGTTTGATAAATTAAATAAAAAATACTGGTCTATTATTGTTGCACTATCACTACTAGGCCACAATTTGTTCCTTATCCAAGTGTAAATGGCGAAATAGTTTCCTTAAAATCATCAAATAAATTCTTGGCGAACATTTGACTTTAAATCAAAGCCACCGATTCTTAGAACTCATTTGAAAGGCATTGGATAAAAGCCGATGAGAACGATATTGCAAAGACCGCTTTCTCAGAATTATGCCATACCTGCTTCATTTGATCTTGGGGAAATTTCGGTTCCCGCCATCTGCAATCAATAAACATCTCGCTAAAACCACTTTTATTCTATAGAAATGATTTCTTGATCTTTTATTCTTTTCAATTAGATTACATCATCATTAAAGAGTTATGATGGCCCAGTGGGTAAGGCATTGTGGGTTCAGAAATAATTGAATTAGAGTTCAGTAGAGATCGGAAGGACCCTACTGTGCTGGGAATGCAAAAATATGTACATAATTTAAACACCTTTAAAACTTTAACTTCATTATATTATTTTAAACAATTGTTTTAATGAAACCGCTTCTTAGCCATACGGACTGTCAAGTAGAAACTGACCCTAAAATTGTTGGTAAAAGGGTTAGAAGATATTGAGATGAGAATAAGATCAAGATCAGTAAAGAGTTTCAAATACTGAATCCGTTTAATTTGCTGCGTTATGTAGGGATTATTATAATTGCTAATTTGCTAAAATCTTGACCATCTTGTTCCTTTGACCTTATCCTATTTATTTTGAGTGGATTTTTTATTTGTTACCAAGTTTTTTTTATTGTATTGATCACGATTTTGCAACAATGTTGACCCTGAAAAGATAAGGCCGACATTTTGGTTTATGAGTTTATAGTTTGGGTCATTCAAAATAATTTTTGAATAGTAAACTAATGTACATAATATAAAAAGCAGAATAATAATATTTAAGTAATCTTGCACACCTCCTTTTATACTATTTTGGTAAAAACCAGCCAGTTGCTAGGCGGAATAACGAACATAGGGTTTCACAGTACGACTCACAATTAATAAAATCAAAGAAAAAAGCAGGATATTTGTATCGGGACCCCTTTAATTATTAGCCTAATATTATTTTTTATTGTTGTAGTGGCAACCAACGCAAATAACTTATTAATATAAAAATAAATAAACCTATTATCAACCACAAGGTTTTGTCGTAAAAATTGTTGTGAATTGGCTATATTTTTTCTTTTTTAAAGCAATTATCACATAATGCCATTTCTTGAGTTAAGAAACTTAAGTGTTGGAATAGGATAGACCTGAAATAAACCTATTCTTGTTCCAGGGTTATCTATTGGCATATACCACTTACAGCTTTTGACATTTATTGCTCTACTCAGACCATCTGTGAAGATTATACCCAAACATCGACGCAAAATTGCCAAAACTGACGTCACTTAGCGACAGTACATACCACGGAATAGGAAGCTACAGAAAACCAACTTCCTAGAAACTACCAATCACTGTAAGGAAAATCACTGAATTCCTATTAATGTTGTAAAAGTATATAGGATAAAACAACAATACAATCAAGAAAATATGACAAAGTTCCACAGAAAGAATTTGTGTGTGAAAACCATTTTTTGTTTTAACTGTTTGCTAAATATTAAGGTGTACTGTCAGCTAAATGATTAGCGTGCTTAAGCTGGGCATTGACGGTCATTTTTTGCGTCAGTCTACTCTGGCGTCACTTTGAATGGTTTAGGCGACCAACCAACTCTGGCATGGCGATTCGACACTCACGATCAAATGTTGGACGTACGTCAGTTCAACTGACGCGTCAAAATGACCGTCAATGGCCTGCTATAGCTGTAAAACCACAGTTTCACATGTAAAACATAACACGACACAAAATTAATAGGAAAAGTATTAAAACTTGACAGGCTTCAAGAGGTAATAATCAACCAAATACGAAACTACGCACACTGGGCAAATTTCATGGAATAGAACTTGATTTTAGTATACTTGGATATTGGACTACTATTTTACGACTGTAACTTTTATTATACTTAGTAACCAGAAGTCAATCCTATAATAATAATCAAAATCTAGATCCAGATTAGATACTTTTTAATAAGAAAAAAACTTAGTTTAGGCAGTCTACCACTAATCAATTATAAGTTTTTTTTGTAGATTAATTAATTATTACTCTGTTTTGTTGTAAGAATGTACATTAATTCTCTTCTAATCTTTTATCTCGGAAGAAACTCATCTTACAATTTAAAATGGCAACCTGACTAACTGATTGCCTGACTGTTGATATATCAACGCACAAGCCAAAACAGCTGGTCCTAGAGACATGAACCTTGAAGAGTATATTCTTTGTGAAGAGTAAGTATCCACTAAGAAAGGATTTTTTGAAATTAAAACCCTAAAGGGATAAAAAGGGAAAGGAAGTTTTACATTTACGCAGACGAAGCCGCAGTTGAAAGCTAGTTACCTAAAACTTCAAAAGACCGGTCCAAACCAATATCTGACTAAGATTTAATTTTTATTTTCTAAGCTCCAGGTCGTGGGTTCGATTCCCACCCAGGACAAACTTTGTGTGATGAGCATGATTGTTTGTTCTGTGTCTGGGTGTAATTTATCTATAATATGTATGTATTTATAAAATATTTAAGTATGTTTATCAGTTGTCTGCTTACCATAACACAAGCTCTGCTTAGCTTGGGATCAGGGGGCCTACCACAAGCCCTTATAGTAGTATTACTTTAATATTACTTTCAGTGGGAAAGAGACGGCGCTAGACAACGTGTCTAACGCTGTCACTTGCACACTCCTGAACAGGAATAAAACAATCTTACTTTAAACGTCATGGTAAGGGGGCAGATGACCGTGTGTGAGTTGTCTTAAGATATTAAGATATTATTTCTTTATTTGTGACCCTACAGTATTCATAAACATCTGTCGACCAATCGAAACATCTCAATCTTAGACCACGCATTGTGTGAAATGATCCTTCTGTGTCCTACATTCCTAGTACATAGTTGTCCTAATTCGCTAACCAATGTGACGTAACTTCGGCCGGAGCCGAATGGGGTCGAGTTTGCGCACGCGCCGATTCTCTATCGAAATGTTTCGAGTATTATAATTGCGATTTAAATTGTACAATGTGTAAAATCACAGGTTGGTTGAATGGGATTGTTTAGAGATATTCAAAGGGATCTGTTTGGAATCTTGGCTTGTTATGGAATGTTAGTATCGTAATACTTGTGCTAAAGAGGACTTAGAACTGGTGAGGATTTATTTATTATTTTGAAAATTGTTCGTATAAAACTGTTTATCACACTGGAAACTTTAAAAAGTTTATCTCGGACCTCACTGACATCATTTGCCTTGGAAAGCACGTAAAGACGTTGGTCCCGGTTGTCATTCGTAGAACTTTGACAGTCGTTACTGGTAAGCCAGAAAGTCTGACTAGTCTAACCAAAAGATATCGTGTCGCCCCGTTATTGGGTTGTGGAGGTCTGATAGGCAGTCGCATCCAGCTGAATCCGGTTAGGCTGTAAGCCGACCCCAACACAGTTGGGAAAAGGCTAGGGAGATGATGTTCGTAGAAAACTGTTTAGCATTAGGGCGGAAATCGTATAGCTTACTGGGGAGTACTATTGTCATAAAGATATTCTTTCTTTATTAATGTCAGGAATTAGCTTGAATTAGTTCTCCATTCTATTTACGGCTTCAGAAGCTTCTAGATAATGTTATAACATGATAAATATGCAATAAGTTATCTAAAGCAATACAACTGCTACCTTTTACCAGTTTTATGGGATTTTCAAAAACTTTTATAGGCACTAAACGAGTGAAGATTTTATTTTGTTTTGTTCTTAGCAGTTAATGGAAAGACCCAAGTATTAATAACATGTGTAAGTTTGAAGTTGGGTTTTTTTATCATTTATAAATAAATCAAGAGCCGCTAGACCCGGATTTGTTTTCTCCCACAACATTAAAATAACTGTCGAAACAATGGGATCATTAAAAAATTAAAAATATGATAAAATACATTTTTAGAATATCATTTATTTTCATGAAATATGGTATAGACATAAGATGTTATAAAAAAATTAATACATGACATAATCCACCCTCAAGAAGGGTATGCAAAGACATTTTTATGATGCCATCTTTATAAATATATACCTTTATCACCATGGCCATAACAGCAAATCGGTTAATACTTCTTTCGTCGTTATCGGTTCAATCATATAAGTTATGGTGGACACACAGAGTGTGTAATCATAACCCTTCCTTTTGACATTGCAATAATGAGTAAAAAAGCAAAAATCATTCCACCAAACAACATTACCAAACATACAAACAGTTTCACCTAACCGCAGGTACCTAACGTTCTAAAGAAAAACGAAAGATGTAAAATTGCTTAAACATTCAAAGAAAAAAATAACATCTAATTTATGTTTATAAAAAGTAAATTGGGAAATATTTCTTACGAATGGGTACGTTTGAAAGTCAGTGTGTTTGTTACGGCCAAAGACCTAAGCTAATTAGAGATAGGGCGTACAAGGTTACGGCGACAGTCTGACAGACTGTAGGTACTTTTTGGTGTTAGATTACTGGCTATAAAAGTTTTATGGAATTGGTGCGTTTAGTTTTAAATTGCTTGGCTATAGATTTGTAATTTTAACAGGGAGATGTTTCACACACACAAGTTTAAAGATACAATACTCCTGTAGGAGAAAAATGACAAAAACCAGTGATAAATGTATTTTTAGCTCTAGCCTCATGGTCTTCTTTGTCACTGGGAAAGTTATAAGGGGCCCTAGAGAAGTGGCATTGTAGAATAGATTGTAGATTAGAATAGATTGTCAAATGTATGGGGTTGACATAAGCTTTCGCTAAATAATTTGACATCTGTATACATTTGACAATCTATTCTATTTCGCTATCTATTCTACAATGCCACTTGTCTAGGGGGGAAGGCCCCGCCTAGACTAAGGAGGAAGCGTTACAATTAATTGATCAGTTTTTAACAATTGCTCCGAGGAAATATAGGTACTTCTTATTGTCTAAACGACGCTCTATATAGCCTAGTACATAGGAAAACATTCCAAGACACAGATCACTCTTGCCAGCAGTTATCCTACAAGTGTCGGATTAATTGAGGAAAATGCAATCAAATGATATAGCACTCGTAAGGGCAGGGTTAGCTGCTTCACGATCAAGATTTATTGGCAGACACCATCTTTAATCTTGCCGTGTACATCGTCATGTAGTTTGAAGATATATAAACGGATCTTTTGTTAAACTGGTGCAGTAGGAGATGAGGGTCAATTAACAATGTTTGATGGCTTGTCTGTTAAAAAAGCGGGAACTATATTTAATCTTTAGACTAAGTTCAATGAAGCATTTCAATTTTTATTTGGCTAGTTACACAAAATTCGTAATAATCTGATCAGATTTCATGCAGAGCCAAGCTTCTCAACTTGACAAATTCTACATAACAGTAAAAAAATAAAGCTTAGCTGTTTCGTTACTTACTTCAGAAACTAAATATTCGCATCACCTCCACGACGACGGTAGCGAAACGGCGAAGCCATACATTTTTACTGATATGTAGAATTTATGAAGTTAGGGTAGGTAGATTTAGGCCATGTGGATTCAGAAACTTAGCTCTACATGAGATCTTATCTATTTTTCACAGAGCAAACCTTGTGTGTTTGTCTTGGCAACGTTTTACATGAAATGTTTTTGGTGGGATAATAAATATCTTGGGACACTCACACACTGCCATCTGATCCCAAACTAAGCAGTTCTTGTACCATGGTAACCAGACAACTGATAAACTTATATAACTTACTAGCTTTTGCCCGCAGCTTCGCCCGCGTGGATGTCGAACTTCTATCCACTATTTTACCCCGTAGGGGTTGAATTAAAAAAACCTTTCTTAGTGGCTCAGGCTTCACAAAGAAAAGGTTTCCTCCAAGTTTCCTCCTCTCCAGACACTCCTCAAAGAGGCGTGCCCACTGGGTCGCGACAGTCGTAGTCTCCATTCCACCATAAGATCCCGCCGGAGCTGAGGTGTTTCGCTGAGCGGAGTTATTTTTGGTTACTGATCGGCTCCCGTGGCTCATGGTGCAATGTTATGTAGCACAATATTATGTGCTATTCTGATGTATAAGCTACAAATATCTTGCAAAGCCATCGGCCAGCCTTGCTACTGCCCGTATTTATCATCATTCTATTGCTGCGGAGTCATTTTAAAACTCTGTGATGTCCCTAATTATATTTATTGTAATCAGATTATGTAAACGGAAATTTGGTACAAAATTAAAAACGTGTATTTAATTAGGTATTATATTGATAAGTATTTACTATTTTCATGAAAACACCCTGGCAAATCATGCATTATTTTAGAACTAATTTAATTGCCATAAGAATGGTTATTGTGTGAACTATAAATATTAGACACGCTGTCGCAGCCTTTTTTTTAGAACGTTTTAAGAGACACAATTTTTTGGTACATAATCTTTGCGGCACATCAACCATTTACGCAGCGCACGCAACGAATACTATCAAAAGGAATATATTTACCGTTTTTGTCACATTTTTTATTTCTGTTTGGCTTCTATGTGTCTCAGCCTCAGCGTTATGTTTTATAGTCTATAACCCGCCCATAAGTATGAATTGTAATCGTACCAAGTTTGGTTAAAATCCCTTCAGTAGTTTTTAACCCATGCATGCACATACATATACTGATTGCATTTTTGGCATCAGTATCGATCACCAATCATCCTTCAACATTAATTCGTACTTCCGTACTAATATTATAAATGCAAAAGTAACTCTGTTTGTCTGTCTATCTCTTATTCACGCCTAAGCCACTGAACAGATTTGAATGAAATTTAGTAAAGGTATAGTCTGGAACCCGAGAAAAGACATAAGATAGATTTCATCCCGGAATTCCCCCGTGAACGGGAAGTGTTATTTCACGCGGACGAAGTCGCGGGCAAAAGCTAGTTTTAAATATATGTATATTTAATGTACAGAATTGACTCCTATACTGTTTGTGGGCACTTATGTAGTAACTATATTTAGTAATTTGTGCTTAGGCTGAGGCTGAGGATGTTGTTATAGCGGCAACAGATAACATGGTGCATGAGATACAGCTTGGTGACTGAAAACAAAAATCCTCTCTTAGTGCTCACTTGCTTCAGTGGTGGAACCTACATACAAATTATTAAGTGAATCCATAAAGTAATAAAAACATTTAATTTATCCCCCCTTTACTCCCCTAATAAGGGGAATTTCCAAAAATGCTCTCGTAGTGCTCAGTTGCATCACTGATGGAACCCACATGCAAAGTTTTAAGTAAATCCAATAAGAAATAAAACACTCAATTTATCCCCCTCTACTCCCCCATGAAAGGGAATTTCCGTAAATCCTCTCACAGTGCTCAGTTGCATCACTGGTGGAAGTTACATGCAAAGTTTTAACTGAATCCATAAAGAAATAAAGAAACAGTTTATCCCCCTTTTCTCCCTTATGGGGGGGGATTTCCAAAAATCCTCTCGCAGTGCTTAGTTGCTTCACTGGTGGAACCTACATGCAAAGTTTTAAGTGAATCCATTGAGAAATAAAAAAAATCAGTTTATCCCCCTTTTCTCCCCTTTGGGTGGGAATTTCTAAAAATCCTCTCTTAGTACGCGCCTACACCCCGCAACAAATACACATGCCAAATTTCAGCTCTCTACGACCAGTAGTTTCGGCTGTGCGTTGTCTGTCAGTCACTCAGTAACGGAAGCGTTTTATATATATAGATAGATAAATACTCACACATTATAGATAAATTACATCCAGACAGGTAATTGTAAGTTCTAATAAAACTCTATTCAAAACAATGTTTATGCCTGTGTAAAAAAATCCATTCCTTATAAAAAATATTTACCTTAGCGTACAATTTTCAATCACTCTATTACAGTAGATCTTTCATCTGACCCACAAAATATTTTGTCCACCAATGTCATACATTCCCATATAATTATCAGATAAGTACTTATCAATCCTTTTTTGTGTCTGCACGTGTCCTAAACACGAAAGGCAAAAGCAAAGAAAACAACCTCAAAGGAAATACCGGGTCGTTTGACGAACAGACAGACGAATAAAAAAATAACAAGAGCAAATATCTAACAGTCTACTATTAACTGTACCCTTCGCTCTATTTACAAATCAGGGGAAGACATGCTGACCTATATCCTGTAGAGCATAAAGACTTACTGTCCTAACACACACACTCACTCATCACTATTCGCACGATTCACACACACTAACTCACTATTACTACACTACTATGATTCACACACACACTAACTCACTGTAGAGAACGGATGAGGATGTGTTGTGTATCTGTAGCGTAAGAGGTTGAGTGTGTGTGCGTAGAATCACGTGTGTATGTGTGTTTTGTGTAGAAACTGTGTTGTACACGGTTGTACAGTTGTAATTATTTTTCAGTATGTTTCGGTTGGAGTTTGGTATTGCATTTAGGATAGTTAGATAAAGGATAAGCTGCACAAGATAATAAAGCGACATACGTCACTTGGCATGTGCTTTGGCTAAGCGATACTGTCAATTTGGCACCACTCTCAAACTTAGATATTTATCACGGTAATGTTAAACACTATTCAAAATTATAGCTGCCTATCTGTTGCCCGTGGCTTCACTCACTCGCTTTAAGTTTGTTTTTTTAATGACTTTTAAATATTTTTCGGGGACAGCTTGTTTTGTCGGGATAAAAGGTATCCTACTGTTTATTCTTAACTTCTGCTAATATTAAATATACAATGGTGCCGATTCTTTTATTCACAAACTAGCGTAAATTTAAGAGCATCTTTCTCTTTCCATTTAATTAAGAAAAGGACGGAACATAAAATGTTAGTTGAGTCCTGTCAAATTTAGACACTCTATAAATAATTTAAACGCGATTGTGACGGTCTTGTAGACAATCGCTTCACATAAAACTTTAGCTAAATCTGGTTACCGGACCCCACCATATTTATAAATATATATATTGTATGTAATTGTTTATTTAAGAGTTTATAATTATGTTTTATTTGTGCACATAAGCACATCCCCGTTGCAAATCTCTCTATAGCATTTTGGTTTGCTGGTAGAAAACTCATTTCTGGGTTAAGCTGGGTTAAGGTTGTATTTTTTTATGTGCATTATAGAATATGAATATGAATCGTTTGGGAAAAGTCTAGGGAGACGATGATGATCAAGTAAAGTTTGAGTGATTTTTCAATTCCATAATTCACTATGGTGCTCGAAAACTGTCAAAACACTCTAAATATAACTTCAAATCTGCCCACGTACTTGAGAAGGTAAAGTTAAACATGACTTTAGCTAACTTTGACCACTTATCAATACAAATGTAGGCCTAATAACTGCTATTTGCATTCAAATGGGTACATACAACTAAAATACATGCCATTAGTCTAGACCTGCAACATTGTATGAACTAAATTATTGAAATTCAATAGTAAGCTAGCATGCTTTGCAAATGCACCTCTCGGCTGTGTGGAAATCTGGCTTGTGATCTGGAGAAATGAGGATTAATATAGATGGATAAGAGTGGAATCAATGATAATTAAATACCTATATGTATGTACCGCCGGTTTGGGTAATTAACAAATTGTCAAAAAAAATATCAAAAGCATTTAACGTCATATTTATTTAATAAATCTAAATATAATCATAGTTATTTATTCATTTGGGTATATGGGTACAAAAGAAAAGGTCCATTAACCATATCTTAAGGCATGCAAATTTACAAAATATACGATATAATTCAACGAAATTAAAATCTATACTAATATTTTAAAGAGGAAAGATTTGTACCTATATTTGTATTTAACAAATAAACTCAAAAACTACTGAACCGATTTAGAGAATGTAGTGTCAAGCAACTGTTCATCCAAAAGCATACTTGTAAAATTAGTCACATTTATTTATTGCGTTTCATAAATTGTATACAGGTGGTGGATATAAATAAAATAATAGTATCAATCATGGACCTTGTCGGGCACAGAAACATTGTAAGTTGGTAGAGGGGAAAGAGAGCGCTTTTTTTATATTAGTAACGATAATATCGTACATGAATTAAGCAAATTGTGTTCTTATTAGAAAAAAAAAAGTGTTTTTTTTATCTTATGTCATTTTATTAATGGACACCAACTCGTAGTGGAAGGGTACCATCACAGAGAAGTCAGCATGAGAAGGGGCCCAACAGGGCCAACGCCTGCCGGGGTTGCGGAATGTTTATAATAGTTACCGTGACCCCGGAACATAAAGGACAACCGAAGGAACATGAGTGGGTTTTAGTCAGTAAAAGTCTGACACGCCCTCCTGCCGCACCCAGGACGGGAGACGTTATTTGATGATTTCCGACTCCCAAAAAAAAGGGTACCATCACGACTTTAGGGCCGCTTTCACATTAGGACGTTAGCAGCGCGACAGCAGCGCGGCAGAAGCACATTCCTCCACATTATAAGAACATGCCGTAGTTTAGTTCAGTGTGGCGCTCTTCATTGCAAAAATGGATTCCGATGGGAAAACATTTATGGTCCTGCGCAACCGCCGCGCTTCTGTTTAAAGAATGAAATTCTGACAGCGCTGCTAAAGTCGCGTAAGTGTGAAAGCGCTCTACAACTTCTCAATAAAAACCAAAAATATTTGTATCCGCAGCTACGTTACGTCACTATTTTCATTCCTATCCTATAAATTTCTAATTAGAAACATTTCAATTATTTTAACAAAAACAGAAATCTTATATTTTGACATCTCTATCGGATTTCCAATCCTTACATTTGCATAGATCTGCATTTTTAGTTAGAGTTGACATTTCACTGGAAAACTATCGCACCAAATAATATCCAATTGGATTCTTTTTTAATCAGACTAATCAAGTAATCATATCAATGGAAGATTTGACAATGAAAGCTGCTAATGGAAAATTACATGTCATTAAGTATAGAGACTAATTTTCGAATTAACATTCTTATTTTGATAGATAAACTTTGACATTAGAATGTAGACTTGACAGCCTGCAAGCAGTGGCGGCTTAGTAGACGTTTCTGAAACTGAAATTTTATTTTTACCAATATATTCGAAGGGTGTTTTGTTTTTGGACAAAGCTAATTTTGTAGGGCCAGAAAGAAAAACTTATTCATTTAAACCGTCGCCGCCAGTCACCTGAGTGGAAGGGTGTTACCATTTTGTGCCGGTTGCTGTGGAGACTCTGGGCAGTTGGAGTACGGAGGCAAGAAGTTTTGTGGGGAATTTGGGCCGTAGGCTTGGGAAGGCTACGGGTGACTCCCGGTCCGGGTCGTTCTTGGTGCAAAGAATGGCCATTGCTATTCAGCGAGGTAATGCGGCGAGTGTGATGGGCACTTTTGCACCGGAAACGTTCAGAGGCGGGTTAATTTTTAATAGTTGACTTTATTTTATTTAATTTATTGTTTGATTATGTATGTTTTGTGTATGTTTAGTAGTGAATAAATTAAAATTGTAGACCTAAACCTATAAAATTATTTAAACCGTTTGTTTTGTATAGTTAGATTTTTTTCTTTTCATTCTAATTAATAGTAACAGGCATAACTAGTGCTATGAACTCACCGTATTTTAGGAGAGTAGAAAGTGTTCTTTCCTACCAACATTGCAGTTAACACTTTTTTAGAGTTTATGACTTCATTGACCAATGATTTGAGACACAATAGGAAGACAATAGCAGCCCGACATTCGGCTGTCGGTTGGTCGTCAAGAGGTAATATGACGGTCATCATCATCATCATCAATTTGGGATCGATACCAAGCCTTTACCACCAACCATTTTTCTATGAAGTCACATCATCACTTCTGTAGGCCTTTGACCTGTTACCAGGACAATAATAGAGTGGTTATAACTTCTTTTTTGCGAACTCAACAGAGGGGAAAAATAAACACAAAAACCATAATTCTTCATTCATCCGAAATAAACGTGATTTGCAGGTAAAACGTCCTAGTTTAACTCCGACCACAATAAAAAGTTGAATATTTAGAGGACACTGGTTCAACGGACTGTCTCCATAATTGCAATCGAAGATCACTCTCCTGACCTTGGCCGCAGCCTTTTTCTTTATATATACATATAAACTAATTTTTAACTTCGGAATAATGTAACAAGAATGTAACTTAAGAGTGTCAGAATATTTTGAATTGGCTCTTTTTTCTGGAGGTTGTTCTCTACAAACAAAATAATAAAAAAATAAAAAAAACCTTTATTAAGATTAATTAATTAATTTAGTCTATGCTAACATTATAAAGAGGAAAGATTTGTTTGCTTGTTTGCATTAAATAGGCTCCGTAATTACGGAACCAATTTGAAAAATTCGTTCACCAATATAAAGCTACATTATCAGGGAGTAACATAGTATATGTAACATCATGCTATAACCAATAGGAGCGGAGCAGTTTACCAAAACCCTATTATTAAGCAGGTGAAGCCGCAAGGAAAAGTTAGTATCTTATAATGTTATTCTTCTTAATTTTACATACAGCATGAGATTATAAAGTTCAAACATGTTGGCTTTATAATTAGTAAAGATTAAAAATAATCTCTGTGTGAACAAAAGGTTCTATTATTAGAATTTGTATATAATAATTTGTCATTTTTTATTTTTAGTTTTGTTTTGTGTTTAAGTCTGAATATACTGTTCCGTTATTTGCGTTACTATTGTCTACCCGTTATTTTGTTTTTGTGAAAGTACATATCAAGGACGGAAAATAAATAATTCATATTATTTTACCAAATGGAAATCTATGTTACTACAATACCAGCTATCTACCAATAAAAGTAACATCGAAATGGATTAAGTTGTTTAAAAAAAACCACCATTAGAGGACAAATAAATCGGGTTAGGTCATACAAATAATTAGCACTCGACAAGTATTAAAGCTCCGTGCAATTGTGCCATTTCTGTCTTTTCAAAATCTTTCTTTTTGAGAGCTGTACTTTTGCGAATAATTTTTAATTTCTGTACAATCGTATCCAGAATCTTCTTTAAATAATCCAATACAAATTTATAACATTAAAAAACGAATCAATAAATTCCAAATTTAAACCTCAATCAGCGAACCGAAGCTTCTATAAAAAACACACATTATACAATTCAAATAAATCATATTATTATTTAAAAATTTTTGCTAAACATCCCAAAATTCGTTCGATTTGACCTGTAAGCACACGTGTTACGTAACGCAGTCTAAACTATTGTGCTCGTAATACAAAAACATAGTTTTTCAATCGTTCATAAAAACAATTCTAAACATGAGAATGCTTTTACTTTCTTTAACATTTTTTGTTGGTTGCGTCGGAGTTGGGTAGCGTTGCTGTTCAGTCAACGGGGTTCTCTTGATGTTGATATAATTTAGTCTGGTTCTTAATTTTTAGTTAATTGCTTTTTCTTATTTTTGAATATTTTTTTATTTTCTAAATAAGTCTAGCTGATCGTAGCCGAGAGAGCGGCTAGTTTTAACAAAAAAAAAACTTTTTTTTAGAATATTAAGATAAACTGTAAACAAAATAAGCTAAAACCTTTTTTAACCTTCGTTGAAAAAAAAAAACTTAAATAGGTAACTAATAAAAATATTTATAAAATTTGAATTGCCTTCGGAAATCCAATTTACATATGAAACTTATAACTCATATTATTTAAACCTTCGAACACACGAGACACAATAGAAAGACAATAGCAGCCAGACAGCCAGCTGTTGCATGGTCGTTGAAAGGTTAAACGATTAACATTTTTTTGTAATCTATGTATGGCAATAAAAAAAAATAACCTGCCAAAGTCGTTTTTAAAAAATAAACTAAAAACAACAAACAGAACCAGTCATCAGCTTCTAAAAGTAATTATATTTAACTTTGCAGTCTTTGAAGGCAGAAAACTTTTTGCAGGTCTTTCCTTTTAAAAGGTTTGAATTATCTATAAATCATAATTAATTTAATTATTACAATACTTTACCGAACCACAACGATTCTCAACATTTACTTGAAAGCATATTGCATCGTTACCTGCACGCATTCCCACACTTCATCTCATATTCTCTCTCCTATCTCTTTCACATGCACTTTTGTTTATATTGCCGTCTCTCTCTAGCAGAATATCCCACTCACGATTCGACGTCATCTTTCACTCTCACTATCGATAGAAGTATATGTGAAACTGTCAGATGAAAAAAATTATTACATAGCTGAAAATGATATAAAATTAAATAAGTATGATTACGACAGAAATACATTTTGTGGCCAAAGTAAACAAAGTCACATAAATAAAAAACTCATATCTGCCAAGTTTTTTAAATATGGAATAACTAAAATAACTTTTGAAGGCAAAATATGGCAATTAAGGAAGTAACCTGATAAAATCTGAATTAAGAAAATATAACTTGAAAACTGGCACAATGCACTAAGTATGGATGACCCTGGAAAAAAAGAAAAAACTGCAGTAATATTTTTATTTCAAATAAATGATTAAATCAAGGTCATGGAATATTTCGTTCATTAAAATTTAAGTTTTGCGTTAATTTTTAAAGATTTAAAAACTTCTGTTTGTCCTAAACATTTTTTTAATACCATTGCCGCTTTTATAATTTACTTAATTATGTAAGTAAAGTTGAAAAAAAATGTAAAATTACGCTTTTCTTAGTTAAGCTTGCCTTTTATATTTTCATTGGATATAAATGTATTTCATTTGAAACTAATCAACACAAAAAATGATTATCTGACAAAATTCTTCCATATACTACGTGTGACGTAAAAACGTTCAGCTGGATGCGCGCGCGCACTTTCTTCAACAGAAAGAGACAACGATACTCAGTTCTATAGATTAGAATGAGACGGGGTTATAAAACAATGATGTTTAAGTTTTTTCCCGTGCAATGATACTCTGGCGTAACATCACTTTCTTTCAATTTTAGGATTCCGTAATTGCATGTGGTCGAGGCATTGTTTTGATTGCGTATCGTGTAATTCGGGCGAATTGGTGTCAGGTACTAATTTACGAAAGTAGATCATATTTTGTTTATTTTTGTGCCTTATTTTTGGTTCGATTTGGTGTTTATGCTTCCGTTTTTAATTAAATATTTTAATCAACAAATTAAACGAACTCACTTGTGCTTGTAAAGTTCTGACACAATTATACGAAGAGCCTCTACAATCTATCGGGCCCCCATAATTTACTTACTTGGTAAGACCCCTTGGTTAGTCTTTCGTTCAGGCTTCAGGAACGACTGCAGATATCTACGAATGATAATCGGCACCAACGGTTTTACCTAGATAAACTTAAAAAGTACATGTGAATTAAAAAAGCCGCAATGGTACTTGCCAAGTTTTGAATTGTCAATGGCGAGAACCCCATATCCACTGGGTCAACCCTTAAAATGTCAAATGATTCAACGGAGGTTTAGTTTAATTCACATTCGTAGTACAAATAACCTTTCGACGACCAGGTGACAGCCGGCTGTCGCGCTGCTTTTGGCTTTCTATAATAGAGATAGGTATAATAGAAGAGACGCAATAATTGTGTCTCGACTCGAATCACGCGTATTCGAAGCAATGATGTTATAAGTAAAAAAGTGTAGATAGGTTACCCAAACGAAATTCTATCTTCAAAAACGGCACACTAACGCACACATGCATTACACGTCAATATAGGATGACATGATTGAAGTAGTGCGAGTGAAAAAGAGATAAACGTCAAATGTCAACGCGATGCTCTGTATCATGCTTGTCAATTGGCAAACTTTTAATGTGCCACTTTTTGACTGCATATAACCTTTCTACACTTTTTTACTTATAACATCATTGGTTCAAAGGTTTAAAATGGATATCGGTTACCATCGAACGAAAAACAAAAGACAACGAGAACCCCGCAATCTATTTCACTAACTATCTTGGCCACTTTTTTTCAAGCTATCGTGTGCGATCCGTTGACTCCAGCTAATTGGTGATAGAGTGAGAGTCTAGTGTCACAGCGCACGCGCCACTTTCGACTTCAATGAATGATGATCAATAGTTTTTCTTCATTTAAACTGTCATGCTTCGAATAACGCGAGTGAAAATTGTTTTAATCTTTTGTTCTATACATTTTTAATGCTTTCTCTAAATTTAACGAGGTATTGTTCGGTTTTTGTTAATAAAATGTTTGGTGATATAAATAAGGGTAATAGATTTGTGATTAGAATAGAATAGAGTTATTGTTTTGCTTATATGGGTTTAAAGGAAATGAAATGATATTGTTTATCATGTAAAAGTATTATAATACTACTTTAAACCTCATTTTTTTTAACCAGCTGGTGTGAACCAATTGAGGATATTTTCTTACTTTTACCAGAGACTTAAAAAGAGACTCAGAGATCCATATTCATATTCTTTATTACACACAATAAACATAAAATATAAACTAAAACTTAAAAACATATAGGTAAATACAATGACGAGCTTAACCCAAAATTGAGATCATCGTCTCTTTTCAAGTCCAAGCATTAGAAATATACTTGATCCAAATTTTTGTGTAACAACGACACGGGACACTATCTGGCTGTTGCGAAAAATGCCAATTTAGGTATACAATAATTGTAAATATATAAAAGATTACGCACATTTTACATTTAGAAGCACATTCAAACGTTTAAACACACGTGATTCGAGACACAATAGAAAGACAATAGCAGCGCGACAGCCGGCTGTCGCTTGGTCGTTGAATTATCTTAAGAATACACATGTACTAATATATTTTATTTGACTGGCAGTTTGAGTAGTTATGCGGCCTACCCAAATGTCCTTACTTTGGTATTGTTCGTCAAAACGTTGGGCTCCTTACGTCTTAAGTTGAGCTAAACGATTGCTGACAAATGCTTGCACTGTCTGGACAGGTCCACTCAAATCTGTGTGCTTTTCTCATCAAGAAAGCACATCAGTCATTAACCCTCATGATCCTCGCATAATTTGACCAGTACAATTGTATGGACTTTAAAAGAGACTTTGACCTCTGAGTTTGTTTCGGATGTTTCTTCTCAGAGTATTCAGTTACGAAACACCGGCTCCATCGTTCGATTAAAATAAAAAACAAAATATTGACGTGTAAAAGTGTTATACATATAACCTATTTACAAAATAAAGATCATTTTAATCATTTTTTTTAATCGAAAGGTTATTAAACTAGATCAATTAAAACTTGTCAAAAAAATATAATACCACCTACTTATTCACTATTTCTTTGTCTAATGCTACCATAAATTGTATTCATTAAACTTAGAAGGTTTCCTTAAAAGCAAACTGTCATTCGAAATATGCCTTTTATGGAAATTAAAAATTAACCGTATTAAGTATACTATCCTTAATTAAATAATTAATGTATCCCCACAGTATTATCAATTTATTTATCATGTAATCTGTAAATTAAAATATTCTGACACCATGCAACAACAACATCCAACACTTTGTTTACAAAGTTAGTTATCACAATTAAAGGAAATTACATACCAACGTTTGATACAAATAGAGATTATTGTCTATACTTCAGACAAAACCGAACAAGAATATTTCATAACAAACAGCTGTCAAAAGAAGCAATGGTGTACAAATCTGTATTGTTTTTCAATATTCCTAAAGGTTTATAGTGCATAACTTTTTTTAAGGAAGTTCTATCACGATAAGTATTTCTGCCACAAAGCATATTTTCTGTGTATCGAATACAAGTGTACTGTTTAATTAGAGGGACATGAAACATTAATAATATAATCTTTCTCATGCCATGTATTAATGTAGATGTCTAAGCGGACCACTTCATACCATGCAGGCTGTCAACTTCATCAGCTAAAAACCTTTAAAAGTTTAATTTTGTTTTATAGCAATTGTTGAAGAAATACTTTCATAGGATAATAATAGTATATTCACCACGTTGAAAAATGTGATTGGTATATATTTTCATTGTAATGACAAATAACAAAAGAGATACATAGCATCCATGTTTGTTGTTAAAAAATCTTTATCGAATTTCACTGAAGTATGCTTAGTTATGTTTCTATTTAAAGGTGAAGTGCACCTGTTGCTGTTTTAAATATAGCTAGATACTAAATAGGCATGCATAATAGCTAGGATAATTACTCTTCATTCCTCAGCCTTCTAAGGAAGAAGCAGTATTTACGTTGACACTAAAACAGTTATAAATATATGTAAATGTCGACTTCAAACGTGTATATGCCTTTTATTGCGGGGATATACAAAGTCGCTGCTTAAAAAGTAATAGTTACGATAATACAGCCGAATTGACATCCTCTTCTAGAGCCGGTCAGTAGTCTATGTCTTACATTGAGGTTCAAACTTACTTGGTATAGAGTAAGTTTGAACCTCAATTTCATCTATTTCATCAGAATCAGTCTTGTAGTTTAGACGTGAAAGCCTAACAGACAGAGTTACTTTCGCAGTTGTATTGTTAGTATGGATCCAAAAACTGGAATAATATAACGGTTACACATTTATTTATATTGCGCTGCTATAGTTTTTACAAAAAAAAAGACATCCTCGGGTTCTTTTCTCCGCATGTGTGCAAAGCTCTGAAGGACCAATTACGTTCTACAATTTCAAAAGATTAAAATACACACAGGTTCGTTCAATTTCTTCGCTTCGTTCACTGGATTTATAGAGCCTTTCAACCAGACAATGGACACGTACAATACCTATTTATCCCATAGACACGCAACCTGCAATTGAAAAAAAAAACGCGATACATTTTTTTTGCTTCCATCATTGCCTTCGAACGTGGTCACAAAAACTCCTGGGCTGATCTAAATCGGAATTCTTAAGGGTCGTTTATAGAAAAAAAATAATAGAAAGAGAGGAGAAATCAGAATTTTTTGTTCGTCTGTCTTTCACATAACTTTCCCCGGAACACAATGGTCCAGGTAGGCGGAGGCAAAAAAAGGACCTTCTGCTGTACCCTGATTGTGTGATAGTGACATTTTATATTCGAGGTCATGATTCGAAGGTTTTTTTTACCTTTTATTGGAACAGGCAACGTCGGGTTTTATAACTTAGGTGTGAGTGGCCTTTGTTCCCGAATTTTTTTCACGGAATTTCGTTTGCCGATCGTTTACTATGTCGTTGGTGATTCATTTCTAAAAATATATCATGAGAGTCAGGTCGGTGTGTGTTTCTGTGCTAGATGCTTTTACGACTTCTGAAGCACATGTTTAATGTAGGTAATTAAAATGTAAAGGGGCTTCTGACAGCTAGCAATACATTAAGGACTTCTATTTAATTTGTTCATCAGTCGAGCAAGAGATGGCGCTGACGGCACGCGCCGTGCTAAAATTCTCAGTTTCAGCGTCTTAAAAATTATTAGAAAGGAAAGAATTGAAAATGTTTGCTGTATTTATTTATAATTATTTAGATTAACTTTCACTTCTTCAGTTTCTTCTAGAAACATATAAAAATACCTGAACTAAACTATAACATGCCATGCAAGCTTTTTAATACACACCTACTAAACAAACTCATTAGCATACTATTGTCAGTATATTTTTTTTATTTATCTAAAGATGCCTTCAAGGAGCGCCTATGCCTTAAGGCGTTAGTACATAAGAGAACTAATAAGTCTAATGTCAAAGCAAAGGTTACATGTCCCTTATCAATTCGACCCTGAAAGACCGTCAACCTTCGCACATTCTACTTATGTTTGTCCACCATGTTTATTTGCGCAAACAAGAACACTTTGTAGAATATTTCTTCGACAGCTATATCCAGAAAGTGATTCCACGAATTATTTCTTTCAGCTTTTTCCTGCTCGCTAAGTACTATGACAAACTTATGACGTCACGAGCAATATTATCTTCAACCAAAACGGATGTCTACTTTAAATTAGGAAACTTAAGTAAGACTCAATCAAGCATGTTTGTGGTTACTAGATGCAATGAGATGGAACTTTAGTTAATTACTTTCTCAATTTTAACTTAGGATTTAGCAAAATGAAATCTCGTTACTGCGAGTGTTTGGAAAAAATGGCTCAATATCAGACAAAAAGCTAACTATCACTTAAGACCTAAATGAAAGATTTAGAGAAAACAAATACAACAACAAAGAGAATTTGGATAAAGTTGAATTGGAGATTATTCTATTTGCTGCAGTTGAACTTACAACGATGACCAATTGTTTGAAATTTTCACAATTTCACATACAGAAACAGAAACATTAAATAGCTTACAATCTTCCATAAGTACAGAAAACATCGCAAGCAGTAATATTCATAATTAAAATGTCACGATAATTTCACACTCTCGTACAAGATGTAAGCAGCATGATTTGCAAAACATGTCCTTTCTTCACCACAACTACTTCGTACCAGCGATAAATTGTCAACTAAACACAGATGGTCCCTATTTACTGTATATTTACAAGCTTACCACACAGAAATTGCATCAAAATCTCCTATTAAACCTCTTGTAGATAACGTTGAAGTTATGAAAATGAACAAGTTGAAAGGAAAGCGGCTGTGCACCTCGTTTGTGACGAAACATCGACTCATGCTGGCAATATGTGAAAGGGGAGCTTGTACCGATTTGGCCTATATTGACTTCTTTATTTTGTTTATTAGTCTAGCTACTTAATGGATTTAAGATCTTGATAATATGATTAAAAATAAAAGAAAGTCTTCATGTACAGTATGAGAATGGCAAAGTAATTTCATTACATAATTGAAGCCATCTAAAAATATTAAAATGTACTAAACGACAACAAACAAAAGATTTATCAAAACGCAATCAATGAAAATAAGAACGAACATAAAAATAAACAGAGTGTGTTTGTTAAGCTAAAAATATGAATTCTAAATATAAATACGCAAGAACAGCATAGACCAAGAAGATGTGCGATGATTCACACGGTGGTCGTAATCTTTATAATCAAAGTTGGAGCTGTGACCCAAATCCGTGCAACCGCCGAGTACTTTCATTGTGAACGCTAAACTACTCTCACACTTACACAAAATACGAACACTAACCTAAAACATACTGTAACAACGCAAAACTTACAAACACTATCGAAAATATTTCGCACACTGATGCAAATATGAATATAGAATGTACACATAGTGTTACAAACACTAACGCAATTCGTGTCTAGATAGACGTATGCGTGAAAGACATTTGCATATATAATGAATTAGGTATATTAGGGCAAAGGAATTCTGTTTTGCTTAATTTCGAGTTCATTGCATATATAACGGTACTATTATATATGGAACTTATCACAGAACATAATGCACACTCAGACGTATGTAGGACAACACAAGTAAAACGTGTAAGTACACTACGTGTGTGTGACAGTAGTGTATTGTGCTTCGGCATTAGAGCGAGAAGAGATGCGTATAATGTATCATTTAAGATCTAGGACATCATTCCCGCCTTGTTCTAATTACACATGGGAATGTAGAATTGATTGATGACGACAGCTAATAAAGCTACCGAAGAATTCCTAAAAAAATGGAAAGTTTGTTAAGCATCCAATTTTGGGTCAGTAATGAAAGACTTGATAACAAGGTTTAGTATGTTGGTGAATATAATAGTGAAAGTGAAGAGTATGTAATTGCAGCAAATTGTATAACTCTCAGCACAATAGTGTCACAATGACGAACATCATCAAAAGACGATTAGGCAAATAGGAAAATAACCATAACAAGGCGGGTAACTTTGTCGTAAGGGTTTGTGTAATCGCATTTAGTAACGTTTTGCTAAGCATCTCAACATTGTAACCGTTACAGTTAAAATTTGTGTCGTTTCTAATTTTGTTCCTATGCAATTTTAGTGAAACTAACTCGAACACAGATCTGTAATAAAATTGGAACATATTTTTATTACCAGCCTTGTAACATGAATTTTAATGAAATTCGAGTCATCGTTTATTCAGTGCACGCTTTCTAATTTCTTATACATTGCATTTGTTACGTCAACATAAATATTTTGCCGTGACCTTTTTTTTAGACTTTCGACCGAAAATGTATTAAATCTAGGCGATGGCTTAATTTAGTTTTTATCATTGATAAAAAATTAAGACACTTCAATATCTTGCAATCGGCACCGGAAGCGAATCCAAATGAAATTGATTACTTCCAACGATCATTCAAATCAGTGTCATACAGTCATAATCTCTTCACAACGGTTGCGTAAGTTGCGCTGGCGCAGCTGTGACGTAACCGAAACGGGCTCAGCGAAAGTTGCCACGGCAATTTCACTCTCCTACCTATCTTTCTCTTGAACTGCTATCTCTGTCGCACATGCTAATTTCACAACATAGTATCTTGCTTCCACTTCGGAACGTTTGCTATCTTTATCGTTTGCATAACTTTCCGGTATGTTGTTGTCTCTTTCTGTATCTTCTTCACGCTTGGTATGGACCATTTTTTCGGTTTCGCACGCGTTGGAGGCGTTGCCACTACGTAATCAATTGTCTTCTCGTTTGTTTATTCTGCGGTTGCGCCTCGAGCGAAATGTTTTTATCCAATAAATACATGATTAAACACTTCAATACTTGTAATTGACGCAATTATGAGTTATTAAGCTTAAGGTTAGATGTAAGCATATAAATGTCTTTATTCTTTGATTTTAGATTAGCATTCTAATATGATTTTTATGAATGATTTATTGATGCGGAGGCAATAAATAAGGTTCACTTAAATGCCGAGCCTATTTCCGCATATTTAAGGCGTAGATGTAGCCTTGAAATGTGCCCTCACATTTAGATTTCTAGTTCCAATCTAGTTGCGAAATTCGGATAATCAAAATAATATCAAAACCGCCGGAATCGTCGTAACAGTCACATTTATATCATTTGACACAACAATTGAACATTTTAATAAGGTGTAGATGATTTGATAAGCCAACTACTTATGCTTAAAGCGGGAACAATCTTGCAAAACCTACAGCTATCAAGGAATTTCCAAAACACTTGCCGTCGGTTCTCTACAATTAAGATTAATACAAACTGCACCTACTCTCAAAATTGTCAAATCTATTCAATCCTATATTTCTAAACAGCCACGGAAATAGCCTACACAGAGCTAAAAGGGCGTATATCGAGGATCGGATATTTCCATGAGATTCGGGCGATTGTGGCTGCCTCAAGGTTTGTGATGAAAGTAGCCCCGCTAGCATTCCGCCGACGGTTCACAACGCACTTTTGTCCCACAAGGCTGCCGGCTCCCAATGAACTTATAACTGCTATAACTTGTATGAAAATGAGAGGAAAATATTTTATAAATAATATGTATTATAAAAACCTGAGTTAGGCGGTTTTGCGATGTTAACACTAATGACGGTCCGTATTATTAACCTTCCAGTTTTTAGATTCAGGACTAGGGTGGATTTTTTTGGCCATTGGTTGAATAAAGTATTTTTTTATTATACGAGAGATCTCTAGAAGTTCCTAATGGTCCCTCCGATTTTTTTCCCAATTGAATTAGAATGTTGCTATCACCAAGTGCAATATGATAAGTTTTATGTTACAGGTTTTAAACTTCTACACGATGATGTCGCTGGCAGTATCTATAATTCAATTTATAAGTGTGATTCCAAGGCCAGGAACAAAACATAAACTAACGTATCGGAGGATAGTAATTCTGTACATAAAGAAAAGGTCAAAGAGGGCAAAGAGGTCAAACTGAGGCTATCGTAGACTTTTATGTTATTTATGACAAACGGGCTTACTTGTTGTAATTGCCTTATTGGAGAGGACTGTGATTGATTTATTTCTATCTATCCGTGCTAACATGGAAGTGGTATTACAAATTAGGACAAAACTATCAACAGCTATTAAAGAAGAGACAAATCAAACTACGGTTGGATAAGTTTACCTCCTTAAAGATTTATATAAAATTATTGATAGACAAGGAAGACCATATCTCTAAATCAACCTAAATACAAGTGTCAGTATTAACATTCATAACACAAAGCAGATCAGGCAAAATGAATTACTGCCACTAATAGCTCTACGCCTATTGCCATAAAAAGCGCCAGACACAATTATAAATTCCGTCAAACAACTTCCATTGAATATTTAACGAACAGCAATCCTTAGGCCTCCCAAATAGGATATATATCATCATGTCTAGCAAGTGGGTGAGATAAAATACAACTGCACACCTGTTTCCTAGCCTAGCCAATGCTTAAATAGCTGGGGGCGAATTGCGAAGCATCGAAGATTGCCAGGTTAGACCAAGCCATGGATTATCTGATTCTGTTCTTTGGTAATCGATGTTGGTTATCTTTTGTGTTTTAGTGCAAAAGCATTTATGGTTGTTTGGGTAAGTGCTGTGGGAATTCGTTTTGATCTTGTGTTTTTGCTGGATATTTTGGCGATACGTTTACAGCTTCTTTGTTAAGATTTTTGTGCTTAGGTTTAGTCGCTCCGTTCTTCTTTGCTTTTTTCAGGAACTTATTCTCAATATTTTTAAACTAGCAGAGAGTATCATGCGACCTTCGCCATACCTTTCGTTGACTCTTCTTGTGTCCTGTATACATCCTGTGTGTCATTTAGTATTGAAAGAATCTACCTCTACAATAGACAATTCATTTCAAAAATTAGAAAGAAGTAAAATACTTTGTAAAAACCATAAAAAAATGAGATAACTATTTTTCCGACTTCGCTTCTGAGACATTAATGAATTGAGACATAACCACTTAGGTTTTTTATCCTTAAGTTTAATATTAAAAGTGGTTCATTTATTTCTGGACGTAAATAGACCTAAGCTTGATAACGATGATAGCTGGCTATCAAGTTACTCTTAGTTTATCACCTGTCATGGTAAGACATGAATTACTATTCGCAACAGGTCGAAGTTATAAACGATCCCTTTTGTAGTTATTGATGCACAAATTAACAAACGTGTCCTTTGTTTTAAGAGTTTGTTGAGGATAGAAATAACTAGAGTGTTGGCTTGAGTTTAGGAATCTCATACCAAACGTAATCTGTAAAACTTGTAAGCATAAATCAACACAACGTGTAAGTCATTTCTCTAGACTTTTACTTATGTTAGGGTCAGCTTCTAGACATTTTAATGTATCTGAATGCCTTTATAACTCGATACTCCTTAGTCGGTCGTGAGATTTTTGGCCTCTACCTGGTTACCTGTAACGACTGTCAAAGAATTACGAATGACAACCGGAACCGACAGCTTTATATGCTTTCTGAGGCACAGGGTGCTATTAGTACACAATTAATTCTCAAAGTACGGTCTGCTACTAAGATGTTTAATGGAAAAAGTACCTACTGGTAGGTACTGGTCTTTGCGGGATAGTATTTCCTTAGAAGTGTTCAAGAAGGGAATAAGGAGAATTTCCTGTCTATTGATTGATGTGTATATGTATTTATTTATTGTATTTATTTATGTATATATTGTAGTTCTTTATTATTTAAGAAAGAAAATGTATTGTCTTGCACATGAGTATATCCTCCACTGCAAAATTTCTCTGCCAAATTATGGTTTGCTGGAAGAAACTCATTTATGGGTTAAGCTCGCCTTTGTACATGATTATTTTATTTGCTACCATTATGTATTTTTGTTTTCTTGTTCGTGTGCAATAAAGAATATGAATATATGAATGGTAGTAGTATGGCAGTCACTACTCTTTAAATGTGTAATTTATACTGGGTTCTGGTTAAGTAAAGAATCTCTTTGACATTCCTTCATTGGAAGTAGAAGAATTTACTACTACAAACTAGTGTAAGTCCCATCGCTGAGCCAAGGCTTTTCCCTTTTCTCTCCTTACTTCGTTGTCCTGCGCAATAACTGGCCATTATAGCCCTATAAACGTATTAAGATCACCACACTTAACACCTCCGCCGTGATCGGCCTCGACACGATTTCCTCCTGGCGTCCATAGGTTCATCGTTGACCATCTAGTTTTCATCCGCATGACGTTTCCAGTTCACACCCACGTGATATTAATCAAACAAATATCGACCCATTCACAGTTCAAAAGAAAACACTAAAAAGGCCATACGATTAAGTCACGCATCTTTGCCATTAAGCCGTCCACACACGATACGCAATGACATAACCTCGCCCACAATTGATTGGTAACTGATCGAGAGAAAGTCCCCTATAAGTTTCCAACTACTGTTAAGAAGTTCTCATATTGATTTTTATATAATGGACGGTGTATTCGTGATTGTTTGTATCGTTTTATTTGTATACTAGCTTTCGTCCGCAGCTTTATCCGCGTGAATATCAATACTTCCGTCCCATATTTTACCTTGACGAGCTAAAATTTAAAATAAATGACGATTTGGTAGAAGTCAGTTTTTAAAGAAGCTCCACGAGAGCGTAGCCGTAAGCAATAGCTATTCTTTAATTACTTCTGTCCCCATAGGGTAAGAATTTCCAATAATCCTTTCTTAGTCGACACAAACTTTCCACAAAGAACACACCCTGCGAGTTTCAAGTCTCTAGGACCAGCGGTTTGGGCTGTACATTGATTATATCAACAATCAGTAAGTCAGTTTACCACTTTATATTTGTATGTGTGGAAATAATTGACGTGTTGGTACTTATCAGCGTGGGAAAGAAAGTTGAGGCATCATGTCTCATTAATAGACTGTTGTACATACTAATGAATGGTTTCCAACGTTTTCTTGAATAGTGGTTTTGATTTAATTGGCTTTTTTTTTGCCAACAATTTTATGATCCATTAAGCAGATAACAATTTTAAGTCTTGTTTTATTTGACCGATATTGAACCCTCAATCTCATTGGTGAGAATCGGATGCCTTCACTACTAGATCACGATACAGAAAAAGTAAAATCTATATAAATAAAATTATAAAACTGTCTGGTTGATTGTTTGACTGCTGATTATCAACGAACAGCTTAAACCACTGGTCCTAGAGACACGAAACTTAGAGCATATATTTTTCGCGAAGAGTAAAAGAAAAAGACGCTAAAAATGATTTTCGGTTTTAAACCTAAAGGGTTAAAATAGGTTACGAAAGTTTTGACATCCACGCGGGCGAAGCCACGGGCGGAAGCTAGTTTAATATAAAAAAGTAACTTAAGCCATGTTTCACAAATAAAGAAATAAATTTATTTATTCCCCTCTTCCCAAAAATAAGTCAACATAATTTCCTTGTCATCTAGACCAGTTTTTCCGCCTTTTTGCGAACATTATGGCGGACTTAATGCCCTTTAGATCTTCTCATCTTGCGAATTTTGTCCCGAGGCACCTTTGGGCTGACTCATTGGTTTTTGTGACCTTTCCTTCTTATTTTTAGGTCTTAAATAACCGCCGGAAGTACCTAATCAGGATTCTTGGGCACCCTTTTTGGTAATTTCGTTTAGGTTTTTTGTGTGTTCTGAATAAAGAGTGTTTGGGAATTCCGGTTGGGATTAAAAGATTTTAATGTTGTTTTTGGTCTTTAGAAGCGGTCTTAGAAAGCTTTGGTTTTGTTCGGTTCTTTTATATGTTGAGTTTTTTGGAATTGAAGACATTGTGCAAGAAATTTTGGATGGTCGGTTGTAAGTGATTCGGATAATGTTTCGTTTTTCTTTTTCGAGATAGAGTTTGGAGTGTTAAATTCTGAGAGCTTTCATAATTTATAAAAGTCACCATATTACATTATTTGTTGCGTAGATAGTGCTTTGACTTAGCAATTGTCACTGTTTTACTATCTAAGTCCTACAGCTGACAAACTAATGGCTTAACAGAGAAGAAGAAATAGCCAACAACGGCTTTGTTTGCCAAATAATAAAAATAAAATAGAATAGAGACGAAGAAGAGCTAACTAAAGCTACTGACCAACAAATATTTATCTCGACCTAAGTATGTAAAATACTGCAAAAAATTTTTGTCAAGTCATCTTATTTCATGCACGTTAAAGAGGCACGGAAAAGTAATTTAAACCTATATGTTTCGTCTATTGACATCCCGATATGGCTATGAATTATTGCATTAATGAAACCTATTTCAAATCCAAGGCATTATTTTTTTAACTTAGACCATTGACAGGCTCTTATAAATTGTTAAAGTCCTATGATTTCTTCATCGACAAATTCGCCGCAGTAATGGATTATCATTTTAATCGCCTAAGGAAGTAAGCCGAAAGAAAGTCGATTCGGAAGCCTATAGGCTTGTGTGAGTTTTAATGAAAGTATTGTTTCGTCGATTTCCATATTCATCAAAAGATAGCTTTGTTATATCTCCATAAAATTGTGTCAGTTAGGAACTTTAGACATTGTAAAAAGCAATGGTTCCCCTTACTTATAAAAATAAAATGTAAATAAATCAGAGGAGAAAAAGACAAGCGTCATTCTCACTAAAATAGCCAAATTGATTGTTTTTTTTTTGTTCGCAACACTCTTATCAAGGATAATGAGAGCTAGTAAATTAATCAAAACAAATAAAAGTCATTTTTGGGGTGTGTGTGAACCAGTAATAAACTGTGTGTTTTGAATCTTGATAGACTGACAACTTTAAACTCAAACAAAACGCGACTCTTTTCAAAAACAGAACAGTCGGCCATGTTGCGTCACGGCGTAATTTCTTCGAATTTCAAATGTCACTTTGACAGATATGGAAACAACATTCAAAAAAGGAATGAATCAAAACATGACACATGCAATAAAAGGAGGATATTCTCTGGACCCCTAATAACAATTCTAGGAAAGCGCTAACATAAATATTCTTTAGGACTTTTTCCTCTTTCAATACCTACGCATATTTTTGGTAATCTTAATCTCAAGGTTATGTTCAAAGACTTTAGAGGTCGTGGTCGACTAATGATTTAAGAAGTCAAATGCATGACTGTGCAAGCGTTCAAATCCTGTTTATAACACCTTAGGCTATAGCTATATTTTTTTCTGGTGCAAGATGTTCAAGTTCAAGTTATTTATTTTATAACAAAAATATTGTGTCGAAATATTTACACAGTAAGTACGCAAAAAGAAACACATACACAACAACATAAAATTATAACACAGTAACCTCGTTCCTCACACATTATCGAAGTTAAACGTTTGTCCAAATAAAAAGAAATACATATTACCTTTAGAAACATTAATGTTCTTGATGAAGGATAACTTGATCAGGTAGGAAGGTAATTATTGTCTACAGCTACACCACGGCTGCCCCATTTCAAAACCTAGTAAGGGACACTTTTTACAAAAATCGTTTTCTTGCATAATGTTGCTAACCTAGTAATTCCCTACCTAAAACAAAAGCACCTGCGTTAAAAACTCACTTAAAAGCAGAGATAGTTAAGCATCGATACCTAGTAAGTGCACCATCCACTCCTTTGTGACCAGTTTAAAACCTAGTAAGTCACTTAAACCTTTCAAAATTGGTTGAAGTGACTTACTAGTTTTTTTTTTTTACTAAACATAAATACTTTTTAAAAGCTGACCTAAATTACGTTTATGCGCTCTCCTGCCCCCTTACCATGACGTTTAAAGAAGGATTGTTTTAGTCCTGTTGCAGGAGTGTGCAAGTGACAGCGTTAGACACGTTTCCCACTGAAAGTAATATCAAAGTAATACTGCTATAAGGGCTTGTGGTACGCCCCCTGTAAAATTTCGTTTTAGGTCCTTACTAGGTTTTGAAATGGTAAGAGAGAGACACAGGTCCCGATTACTGCCTTCTGACATGAGTTGAGCTGTCACTTAAGATTTTAAAAAGTAACTGCAGACGTGATCTAAATGAAAAGGATCATCAACAAAATTATTAATATCGAATTATAAATTTGAGTTTAAAAAGAGAACTTCGAAAAAGTTGAATTTATTTTGATGAAACACATCTAAGAACCATTGCTAGATACTAAACTTTTTTTTTTTTTTTTTTTTTTATTTATTTAAAAGTAGGCTTGCTTAATATTAATCACAATATTCTGCCAAACTGCATTACAGTTTGTCGGCAGTGCTCTCGTGGGTACATACAACAAGGGTGTTTTATGCAAGTACTTATGGATAATAAAAATTAGATAAAAATAAAAATCGAAACCTAAGACTAAGATGGAAGCGCACACAGCCCGATCGTCTCGAGCGACAGTCACCGCGCGCCAACCTCGCCTCACCTCGTCTCACACCGTGAGCGAGGCGCGGGACGGCGACGACGGCCGCCCGAGGCGACAACACAACAAACATGCATGCGCGCATGCCAGACCTGCCGGCTTAACGCTCGTCCTTTATTACATCGTAATAATAATTACACTATACTTGAGCCAAATTCGACTCGACAAACAATAGAGGCAAACAAACCGTTGCTTGGTTTTTCGAAATAACAAGGTAATATGCATGTTATTTGAGTGATTCTAGTGAAATATACTGCAATAGGATTTCTTAATAAATAGTTAGCGTTAAAAAGGCGATAGTCATGTGAATAATAGCAGATTTGTGAAAAGTATTAATGTAGGTTTGTTTACCTCCACCATCCATCGAACCCAGCCCAAGCACAGTTACTTACTCTGTGGACACAAACCCAAGTAATGTTTACGCAGGATATTTTTTAATGTGCTTTTACTATTTGTTTCTGTTTTAATTTGTGGCGGTAATTCATTTAAAAGCGTCTAAAACTACTTACTTTCAAATAAAAACAACACATACAAATCGGTTCACACGTTTAAGAGCTATGATATGGAGATAAACAAACAAACACATAGCGGTCAAACACAAAAAAGAAACTTTTTTGCGTAGATCATAGAAATATAAATAACAGTAGAAATATAAGTAACAATATTCTTTAGTATATCTATGGCGTAGATAGAGCGCAGTTGCGGAGGTTAAAAAAGGTGCGACCATTTTTGTTGTAAGTTAGAAACCCAGGTTTATGGAGTAATTGCGTAGTTATTTTAAGTATGTGTGGCTATGTAGCTGTGCAAAAAATAGAATCAAAGGGAGGCCCATTTATTCTTTCCAATTACCTGTTTGCGGTGGGAGTGTGGGCTGAAATTGACGGAGAGCGAGAAGAGCTGGACAAAGAACTTCTTTGCTTAATGCTTTATCAAGCAAAGAAGTTCTTCGTCCAGCACTTTGCCCTATGTATTGGTAGATCACATTTTCTATCTAGAAAAATCTTTTTTCAGGTTCTAATATTATTCATTAATTGAAAGTGTCTCAACTACTTTAAACTTACTGATGTTTAGTTCTACTTTGGAAATCATACGAATATATATTAGACTAACTTTTACCCGCGGTTTTACCCGCGTATTTCCCGTTCTTGAAAGATTTTTGGGACATAAACTATCCTATGTCCTTTCTAAGGCAATGGACTATCCCTGTACCAAATTTTATTAAAATCGGTTCAGTAGTTTTGGCTTGAAAGCAAGACAAACAGACAGAGTTACCTTCGCGTTTATAATATTAGTATGAAAAAAAGATGCTAATCATAACACTTTTTGGGGTTTTTTTCTAAGGGGCAATGCTCTTCTTTTCATAAACATCCGTATTTGACTCAATCTGCCCAAAATGACACAGTATTCCATCAGTACTCATTTTTTGACTGATGTGTCAGAGACACTAAATAATAAAAAGTTTGTACGTCAGATAAAAACTTTGAATGATACCTTAATTTTGGAAATTCGACTTTCCAGTTTATTGTTTATAACACTTAACTTGGATTTTATCCAGATTCTAACGTAACCAGACTTTTTTTAACATTTATTTATTCACGTTTTCATTTCCTTTTAAATCTTTTTATCTGTTGGTCAAGTGGCGAGTTACCCTGACTGCTAAGCCGAAGGTCGTGGGTTCGATTCCCACCCAGGGCAAACTTTGTGTGATGAGCATGATTTTTTGTTCTGGGTCTGGGTGTAATTTTATCTATAATATGTATGTATTTATAAATTATGTAAGTATGTTTATCAGGTTCTTGTATTCAGGTAACCATAACACAAGCTCTGCTTTGCTTGTGATCAGATGGCTATGTGTGAGTTGACCCAAGATATATTATGATTATTAGCTAAGATAGCATCTCTTAATTTCTGTCTATCCGGGAACTCAGTAACATTAAACTTTTTTAACACAAAGTAGCTATACTGAGTAATCTAAATTTAAGGTGAAATAGTAAAATGTTATAGTCTGGGAAATACCTACATTAAATTCAATGTCAATGCATGCATTACTTCAGCGGAAATCCTCGCGACTTTTTTTATCAATCTAAATGCTAATAGGTACGTTTGACATTGTTATTTAAATAAAAGCTTCTGTTTTTATTGTCTAAAAAGATTGAATGAATTTCTAATGACGACTTATCTTATAAAATATAAATAATAAAATAAATAAATAAATTTCTTAGAAAAACTCACACACGGACATCTCTTTCTAAACTAAGCTGAGTTTGTGTAATTGTAAGCAAAAAAATTATCTATAATACATACTTATATAATTTGTAAATACTAAACATATTATAGATAAATTACACCTAGACACAGAACAAACAATCATGCTCGTAACACAAACTTTGTCTTGAGTGGAAATTGAACCCACGAACCCGAACTAACCACTAGACTAATAGGCTGGTCTTGAATAGATCAATGATATCTGAATTTTCGGTCGAAAATGTCTATGTGCACTATGGATATTTTGTATGTACAAAGGAGCTCTAATATACAGGCCTAGTAATTTAGACTCCAAATCTCTCAAATGGAGAATCTCAATTTCTTTAAAAGAAAATTATATACCTACTACATACTGATTTTTTTCGTTTTCTTTCTTTTCTTGGTTCCATTGATTGCATTCCATTTTATCAAATTATTTAAAGAATTTATAAAATAAATCTCTCAAATTGAACTCATTATAATTTTGCAAATTATGATAGGTATAATACACTCAGGAAGATACTAATTATCTCCTATTTCTATGAAACAACTTAATTTCTACAAGGAGCTTATTTCTTGAGAATAGTTGATAGAGATAGATATATTAATTATAATATAGTCATATTAATTGTATATCAATAAATATGAAAATAATCACTGCATTACCTATTTATTAATCGTTCTTCAGTATTGCAGTGCAATTAATAATATTGTAAATGCGAAGTAGTCTGCTTCTCTCTGGCCGACTATTACGCATTTATGACTAAACCAATGAACCGATTTCGACAAAATTCGGAAAGTACCCTTTTTTTTGGGAGTGGTAAATCATCAAATGACTGCTCCCGTCCTGGGTGCGGCGGGAGGCCGTGTCAGACTTTTACTGAATAAAACCCACTCATTTTCCTTCGGTTGCCCTTTATGTTCCGGGGTCACGGTAACTATTATAAACATTCCGCAACCCCGACAGGCCCCTTCTTATGCTGACTTTTCTTTGAGGCGCGCGTGGAACACTAACGCGCCGTCGACTGGTCCTAGCCGGGTGGCGAGCTACCCATCACTCGCCGTCCGCAGAACCGCGCATGAAAAGTTAAGGATATTGTTTAAACTGTGGACCCAATTATATTGTTTTGCGATAACAAATCATTAATACTGAAAAGGGCACCTTGAATCCAGAAAATAAAGTTAACGTTAAATAGATTTTTTTTTATTTTATCACAGAATATATCACGGCAAACTCTATAGAAGCAATTAAACGCTTTTAAAGTTTTATTCAGTCGAGATCGTTTACATTTTAGAATAAGCAAAATATTAAATACTAGCTTTTGCCCGCGACTTCGTCCGCGTGGAATAATAGTTCCCGTTCCCGGGGAATATCCGGGATAAAAACTATCCTATGTCCTTTCTCGGGTCTCAGACTATATCTGTCCCAAATTTCATTCCAATCGGTTCAGTGGTTTAGGAGTGAAGAAGGGACAGACAGACAGAGTTACTTTCGCATTTATAATATTAAGTACGGATTTTTATTAATTTACTACTGTTTTGGTCTGTGTTGAATATTATTTGTAGAGCTTTGACAGTCGTTATGCAAGAAAAAGAAGCCAGAGAGTCTGAAATCAGTCTACAGAAGGGATATAGTGTTGTCAAGTTACCGGGCTGTGGAGGTCTGATAGGTGGAAGCTCAATGTAAAATGAAGTTACTCAGTTAAATCCGGCTAATCTAACAAAGTCGGGAAACACTAGAGAGATGATGGTGATTAGTCTACTACTTCGACTCGCCTAATGGTTGGCGATCACCTTAGTCTATGGAACATCAACATGCGCGTTTTAAAGAACGCTATACGTCCTTTATCTTTATAAAAACTGCAGCAAGGATTTCTGTCACCACCCCGAGCGCTGAAGTCGGTCGGCCCAATAATTATTTTGATCTATTTTCGTCACAAGTCTATCTAGATCCTATGAATCAAACTAAATAAGTGTGTAATTAAAAATAAATCATAAGTATTGGTTTGATCCAAGGTGAGCATATGTAATAAATAGTATAATATTTCACTAGCAAATTGTGTCTGAATCCATTAGATAGATGTTATTATTTTTGTTTAGTTCTAAGTAATTTAAATGTAAAATCACTTTGCTTTATTTATAAGTAAATGAATATATTTGCATTATATTGCTATTTTTGTAAACCTAGTAGCTACTTTGTCTTTATAACCCACTAGCTGTTCCTCGCGGTTTCACCCACGTTACATTATGTTTTTGGTTACTGCTTCGCTCCCGTGGGACATATCGTGATATTATATAGCCTATGTTACTCGTGGACAATGTAGCTTTCTAATGGTGAAAGAATTTTTAAAATCGTTCCAGTAGTTTTAGAGCCTATTCATTACAATCAAACAAACAAAAATACAAAGTTTTCCTCGTCATAATATTAGTGTAGATGTAGATTAGTTAAGTTTCTTTACGCTTCTAGAAAGCACGTGGAACTGTTGATCATATTAGTCATTTGTTTTTTGACATTAGTTACGCGGAAAGTCTGATATAATCAGACTAATTAAGAGGTTTTACCACTATGTGAAAAAACATAATTCAGCTGGATCCGGTTAATTGGAAATCGACTCTATAGTCAATATAATAGAGCAAATAATGCCAAAAAAAAGGCTGGGGAGATATAGAAAATGGCTAAGGGTATACGATAAAAATATCTTTTGACATTCGAAATATAGTGCAGTTACGATAAGTGAAAATCATTATTAACTGATATGGTGATATTAACTCTAATATTATAAAGAAGTAAAGTTTGTTTTTTGTTTGTAGGAATCTCTGAAAGCCCTGGTCCGAATCGAAACATTATTTTTGTGTTGGATAGCCTGTTTATCGTGAAAAATTATAGGCTATGTACTCGTAATATCACGCTACAATTTTCAGGGACCATATTTTGTATTAACCATAAACATGGATGAAACCGCGGGGGACATCTAGCTAGCAATAAAACAAAATGGTCCATCTGATCTAAACATAAAACAAACCGATAATTAAATTTATAGCTAGAGTTACTTGATTATCATTACAAAGACTAGTAATTAAGGCTTATATGCACGTAATATTTTATATTAAATGACCCACACGTTTTACTGACATCACTTCGGAAGAATTTGTATCTGTTTACAAAAACACCATGACTTAATATTGTTTTGAGACACGACTTAAACCCAACGTATCTTAAATAGAGATGTTATCGATATTGTTATACGTTTAATTCATTTAATACAGTACTAGCTTTTGCCCACGGCTTCGCTCGCGTTAGAAAGAGACAAAAAGTAGCCTATGTTACTCTCCATCCCTTCAACTATCTCCACTTAAAAATCACGTCAATTTGCCGTGAAAGAAAGACAAACATACAGACAGACACACTTTCACATTTATAATATTAGTATGGATATAATGACTTTAGTGTACCAATTTAAAGACTAGCGCATTTTCAATAACGCTTCTGGTGTATTGGCAATATTTTTTTATTCTTATCTAGAAATTTCGATTAAATCTTATTCTATTTCCAAATTTCATTGGTACTAAATTTGTTAAGCCTTCGCTCTCCGTCTGTCTATCATCCATACTAATATTATAAATGGGAAAGTGGGTCTGTCTGTCTGTCTGTCTGTTTGTCTTTCTTTCACGGCAAAACGGAGCGACAGATTGACGTGATTTTTAAGTGGAGATAGTTGAAGGGATGGATAGTAACGCGAGCGAAGCCGCGGGCAGAAGCTAGTTAGTCTATATTTCGTGAACATAATAGAAGAATAATAAAAAGTGTGTTTTCCATTGCAGGTTTTCGGAATATACCCAGACAAGTAGTTTTTATTGCAGCTGTAAAAGCAGTAATTTTTTGCAGAAGTATTAATCATTCATTTTTATTTATGTACTTGAACAATCATTATTCAACGACATCCAACATGATTGTTGTATATCGTTGAATAGGTCTTTAAAAACATTTAGGAATTGCGAAGACCGTTTCAATTCAGTGAGCTATTGCCAATATATTGCAAACTAGCTTTTGCCCGCGACTTCGTCCGCGTTCCCAGGGGATTATCGGGATGAAAACTATCCTATGTCCCTTCTCGGGTCCCAAACTATATCTGTACTAAATTTCTTTCAAATCGGTTCAGTACTTTAGTCGTGAAAAGAGACAGACCGACCGACAGACAGAGTTACTTTCGCATTTATAATATTAGTACGGATTTTTAATAAAGTGTCCTGCATCTTTAGTTAATTAATCTGTAAGCTTTCTGTAAAGTAAAAAAAAAATCTGCAATTTACTTTAAATCTTTGAACACACGTGATTCGAGATACAATAGAGAGACATCAGCAGCCCGACAGCCAGCTGTCGCTTGGTCCTCGGAATATTTATTCATTTTTCTACAACTCACAATTACCGTTAAAATCGACCATGTTTACTTTGACTTACAAAAGACTCTATCTCAATAAATTATCGGGTACTTTACCGAACTACCTACGCACACGACCTACATGAAGATCCTCTAGAAGTCAAAGTTCGCCGCACAACCTTCGGAGTACCCAATCAACTATCTAAGAAACTGTATGCGAAATAAATTACATTCATTGAACATTGTTAATATAACCATGGGCGTAACTTAGAATATGTTTACGAGCCATATTAGAAACATAAATATGTTAGAATGTAATAATTAATTATATCATTTACATACGGTCTGTAATGTTAACACTTACTTATTTATTTGTTCGTGTGCTGTGAGGTAAACTGCTGGATTGATTTGGAATTTGTGTGTGTTTTGATGGGGCCTGGGTGGTGTCCCGCTATGTCTGCCGGGTTTATTCGTCTAATTTTACAAATATTTAGTGATTTTATTTTATTTTATTTAATTAGGAAAACTTACAGCTAATAACAGAAAATAAAAAAACAGATTACTAAAACTAAGGCCAACTAAAAGTTGATGTCGTTATAGACATGAGACATGAGCTAAAATGTAATCCATACTAATCCGTACTAATATTATAAATGCGAAAGTAACTCTGTCTGTCTCTTCTTCACGCCTAAACCACTGAACCGATTTGAATAAAATTTGGTACAGATATAGTCTGGGACCCGAGAAAAGACATAGGATAGTTTTCATCCCGGAAATCCCTCGGGAACAGGAACTATTATCCACGCGGATGAAGTCGAGGGCAAAAGCTAGTAATATTATAAATAGTTAGTACAAGTGTGTGTCTGCTTGTTTTTCCGTCTTTCACGGCAAAACAGAGCGACGAGTTGACGTGATTTTTTGAGTGGAGATAGTTGAAGGGATGTAGAGTGACATAGGCTACTTTTGTCTCTTTCTAACGCGAGCGAAGCCGCGAACAAAAACTAGTGAAGAATATTTTAATAACAAATGTCAATTAGAGCATTGATGTGAATATCACGGTATTTTCCAAAACCTTTTTTTTGTATTTTGTAAGGTAATCTGTTAATTACTTCTGCAAACGGGCGTTGCTGTTTCGGTTAGAAGGGTATGGGTGTAAAAGTTATTTTGCACTTAATCGCCTTTTACCCAGCGGTCACTGAATCCGGTTAAAGTAACATAACATATGAGTTAATTTAAAAACGTTATCTATTTATTTTATTACGTCATAATATGTTTATATGTATTTATTGTGTGAGTACCTAAAATGTCAACATAATTAGGTTTTTTTAAATAATGTCCTTTAGCTTTGTTTATATTCATTTTTTTTATGATCAATTAACCTTTCACGACCAAGCGACATCTGGCTATCGCACTGCTATTGTCTTTCTATTGTGTCTCAAATCACGTGTGTTCGAAGGTTTAAAAAACTAATTTATACATGTTTTTTTTTATTATTATATTAGCTGCTCTCGTAGTTTGTAGCGTGATATTATATGGCCTTCATTCATAAATGGGCTATACGTATTATACTCAACAAAAGTTTTTTTTTTTCCCAGTTCTTGCTGAGCTTATAACACATAAACAAACAAACTTATAAGCAAAGTCTTCAACTTTATAATTTTAATTTATTATGTAAATAATTACTACTTTACCCTTCACCGTCTATTGCAATAAACACCACCTATTTAATTCAAATTATCATAAATTTTAATTATATAAAAAAATAACCGTCTAAATTTCAAACATAACAACATCCAATAACTATTTAAAAAACTTTTAAAATAATTTTATAATGAGTTTACTGTGTGGTCTTAACTCGACAGTCGACTGAGACCACCCGTCGAATGTCATAGCCTAAGCTGGTTTCATGCTAGCCTAGTACACCAGGTGTTAGCAAAATCCATCTGTGAACGCTAATAAGCTAAGTATTGAAACGCAAATATTTCCAGCCTATTAGGAAAGAAATATATTTTAAATGTTCGCGAAATTATTAATATGGATAAAGAATTTTTGCATCATTTTTTACAAATACACAAATAAGCTCAACATCTAGATAGAAGAGATAATTATAAAAAAAAGCATACGCGGTACTTTGTTAATAATTTACTTGATTTTTTTAACATCAGTGAAGAACGACATAATAATAAAAAAACCTAGGATTTAATATAAGTCAAAACTATATATCCACATTAACCAAGCTTGACGACCGGTAACTAAACTAAAATAAAATATTCGAATAACAAAGTTCACAAAAAGTGTAAATAGGCAACAGTAACGTAACGTAAGTAAAACATAATAAACATAGGATTCAACTAAAACTATGATATCATTAAGAGTGCAATAAATGGTGGTTCGGAATTGCAATATTCGATAGCGACCCACCCGAACTAGGTTAATTTCAACCTGTGTTTCAGGGTATAACTTTACAGTCCTGATTACATGCAAAATTCTAATTTTGAAATAAATTACTTTTGAAAGAAACCTGACTTTTATCCAATTAACAATACGTTACCAAATAAAGACTAGGATAGCTCCAATGTTTATTTAAAGCTCACTATACATACCCATCGATCACTAATAATTTTGACCAATAAACCTTTTTTTGTAATACAGTCCACTCATCTCATTGAAGAGCACCATCCCCAACAATATCACACCGTCGAAAAAATCCTCCCAAATATAATTGGCATCAAAATTGCCAACATAATACACCAACAAAAATATTTTCACACAGCAAATCAACATTATCAAAGTATAATGACTTAAAAGCTTATTTGCATAGATAAAATAATACAAAGGAAAATTGCTTATTCCGCGCATCGTACCTGCTGACCTCTGGGCAATTTCGCAAACCCATGGCCGGGCATGGTCCCATAGTGTTGTAACCCTTTACGATGGTTGAGTAATTTTTGTCACTATGCCATGCGGGATAATAGTGAATGCTTACGTTAAGTGGTTAAATAAAGTGTGGGATTATTATATTTGTTACTTGCGAGACTTTTGTAGAGGAAAGGATTTGCTAATGCACTCGGGGACTTACTTTGTGTAGTCCTACTAATATTATGCATGTGAATGTTTGTATAATGTCTGTGTGTGGTTTGTTACTCTTTCACACAAAAACTACTGACCGGATTTTGATAAAACATTATTTATTTATTTAAGGGTAGCAATAAAACGAGTGACTGTAAATTACAATTTAAAGTGTCAAAATTAATTAATTTGGGTTATATAATTACTAAGTGAGCGACTGACTGAAAGTGACGAGAAATCAACAGAACAGTATCTTACAAACATTAATTTGAGTAACTTTAAAATACAAAATAAGAAGCTTCATAATTACCAAACGTTAAAATATTCTATACATGATCGACGGTGGGCTGGGGCCCCTACATCTGGGTGGCTTAAAAAAAATAACCACGAAGGGGATGGCGCTACCCCCTTCTAACCTAACCTATCCGAGTTGGGGTGCCCTAAAGTCTAGATTGCAACCAGTTTTCATCATTATTGAGAGTTAATAGTCGCTCACTTAGTAACTTAGTCGCTCGGATAAAATTTTAATATATGAAATGGATTAATCACAATACACTTTTTGTAAGCTCGTTCTGGATTTTATTATTAATCAATATTCGTCGTTAGTTTAGTTAATTTTTCGCTTACTCAAATTCATACCGCTAAAGTTATTAATACAGTATGTCATCATCAGTCGCAAAGCTTTTTTTTAATCGCTCGTTTTATAAATCCCCTTTATTTAACCATGAAATAAATAATATTCTTATACTCATATACTTATACATCAAAATAAGACATAGGCTACATCACATCATGACCCATAACGCTGGTGATGAACGCTGAAGAGTATGTTGGGTGGAACGCGTTGATCGCACGAAACACTGGTTCGAATTGTTTTTTTTTTGTTTTTTTTTTTGAATGGGAATCTTCAAAGGATTCTCCCGCTCAGGGCGGGGCGGTAGAAAGTGTCAGACTTTTACTGACTAAAACCCACCCTTGTTCCTTCAACATTTATAATATCACTATGTCCCACTAACAAAATACATAACTTGCGTAAAACCACGAGGGACTGCTATTCTGAGATCTTTATATTTTATTAATTCATAAAAAAAGGTTCATTTAATGAAAGCTAATTCTTATTTTACAATTTCCAGCTTTGCATCAATTAGTATGGTCCCGTAATAAAAAGCACACTTTAATGCTTTACTTTAATGTCATTAAAATCGTCTATAAAAAATATTTGCACATGTGCCATTTCGATGAAAACATGACTTTTGTGGCCAATTACAACATATAAAAGTTATGTTAATTCAATTAATTTTATTACGTAAATAGATGTAGAAATGTTAGTATCGCCTATATTATTTTATTGCTTTGTAATCCAGCATTCTACTTACCTTTATGCCTGTTTATCTGTTAAGCACCGTCGGACCGTTAAGGCGAGGTAAATATATATTACTTATATTACTCGCCGATAATCTATCTTTACATTGGTGAATAAATGATAAAAATCGGTTCTGTGGTTATAAATATTATTATTTACAAGCAAACAAACCAATTATAGAGTATAAACTCTATATTGAAAAATACTAAAACAACGACAAAAATTACAACAACTAAAAATTAAAACATAGCATTTAAAATCTCCTCCGCCTTCAACCGATAAAGTGCCTAAGAGGCTGGCAGCATTGTTACACGTAGGCTGGCAATGCTTAACCTCTGGCCAAAGTAAAAGCCATCCCTTGGGTCACAGAAAGTGCCATGGGTAGCTTGCCGCCCGACAAGGACCAGGCCCGTGTCGACAGCGCGTTTGGTCTACGCACGTCTCAAAGAGCAGTGAGCATACGTGACGAGGGTCTTCTACGGCCAATGCCTACCAGGGTTGCGGAATAGTTCTAATAGTTACCGCGGCCCCAGAACTTAAAGGGCGACTGAAGAAACAAGGGTGGGTTTTAGTCAGTAGACCTCTGACACTACCTCCCGCCCCGCCCAGGGCGGGTAAAGTCATTTGATGTCTTCCAATCTATACAAAAAAGTCTCTGGCCAAGGTAAAAGTCTGGGTCACGGGAAGAGTCAACCACCCTTTTTGGACGGGATGTAGAAAAGAAAACGACACAAATTTTTTTTTTTTCAGAATAAGTATAGAACAAAATCCGTCAAAAAATTCACACTGACTCTACATAAGAACAGCTTCTCCTAGCAACAGTGTTAGTTGCATTAGTGCATGTTCGGTACATATTAAGCAGGACTATCACTGTATCGTCAACGAATAGAATACTAATGTTTACCCATCGACCTTTTAAAACTGCTTAACGAAACGTTAATACAACGTTAAGGAATTCTGTTAGCTCAAAAGTGTCTTAACTTTTATTTTTGACGATTTAATTTTATGTATATGGATCTACAGAGTTTTTATTAGGTAGTAATATTCATAATATATGTATATCTAATGTCCAAAGCACCCGCTTCTTATATACAATATTGTGAGTTCAAATTCGAACAGGTACCAACGTGATGCAAAAAAAGCACTGGTTTTTTTAATTCATAAGTGCTTTTTTGCAGACGTCGGTGAAGGAAAACATTGTGAGGAAACTAAGACTTAGTATATAGTAGTGAAAGTTCGAAATCGCCAATCGGCCTAGAGCAAGCGTGGTGATCAATGCTCCTGCCTTCTCTGTATGAGAAGAGGCCTTTGCCCTGCAGTGGGTCAGTAATAGGCTATTATTATTATTTCACTATGGAAGACTTACAGATTTACTTACTTATTTTTAAACCAAAACCTCTCAGTTAAGTCAAATCTGGTAAAATGGTGGTATATTTTGCATATTTCTTTAAATTTTACCTCAATTCGTAGAAGTGTCGAATATTATACCATAAAATCAAAATATCCAACGTAGGAACATGAATAGCTGTGAATAATAGGTAGATGTGACGGAGAAAAAAATGGTCATGGAACATAATTTTGACTCTTTAGGTTGAGTTCTTTATGTTTGGCAAAGTTTGACAAAAAATAGAGATTGTGAATACTAGACCTTAATTAATTTATCTCCTTCTTTCCTTTCTTAGTTACCTATTCTGTACAATGAACACACCCTGCAAGTTTTCTTTCTCTAGGATCACCGGTTTTTTTTTTGGTGAGTGGGAAATCATCCAATGACTGCTCCCGTCTTGGGTGCGGCGGGAGGGCGTGTCAGACTCTTACTGACTAAAACACACTCATGTTCCTTCGATTGCCCTTTATATTCCAGGGTCACGGTAACTATTATAAACATTCCGCAACCCAGGATCAGCAGTTAGGGCTGTGCGTTGATAAATCAACAGTCAGTAAATCAGTCAGCTAGTTATATAGCTAGCGTCCACTGCTGGACATAGGGCCTCACCGAACTTTTCCACAGCGAAGTCAATGGTTTCAACCGACTTCAAAAAGAATGACACAGTGAAAAATCGCACTAAAGAGTCAAATATTAAAAGCTTATTTAAAAAAAAAGAAACGTCTTCAAAAACTAAAAGCAACCATCAAAACGGAACCACATTTCAAAAAATTTTGTAGTTATTTTGTTTCTAGTTTTTAAGTACTTTTTTGTATGACATGTTTTAAAAGTAAGACTATGTAATTATGTTATATATAAACACAGTTAGAAAGTTTATGACAAATTTGAAGTCACCCTGTACAACGTCACGTGTGTGTTCTTTAAAAAAATACAAGTGAGATTTATAAATTTATGGACCTTTTATAGATTTTGTAGAACACAGAGGATAGACTGTTTATGCTGAATATTTTTACATAGTTCACTATCAAAAACCAAACATTGTTGATTTTTATCAATACAGTATAATTTCACACATAGAAATATTACTAAAGGCTAGAGAATGTTCAGTGTATCAATTTATATTTAACTAGCTTTTGCCCGCGACGACGCCTGCATGTGGGTCAAACTTCCGTCAACTTTGTTACCCCTTGAGAAAGAATTTAGGAAATTCGACCCCAAAAGTCATTATACCAACGCAGAGCTCAAATCGCTGATCCTAGGGACGTAAAACTTTGAAGGTGTTTTTTTTTTTTTGTAAAAAGCAGGTAACTATTAAGAAATAATTTTTGGAAATTTCAACAGTTAAAGGGTGTTAGGGGATGAATTTTACTATATCCATGCGAGCGCAGCCGCGGGCGAAAACTATTTATATATATTTCGATAGATAACAAACCAATTATATACTAATATTTTTACTACTTTTTTATTGTCATACATGATAATATCATGAAAACGTAAGTATCTTCATTTGTCTGTTTTTTATGTTTATCTGTCTGATAAGTAAGAGTCCTAACGGGTCCCTTCGTATGGCAAACTGTCGATTTACCTAAAAATGGCGGAATAATTCTTTATATCCAGTCTTGATGAGGTATGATAAGACATTTGAATGTTAGTAAAATAAAGATTTTTTTAGGTTGAGACCAAAATTAGAATGATAGAATCTTTTGTAGATTTAAATCGAAATTAGAATGTAAACGTGTCTCATACTTTTTTCGTACTTACCACTCCAGTCATTTCTAAACGAATGGTGTAATACTTACCTAATTTACATTAAATCTGTACGGAAATAAACTGATTATAAAACCAGCCAAGTCCGAGTTGAACTGGTACACGAAGAGATCTGTACAACCTCTAACAATATTAAGATTGAAAGAGAGAAAAACCGGCCAAGAGCGTGTCGGGTCACGCTCAATGTAGGGTTCCGTAGTTTCCCGTCCGTTACAATAAGTGTTTCCACTTATAAGTTAAAAAAAGGCTATTTGTTACGTTGACATACTAAGTACGCAGCAATTATTTTGTACACCTTTTTGTCTTTTTTGTACAATAACTGTTTTTTCTATTAAGTTCAAAATAATTTTCCTAGAAAGTACTTATAAAGTTCTACTTTCCAGATTTTTTTTTATATTTTTTAAACCTACGGGTCAAAAGTTAGAGGGGGGGGGAGCTTTAATTTTTCCTTTTGGAGCGATTATTTCCGATATTGTTGACATTATCAAAAACTGATTTTATTAAACCCCTTTTCATTTTTAAATACCTATCCAACAATATATCACACGTCAGGGTTAAAATTAAAAAAAAAATCACTTCCCTCTTTACGTATAGGGGGGCTACCCTAATAAAACATTTTTTTCCAATTTTTATTTTACCACTTTGTCGGCGTGGTTGATATACATATTGGTACCAAATTTCAGCTTTCTAGTGCTAACGGTCACAGAGATTAAGAGAGGACGGACGTACAGACAGACAGACATGGCGAAACTATAAGGGTTCCTAGTTGACTACGGAACCCTAAAAACACTAAGAAAGCTTCTTGTATGGTGGCCATTTTTAATTTTTAAACTTTATTTTTAACTTTAGTATTTATTGTTTGTTATTATAGTTGCATATATGTACTTTCTTAGTTAGAAATACACATTATGAGAAAGTACAACTTTTTACCTACTATGGTTTATGAGATGCAGCACGCTGGTTAATAGACGAAACACAAAGGCTTGGAAGACTCCCATTCCGCAGCCCTGGATTACAATTATGGTTGTCCTGGAACACAGTTGGGTGTGTCCACTGAAAGTCTGATGCTTTGACGCCCAAAGCGGAAGATTTCTAGTAAAAGTTACTAAGGACCCTTAGAGTAGAGAACCCCAAAAAGCATTTTCTTCATTACACGGATCATTACCAATATCAATTAAAAACCATTTAACTTAAGAAAAACGTTAAAAATAGCAGAATGAGTTCAGTTTCACTTTCGAACAGTTTATTTGTACAGATTACGTCATCTTGTGTTCAGTTTAACCTTCGTAGTTGTATACGGATGAATTGTAAAGAAATTGTTTTCAACAATGCTTGACGTAGATCCAGATATAGTTATTTTTCGAGGTTATTTTGCGTAGGTCAGCCTATTTTGAGTGTACTTAAAAGCCGTGTACTTGAACTTGGCGAATTTGAAAGTCGACAATTTTGTATGTGCGTACCTGACAAGGCGACTCAGCACGGCTAAAGATACTATGACCATTCATGCATATTTCTCCTCTTTCAAATTGAATTCTTAGGGACGCTTTGAACAGAAGGAGATAGTTTCTTTAGGGTTTGTATCAGCTCCATATACAAACCCTGATTCTAAACAGGAGCCTAACGCACGATGAACCGACTTTACGAAGAGTGAGACTATTGAGGAAAATCAAACACTCTGTTCGTCAAAAATGGTGATAATCATCACCATTATGTATGCACTGCACTGCTGGACGTACGCCTCTGCAGTCGCCAGGGCGTCCTATCTTACAATCAGATTGAAAACAATATCTAGTGTAGGCTGCGTAATATCACGTTACGACTCATTTGACCAAAGCTCAAGTCTAAAACACGGTTAAACCTCAGATAAGAGCTAGTAATAGACAGTAAACAAAAAGCATTAGCGCTAGCGTTTTATTTATCTTGCGTTATGCATCCAAAGCTAGCTTGATTCAGTTTTTGTATTTTTCGTAACTAGCTACAAAAAAGGATTTTTATTTCATGTTTTCGTGACTAGTTTCTGTAGTAACGGAACGTTACATTATCTATGAATCTAATGTCAAGTAAGTTTGACAGCCGACTCACTCTCTCACTTATGACGACCCCCTTGGAAGCAACACACAAGTGCTGTAACACAAATAATAATTAGTAATAGTACCAATTGTACAAATCCATATTACAATAAACATCCGAAGACGTCCACATTGCATTTCATTGAAGAATCCAACAATAGAGTTTTCAATCATTTTACAATTTGGTGCCTTTCATGCATACATCCGCAAAGTGCGTCCGATTCTGAAAGCGTTCGCAATAAACATATCTCGATTGACCCTGAACAAGCACGTTGGCTACACAGCACAAGGAACACGGAAGCGGCTCTAAAAATTCACGACGCAAATCACACGCAAGTAATTTTCGGTGAGTAAGTACGTGTCGAGTGTCTTCCTTGTGAGGTTGCGATGTACCGATGTCAGAATAGGTGCCGGAACATTCGTGTAATTATAAGTTTCGTTTAAGATCGTGCAATTTGGAGGTTAGATGCAATGATATTGAGAATAAAGAAGTCTTAGATTGGTCTATTAATATAACCTACATAAGACTGGAACTTTAAAAAATTACACAATTACAAACACCATAATATTGAAATGTCCACTGACTTGGTTTGGTCATACCTAACGATTTCAGAGGAGCTTTCTCCCATGAACGCTCAGTGGTTTTCTCTAGGAAATACAGCATTTAATGTTTGAATAGTTATAAATATGAAAGGTCACTCCAGCTACGATCCAGATCCATATCCAGTGGATACTCTTGGTGTTGAAAGCATCCCGGATCGATGGCTCGTTGTGTTCATGTTCTTCAAAGCGTTTTCAGTATAGATAAATGGTCCCGCGAGGGCCAGTGCCTGCCAGAAGAAGAAGAAAGAGTTATCGCGGCCCTGGAACTCAAAGGGTATCAGAAGGAACATGGATGGGTTTTAGGCTCGCCTACCATCCAACCTATGCTTTTTCGCCAACTAAGTCAATCTTTTTAAGTTAAGTTTTTTCGCCAACTAAGTAAATGTTTTTAGTTTAAGCTTTTTCGCCAACTCAGTAAATCTTTTTTTATAAGTTAATTCATTTTGGGATTTCATTTTGGCTTGTGGTGAAGGTATGATAGCATTTTATATGTCTTAAGCGTCCTTGCTTAGTAATAAACTTTCTAATTGGTTTTACACGCTCCGTTGCTGCTTTCAATGACATTCTACTTTCATCTAGATATGTATTGATTTTGTGTACAATAGATTACTTTTCCTTTATCTAATCTATACCAATTATATAATGTAGGTGCTTTTTACTTATATTAAACTTTATGTAAAAAACAAATGCAAACTCAATGTCTTGGGCAATCACTACTAGTGAACCTAGGGTGGTACAGACGTAACATGGCGGGTGTGTTATTACAAAAACATGTTATAAAGAACTGTTCATAAAATCTATTTATAAAAGCAAAAACTGTCTGGCTAACTGACATAACATCGCAGGGCCTTGATATATTGCACCACCTTTATAACGAAAGGGAGAAAGGATTGTCCAAAATTCACTTCTGTAATTCGACATCCACGCTGGCAAAGCCGCGGGCGAAAAGTAGTAAAATAATAAAATTCCCATTTATATTTTTTTATATAATATATCCCAATAAGTACCTAAATAAGAGGTAAGTGATAAAGTGATTACACATTATTTATTTATCTGATGTTTTAACATATATGAATGACTTACCCCTGGAAATTCGTAATGCAATAAATGTAAAAAACTGTTAAAAAAATATTTTTTAGAACAAACATAATTTAAGTGTTATTTTGATGTCATAAGCACCGAGTTGCCTTGTCTGGCCATACCACTGTTAAATCCGCGATGGTTTGTGTTGGTATGTTTATGTATTATGAATCTATGTTGTAAAATGTGTTAATTAATAAACGATAAAAAAAAACATCTTATTCCATCCCCAAAACTTTATGACAAAAATAAACAGCTTTAAATACAAAAAATAAAAAGAAGCACTCAGTGTACCTCTGAGGAAAATCCTGTGCGTATCGGGGCCTATTTTACTTGCGCGTACGCCGCTGTCTGCGCAGTCCTTTGAATGACAAATTTCATTGGGCCTTGAACATGTACATATTTTCCTCGTGCGTGATTGAAATGTAAAATTTTTATAAATGAGTTCGTTTTTGAGAATAGCTTCTTCGTCGAATTTGACAGTTGGATTAAAGTAAATATTGGTTGCGTTAAAACATAATTTGAATTTACCAACAAAACCGTAGTATTTCTTTTAAACCTCATGAAATAAATGCAATATTTGTTTTGTCGCTTTTTTAGATGGTGCCAAAAGGACTCCATGCTAAGCCTCCGTGCTGTCCGTCTGTCTGTGAGCAATTACAAATTGTAAAAATACTAGTAGTAAAGTAAATACATATAATTTTAATTTTAATCTAAAAATCATAACATTTAGGAAACTCTTTTAGGACATAAAAATGTTAGTCCTTAGCACGCCGCAATCGCTTACCCACTGCACCCTGAACGCCAGCTAATAATGCTAATGGAACAAAAAATTCCATTTCGTTTTTTTATTTATATACTTACAAAAATAACTGCATATATTAGTATTCACAGGCCATTTATATAGAGAGCAGATGGCGTTAAATTAAAACCGGATCAATAGAAGTTAGGTTAATAATAAAAGGACCAGTTTCTGATAAAGCAACATAGTAACAACAATAAAAATATAAAATACTAGTTGTGCCTCGCAATTTCACTCGCCTTATGTTAGGCTCTTGGTAAATGCTCTGCGCCGATAGGACATGGCGTGATGTTACTTTCTGATAATGTAAATTCAAATGGTAAAATAATTAAAAAAAAATTGGTTTAGTAGTTTTAGAGTTAATCCATTACAAACAAACTTTTCGTCTATATAATGTTAGTATAGTATAGGTAAGTTAATTTTGGACTGAGTGACAGTTTTTGTCTTAAACCAAAAAAATAATAATCCCTGGTTTAAATACCTAAAAATAGTAAGTCACATTGTTACTAGTTCAAATTGGAGCACAACCGCACATAATATGTAGATAGTATCAGAGGCATGCGTCTTAATCGTTGGGCTATTGGGATATTATTTCATACTAGCTGTCCACCGCGGGATTCTGAAACGATTCACCCACAGACGATTGTTCCATGAACGGTAAGGCAACAGAATCTTTTAACCATTAACTTTTCACCCAAAGAACGTTTGGCCCATGAACTGTTCGCCAACAAGATCCCCAGAAACAACAGAATCTTTTGACAGAGAACATTTCGCCCATGAACTTTTTCGTATACAGCTACCACCCTCAACTATTGTTACCGGGAGAAACTGGTTGCAATGTGGACTTTAGGGCACCCCGACTCGGATAGGTTAGGTTAGAAGGGGATGGCGGGGTCGTGTGAGCGAGCGAAGCGAGCGAATAGACCCCGTCATTCCCTTCGTGGTTATTTCTATATAAACCACCCAGAAGTAGGAGCCCCGCGAAGCGAGGCTCCGTCGACCAAGCCCACCCTCGTCCATGCATAACCTCCTCAGTTAAGCGCTACGCCTATACTCTTAGCATGTTAGCAAAAAGTTCATGGGCGAAACGTTCTCTGACAAAAGATTCTGTTGGTTAAACGTTCACTGACGAATCGTTCTGTTGGCGAACAGTTCACGGACCAAACGTTCTTTGGGTGAAAAGTTAATGGTTAAAAGGTTCTGTTGCTTAACCGTTCATGGAACAATCGACTGTGGGTAAATCGTTTCAGAATCCCCCCGCGGTTTTACATACACCACATAGTTACAATTGCCGTGGGATAGTTGGGATAAAAATTTAGTCCAAATTTTTTAAATTGGTTCAGTATTTGACCGTGAAATATGGACAAAAAGACACACACTTTTCCATTTATAATATTAGTATGGATAAATTACAAAAACAAAAGATACCTACGCTTCATCTGTTTGTTGCATTATTTCAACAATACCATTGAACTGGTTCTCAATGAAATTCGATGTAAACGTGGCTTAATATTGCTTCTAGTCCTGCAGCAACCTGCAACGTTTGCAGAATTAGTGCCTTTCACTCACCAATCGTTGCAGGAAATCCGGCGCCTAGTCCCGGTAGTGAAGAGTATAGACTTTGTGTGAAAGCTACCAGCTACCAGCTGCAGCTTCTTTATATGATTGGATGGTGGCGGATCCATCTGATCTTGTTTAGATAATATCGCCTATATAGATAAATAAGTATGAGTATCCTGGGACAACTCACGCACGACCATCTGATCTCAAACTTATCAGGGCTTATACTGTGTTAACCAGACAACTGATAAACATATTTATATAATTTACACATTAAAGACAAATTACACCCTGGCACAGAATAACCAATCACACTCATCTCACAAAGTTTGTCCTGGGTATCGAACCCACGACCTCCGGCTTTGCAGTCACGGTCACAAACCACCACACACCAACAGGCTCGTCAAATACAACTGCATTAGCAGATGCCTTACCATCTCAAAGACAAAAATTAATTAATATATTAATGTTCCAGGGCTAGGAAAATAAAACCAAACTGATAGGCTATTTAATAAAAGGTACTAATAGTATACTCCTAATAGTATCTCTCCTTACTCTGTATTCTTCTTTTTAGACTACTATCTACATAAATACAAGATCACAAAAACAGCATATAAATACATACGGCTTTTTTCCAAAGCTCTAAACTATCAATTAAAGCCAGGGTCGGCGTCGACATCAATGCGGCGGGTGGGAGGACAATTACAGAGTGAACAAACAGCTGTGCCCACCTAAATACCTACCAAGACTAATTAATTATTGTTATAACAAAAACAATGTACTAGGTTGCAATTGTCCTTTTTAGTAGGGATATAATTTGAAAGAAAAATAACTAAATAATCATAAATCCTAACTGCGGAAGTCGGTGGCTGGTGTTTCTGTTTCATGTAATTGCCGCCATCTTCCAAATTTGCAATTGCGTTTTTTGATTATTTAATTATATATTTTATTTCACAACTGATACAAATTCAATGACACCTCATAATTATGTCAAATTCCGCCAATCGGTTTAGGCTGTAGAGCATGCCATAGAATGAGACATACATACATACATACGCTCGCATAATATACTAATCAAGACCGACTACAAGGCGTTTTGTGTCATTTTGAAAATACATTAAATAAAATTAGACCACAGTAATTTTTTCTTCACAAAAAACAACGAAATTGATTACTCGATTTTCATTCATCTTCATGAAATCATTCTGTCGAACAGTCTTCGGTCAACCGGTCGACAACCGCGACATACTCTTGTTAGTTATAGGGAGATTTTGTATTATGCATTTTTATGCTACTTTTTGTTTCTGCATCACCCATAAGTAGATTGGGAGAAAATACCAATGAGATTAAGTCCGTTTTGGTACCTACTGTAATAAATAAATAAATACTTAATCGACTTAAAAAACGAGAGTTGTTTGGGTTCTCATGTCTTTGAAGACAACTGTCCCTAAATAAATTGAGATTAAAAAAAAAGAGTTCTCTATTCGTCAGACTTCTTTTCTCAAATTTCAAATAGCGACACATTGACTTTTTTCTAAAATTGTACAAAAAACATGGCCGCCCTATTCAAACGCTTGTAGAATAACACCACGCTGATAGTACGTAGGCAGTGTAATGATTAATTGATATAGTCTTATAGTCGCTTAATTACTTGTTCACTTACACTAACAATAGGGTATTCAAGTGCTTATGATAATCTGATGTTTGTTAAGTTGAAGAGTGCGGCTTCTTTGTAGATTTTGCGCCATTCTCGTGACGATTTAATCGAAGACATATTATCAGTGCGTCAAAAAGTTGTACTGTAAACTATCGCAGACAATCTGTTCCCATACGAAGCTAAATTACAGGACAGTTTTTTAATATCTTAAACACTTTTATACAATGTCATTGAAAATTAAATAAGACAATTCTTTATACCTGTTGTTATAATTAATAGAAGTATAAAAGCTGTAGATAAATTTCGAATTCTCCAAAATGGCTCACTGATACACACATGTAACAAAATATTTTAACGACACATTTCTGGAAACGTCAAAATATTTAACGTTGTATGTAAGGTAAAGATTCTACGTATATCTCTATCTTTTTACTGCTACATAATTGAACCTAAAGTTATTTTGCATCGCGCAAACGCCAAGTTACCTATCTAAACCAGCCAAACTTCCTACATTTCAAACTAAAACGGGTAGCCCTTTCGATAGCTTAGTTTCCTTACACCACAGTGTCGAATGCGCCAGCACCGCTAATTATCCATTGAGTCGCGATAATATCGGACAGGGCGCTATTCACACCGCTAGCGTTCACACCAGCGTTCAATTAAACGCGATTGGTACGCAACTATTGTTTGTGCGGTGTAAGTGAAAGACTGAGGGAGGGAGGGAGGTTTGATATTTTATGCATTACTAATGTATGCATGTAATGTCAAAATTTGCAATGATAGGTATAGCATACGTCAGAATAGCACTTAGACTACATAATATTGCACTATGACGGGAGCGGATATATCGAAGACCTAATTGAAATCAGGAGGGACAACTATGTAGTACTATAAATTTTGAAGTCACTGTCTCCGTCTTTACTTACTATAACTTCTCTTCAACCTGTAACCGTTCAAACAAGATTAGTCTAGTATCATTTAGTATCTAGTTACGATCAATTTCCAGCGACTTACAAAGAGCATAACATAATCCAAAATGCATACAACCCTAAGTAGAAATAAGGGACTCTTATTCAGCTCACGTCTGCTTATGTTCATAGAAAACAATGACTTTATATGAAGAGCGACGAGGACAAGAGATAGAAAGCAATGTACCGAGTAGTATGGTGAGACCAGTTTGCCAAACACAAGCAGTATTCAGTTCATACTAGCTTAAAACATTAGAACATTGACACTTTTTGTCAATGTTCTAATTTTCTTTTCTTAATTTATGAGATTTAATTTATATCCCAAAGAAACATGTACAGTACCTGGCATTGTAAAATATGCTGATGGTAAAAAGAACAGAGTTCGATACGTGATGTCAAATTACTTAGCGCAAGCTTTGTCAATTCCAAACATTTAACAATAATTCTCTTCCACCACCAATTTATTTGCCTAGAGGTGCTGTAGGGTAGATTACAAAATGGACGCCCCGGTGCTCCAGCACTCTTCGAAAAAAAGTACCTATCCTCAAAATCGCTGCCGCTCATGCCTTGCAACGAGGAACTATGAAAGCAGTGGATTTTATGTTTTCCGTGTCGTTCGTTAGTAGCTATTGAACAAATTGTCTGCAAACAGTAGTAACAGCGATGATTTAGAATACGTTTTATCTATCATTTACATAAAGAACGGCAATAAAACAAATTAATTCTTATTGTTTTTTATGTAACAAAGGATTCTTTGTACTGGGTTAGATTTATTTTTTGTTTGTTTCACATTAATGATTGTATTACATCTATGAAATACTAGCTTTTGCCCGCGGCTTCGCTCGCGTTAGAAAGAGACAAAAAGTAGCCTATGTTACTCTCCATCCCTTCAACTATCTCCACTTAAAAAAATCACGTCAATTCGTCGCTCCGTTTTGCCGTGAAAGAAAGACAAACATACAGACAGACAGACACACTTTCCCATTTATAATATTAGTATGGATTGATTTTATTATATAATGATTTTATTATATGTATTGATGTATTGATTAAATAATGGTGCTTTTAATATTTTTTTTGTTTTTGTATGGCCATCCTGGACTTTTTTTTAAAACTAAAAGCCCATTTCATAACATTTCCTTTCAACGATCTTTTCTTCAAAAGTTAGGTGACAGCGACAATGACAGTATTGCCAGATTACTAAACAACTATTAGGCCACTCATATACACGTGAATCTAGATTGTGATAATGTGGGGGGGGGGGGGGAAATCGATACAAATCTTTTATGAATAAAGGTGATATGGTTTAAATAAATTTTGTTTACATTAATAGGTAAGTGATACGAAGTTCACCGGGTCATCTAGTATAATAATAAAAATAATAGACCCGCAGGGCAGCTTGTGGCGAGCTGTCGGGCAGTAGCGACCCCCGCGGACCTGACCTCCTGGGAGACCCTTTGTTCTTCATCTCTGGCTTGCCTTCATTGGCCGGCCAGAGTGAGCACTGACGAGGAACAAGGCTCCCGCCTCTCTCTTGCCTTAATTGGCTGGTTAGAGTGGAGATTCGCAAGAGCAAACGTGCTCGGGGGAAGGAAGTATTCCAGTAAGATGCTGGTAGGGATCTTGACCGTACTTCCGGGATTGTCCTGATAGCCGTGGAATACCTCTCCACTCCTCTAGCACCTCGATATATGTTGCCCTCTTGTCGCTACGTCACTTTGTGCTAGCGGCCGTTTTCGGGGGCCCATTTACTGAGTGTGCAAGTCACCCCCTGCCTTTTTATCCGTGCTTTCAAACATTGGTCAGGCAGGGGCTATAGTCCCTCCATAGTCTTAAGTACCTAGTCCACCTAAAAACCCAAACCCATAGATCAATTTTTTTTTGTTTGCTACATAGTTCTACAATAGTCTCACACTAACCGGGGATTATCCTTAGGTGCACCTGCATAGTGCATATAGGCATAATCGTCGGTTGGTATCTCATTTCTTATAAAATTCTCAAGGGGCCTCTGCGAGTTGGCTTCGGCCCCTCGTACGCCTTCCAAAGGTCCGGGACCCCAGGGACCCGAGAAACGTAAGACGTTAAACAAAAAATAATAGTAAACTCACTGCCTGATATCAACGTGTTTGTTAATATATAACAATAACTAACTAAATACATTAAACTTGGAGGGTTTATTCTTTGTGAAGAATATAAAAATAGCCCTAAAGGGTTAAAATAGTAGGTAGAAGTTCGACATCCACGCGGGCGAAGCCGCGGGCGAAGGCTAGTAAATATTCTAAATCTAGATATTTTTTTTATCTTAATATCTTAATATTATTTTCGTACGTTGGAAATAAGAAAAGCTGTAACAGTATTATTTTTTACAGCATATTACACGCCTTTTTGTTATTTCAAACCGTATTAAATGGCTTTTATTTGCATGATTTGGATTTATGAAAATGATTCCATTCGTATTTTGAAAACAATTAAACATTACTTATTTGTGTCAGGTTTGACGGGTTGTAACCTCTATGGTTGTAACTGTTTTGACACTTGATTTGCCGGTTACTATGACAACGACATCCAACAGAACATGGACAACTTTTATATGGGAAAATGGAATTGTTGTTTTACTCTATCTTTCTCGCAATTTTAGAGACAAAAAGTAGCCTATGTTACTCTCCATCCCTTCAACTATCTCCATTTAAAAAATCACGTCAATCCGTCGCTCCGTTTTGCCGTGAAAGAAAGACAAACAGACAGACAGACAGACAGACAGACACACTTTCCCATTTATAATATTAGTATGGATTAGTATATTACAAAACTGAACCACACAACCCAGTAACTAGGCGACACGATACCTTTTGGTTAGACTGGTCAGAGTTTCTAACAAACCAGTAACCACTGTCAAAGTTCTACGAATGACAACCGGGACCAAAGGCTTTGATTCAGCAACCGTTCTCCGATGACCGATTCACCATTGGACTGTTCGTCGACAGGATGATTCATTTATTTCCGTTTTCCGAGGCACGGGATGTCTGTGATGTCCAAGATAAACTTTAGAAAGTACTTACATAATATGAATTGAAAAAGTCACATGTCGTCTAATATTAAAAAAAGAACTAACACCCGTATAAGGTTTTAATAAAAGTCCTTTATGGGTTGATTTTTCAATCATTAGTTAATTTCTATCTGAGGAATAAATAATATGACGGTTTGACATATTTTCTATGCAAAATCTGTCAAAACGTCAAATATATTGCCAATATTACTCAAGCAAGAAGTTAAGTTAACAAGACATAAGACTTCAAGTATTAAGATATTTTAATACAATGGTGACGATGGCATCAAAGTGGAGCAATTTATTGACTATTGAATAGAAAACAGACATCTGATAAGACGCCTGTATTAGTCTCAACTATTAAATTGTTAATTACCACTGTTTATAACATTTGACATATAAAAAAGGGCATTTGATATATTTAATATTAGCTTTTGCCCGCGACTTCGTCCGCGTTGAATAATAGTTCCCGTTCCAGAATGAAAACTATCCTATGTCCTTTCTCGGGTCCCAGACTATATCTGTACCAAATTTCATTCAAATCGGTTCAGTGGTTTAGTCGTCAGACAGACATACAGACAGACAGAAGTACAGACAGACAGTGTTACTTTCGCATTTATAATATTAGTATGGATTAGCTGTCCCCGCCGTTTTACCCGCGTTCTTTTCGTTCCCGTGGGATTTTTGGGATAAAAACTTCTCCTATGTCCTCAGGTTGTGGAATATATTTATATCAAATTTTATTTAAATCGGTTGAGTAGTTTTGGAATAAACGCGAGACAAACAGACAGACAGAGTTGTTTTTGCATTATAACATTATTTTGGAATTTGAGCGCAAAAGTAACTGTCTATCTGATATGTTTTTACGGCTAAAACACTGATAGAATTTTTATGAATTTTAGTACAGAGTAAGCTCAATTTTAATCTCAAGGGAGGACTTGGCTGATCAGCTTCGCATATGTAACTGATATAGACGAAGTCGGAGGCAAAAGCTAGTATTAATTATTGTAATGTAACGATAAGCATTTTTCAATAACTGGTGTCCTTTATACAATTAATTAACATTCTGTCACTAACTATGATTTATTAAAACACAATGATAATAATGACGGTTTAGTTAATTGATAAACAATGTTATTGATAGAAAATGCAATTGTTTTATGAGTATACTTAATTGTTGTTTTTCATTAGTCTAAGTGGTTTGTACAGGAATAAAATGGTGTTCTATCATTAAGTTTTAAGTTATGTATTATTAGAAGTTTTTTTTTATTGATAGTAGGTTATCTAGCGATCGTACCTAGATATGTTTCATCTAAATCGGTTAAGCCGTTTCAAAGTTATCAACTTTTCTGTTAGCTGCAGTTACGACTTTACCGCCCCCGAAATTACTAAAATTGCGATTCACTTTTTACGACGTCTTTGCAGAGATGTCGCGTTGGCCCCGCCACATGTAAGAGGTTGTGGGTTCGAACCCAGGCCAATGCGCCTTTTTTAACTCAAAAGTTTATCTTCTACATCACTGACACCCCGTGCCTGTCAAAAGCACGAATGGTCTCGTTTGCTAATCGTAGAACATCGACAGACGTTACGTGTAGCCAAAAGCCAAAATGTCTAACTAGTCTTACCAAGAGGTATCGTGTCGCCCAGTTACTGGGTTGTGGAGGTCTGATAGGCAGTCGCTCCACGTAAAACACTAGTATCCAGCTGAATCTGGTCAGGCTGAAAGCCGACCCCAACATAGTTGGAAAAAGACTAGAGAGATGGTAATGAGTTGTGGTGACCACATAACAAATGAACGGATTGATTGTTTGTCGGTCGATTTCAAATATTCAAGCGAGCTTCAAAGCTGCAAATAGTGGAAACAGAAAGCTGTCAACTGAAATATCTGATAACAGCTGTAATCTATGTTGTTTGCACATGCCTAAAACAATAAAGTGTGCTAGTGTAACAATAAAATCGGTTTTAAGTCCTACTATAGTGTGGTTATAACTATTAATTATGAGAATTATTGGTATTATTAGTATCTAATAAACTTAATATGTTTAACACGAAGTGTCTAGTTAAATCAGTTAATTGTGGGGAATAGTGACGGGTGAATTTTAAGTTGTCTTTAGTAACTAAACATTTTTTTATATAAACTAGAAACGACAAGAGTAAATTTAAAAAATTAAAAAGATCCGCCACCGAATTTTTTCTTTGCAACTGCGGTTAACACAAAAGTTGGTTACTTCGTAACGGCTAAACCGATATAGAAGTAACATAATAAGAACCATATTTAAAATTAAAAAATAAACCGTATCCAAACCGGTTAGCTGTTTTAGAGCTACGGTGCCATAAACAGTGAGACACTTGTCGGTGACTAGGTGACAAAACAATAAATTATTATTTTTTATTCTGACGTCTGTGCAAGAGCAATTTATTTTCAATGACTATTACCTAACCAGACGTAGGTAAAAACAGCAGTAATTTCTACAAGTGAAATAAAAAGTTTAATAACAATAGATACCTTACTATATAAATAAACTTATGGATGCCTTGATGTAGACCAGGCAAATTATCTTGAACTAGAAATAGAAGCAATAATCATCATCTTCCTAGCCTTTTCTCAACTATATTTTTTTTTGCGGAGTGGGAAATCATCAAATGCGTCCTGGGTGCGGCGGGAGGGCGTGTCAGACTTTTACTGACTAAACCCCACTCATGTTCCTTCGGTTGCCCTTTATGTTCCGGAATCACGGTAACTATTATAAACATTCCGCAACCTCGGCAGGCGTTGACCCTGTTGGGCCCCAGCTTGTGCTCACTTCTCTTTCTCAACTCTATTAGTCTCTCCAGACAAACTAAATTCAGCTGGATCAAAATTCACTATATTAAACTCACCCTAAAATAAATAAAATAAAATAAAAATAAAAAAAGCCTTTTATTCCTTGCATAAACATATACAAAGAAAGACAAGTATAACTTATCTATAGTAGTTGTGTTAGTAAATAATGTTTCCTTAATCTAGTTGTTAGTTTTTAATTTTTTACATAATTTTTATAATTAATCCTATTTTTTTTATTATAATGTTTCCTCTGCAGGTGAAGGCCTCCTCCAAAGATGTCCAGTTCTCACTTGACTGGGCTACTTCTACAGGTCTACCTCTCTTTCTTTTCCCTCGAGGACCCGTCCACGAGGTCACCCTTTTTGACCATCTCTGGTCACCCTAAAATACCATCTTGTTATTGTCTTAAGCACTGGGCCATCACGTACGACAATCCATTCCAACACACCTTATAAAAAAAATATACTTTATACTGACTCATTGACTGACTGTTGATATACCAACATACAGCCTAAACCGCTGATCGTAAAGACATGAAACTTGGATAGTTTGTTCTTTGAAAAGAGTAGGTCACCACTCAAAATGTTTTTTTGTAAATTCCAAACTTAACAGGGAGAAATAGGGGATGGAAGTATCGACATGCAAGCGGACGAAGCCGCAGGCGAAAGCTAGTTATTTATATAACTAAAACCTCTAGTAAGTATTTTACATTAGAATTTTCGATAGAACGAGGCATTCCCGTAGGACGTATTTTTTTCTTGTCATCTAGCTTATAATACACTGTTTAAAAAAAAGAAAGGAGGTTCACCTCAAAGGTTACCAACCTTTCTCCGATCTACCTGCAATATATTATTGAAATTTCATCAACCTTTTCATCACCTTATTTGCCAATTTCGACTTTCCAGGTAAGGAAGTGTGGTGTAACAAAATCCTATTTTTGATTGTGAAATTTTTGGCAATCATAAACCAATTTTTGAAGGCCTTTATAAAAATCTACCACCGATACAAATAAAGATTAACTCGACCTTATGTGTAACAAAGCTAACATATTATAACCCAATTCGCAAGACTCATTTCTGCCTTATCATCATCACTTAGCCTTAGCAATAGGCATGACGAAAGATTTTGAAATCCTCTTCCATGATGTAGGTACGCATTTATTATTTACGAAAAAACCTATATTTCGGTATTAAACTTAAGTTTGACGAAGTTTAAAGCCATTTTTCTAATATTTTTTCAATAGTCAGCCAAAACAGCTCGCTAGTGTCATGGCGTCGACAATGACGTCACGTTCATATAAACTGTCACTGCAATGTCATTGTGCCTATGTGTAACAACCAGTTGAACCAGTGTAACGAAGAAAATAAACAAAACATTATAATAATTCATGTGATAAAAATGAATTCCAAAGTTTATAAGTCGTGTGCAGTACCTCAGTGCAAAAACTCATCATTAAGAACACCCGATAAAGTGTTTGTACATGTTCCAAGCAAGAAAATAATAAGAGATAAGTGGTTAAAACTCGCACGGCGAAATTCGAAGGGTCTAGCCCCGAATACCTCAATTTATTTCTGTGAAGATCACTTTGATGTGAGTATGTTATCATTTATTGATAGGTTTTAACTTTATAATGTTTGTTTAACGTGAAACAGTCAACATTTTAAGGCTAAGGAATATCTTTTTTTAAGGTTATGTTTTTGTTTTCATTCTTAACAATGATATTAAGTATATGTAAGAAGACACCTTTTCCCTTGTAATATCATTGATTTTTAATACAAATTTACATTATTCTCTTTTTTTCAGTTGCCAAATGATATGGAAAATTATATGGAGTATCATTTAATGGGGTCGGTATCACAAGTACGAATGAAACCAGGATGTATGCCCCATAGATTTTTATGTCAACCAGACAGGAAAACACGAACATCTGATACAACAGAGCGGCCCTATATTGCTAAGAAGCGAAGATTGATGATTATTGAAGAATGTATAAAAGAATTTGAAGAAAAAAGTATAGTTACTGAACCATTCAGTTCTCAAGAAATTGCAACCACTAGTTCAGGTATATATTTTATCAACTTAAAGTCCAACCTTAAGGCTCTCTGACCTTCATTGAATAAGTTATTTATAAACTCAAAACTACATACTACTTTGGCTTAGTAATCTCCTATTTGTGTTCCTAATTTTAACATAGCACTAACATAATAACTTTTGTTTTACAGTTCAGCAGAATGTAGAAGAAGTTCCCCAGACAACACCAAGAATGTTGAATAAATCTATTCAAGTATACATTTGTAATAAATTCAGAAGTAAAGCAAACCAAACCAAAGTCAATTCAGTAAATCAGATGACATCACCTTCGAAGCCATTTCTACATTCTGTCTCTACATCACCATTTAAAGTTAAGCATCAAAATAGAAACATTAAGCCAACCTCCAGCTCAAAGACAAGTGTAAATTATTTAAGTAAAATAGTAAAAAAAATAGATCAATCAGATAGTGATACTTCTTATACTCCCTCTGTAACTCACACAGAATCATCAATATCTGTAAAATCGCTTCAAATAGAGTCTACATCAGAGTGTAGCGAGATGATAGAGGATGATAAAAGGAGAGAAGATTTAAAAGCTTTAGAGTGTACCTTGAAGAAAATTGAAATGAATCCACGTTCTTATATTGGTATTCCTAAATGTTGTTATTATTTAGTTAACTTGATACATAAACAGACAAATATACCATTCAACCATATTTTACTATGTCTAAAAAAGATTAGATTAAATAATTCATTTCGTGAACTTGCTGATGACTTTGGCATTGATAAAACTTATCCAAGCAAAATTTTTTTTAAAAATGTACCTGTAATAGCAAGTGTTATGCGCCCTTTTATTGTAAAATTAGATAAGGAATTGATTAAAAAAAAATTACCTATGGCTTTTAGGCATAAATATAATAATGTTACATGTATAATAGACTGCTTAGAGATTGAAGTACAAAAGCCTTCAAAGGCTTTAAATCAAGCTCTTTCCTGGTCTGATTACAAGAAAGCTAACACCATTAAGTACCTAATATCTTGTACACCTAATGGTTTGATAAATTATATTTCAAATGGTTATGGAGGCCGAATAACAGACACATGCATCGTTGAAACTTCGGACTTCTCAAAATGTTTGCAACCCAATATGTGGGTCATGGCAGATAGGGGTTTTAAACATGTGGAAGTGTACTTACGACAAATGGGTGTGCTTTTAGTACGGCCTCCAAGTGTAGTATCTGGAGGTAAGTTAACTAAAGCTGAGGCAAAAGAAACTAAACAAATAGCTAGCTTAAGAATTCATGTTGAGCGGGTGATAAGACGGTTACGTGAATTCAACATGTTAAAACCACATGCCTGTCTTAACTTAAGTTTGGTTAAAGTACTTGATGATGTGATAACTATAGCTTGTGGTTTGATTAATTTACAGGATTCTCTTATTAAATAAAATCCAAATGAAATTTCTGCATTTTTATTTCTATTTTACACTTTTAAGTAACAATGGATACACATAGGTTTTCCAAAAATTTATTATATTTTCAAGAAAGCCTAACATATACTCCTCGTCATAATTTATACTCAAAATTTCAACATTCTTATTAATGGAAAATTTTGGGTCTGCAACACAAAAATAACACTTTTTTTTACCACTTAGGTACATTTGTATTTGAATTTGGCAAAAGCATTTATTGCTGGGTTTCCCATTTTTTATATAGTTAATATATGTTTTTTCACTTAAAGGACACTTTATCTCTACAATAGCATCATGACATATGCCATCAGGGGAACCGGCTATCATAGGATATTTTTGCGATATGAACAGTCCAGTATTATTAATTTTTAGCTGGAGTTTTTTACTAACTATCTCCCGTACCTCATTTTCTAAATACCTACCTCGTTTCATGGCTGGTGTATCGGGTATCTTTCCCCCCATAATCGTTGAAATTAAAGTGCCATCATTGGTCTTGCAACGACTCACTTCATACGCTCTAGAAGCTGTTACCCTGCCATACCTCAGTTCGTACCAGAGATTATTTTTGAGCTGGTCCCTGGTTTTAGTTTCCACCTCATTAATAATTTCCATTGTCAAATTCACTTTACTTAAAAATACCTCACAACACTCTTTCTTATATCTAAGCACAAGTTGGTGCATTGAGACGCTTCGTAGATCATTTACAACATAATCAGATTGGTATTTTAACAGTTCGCAGTTGTCAAGTCTTCTCTTTCTTCCTTCTTCTAAAAACTTTTCCAAAACTGTAGAGTTGGAAGACAACATAGGGCTACCTTTTGATAAATCTTTGGCAGATATAAATTTCAAGCTAGTGCCAACTCTTGACAACTTCGATTTCCGCCAGTAACATTGAACTTCGGTGCATGAAGGTTCTTCGCTACGTCTGTGGACCCACATAAGCAGCGCTATGGCATGCTTACATCCGCCCTGAGCAGCAACACAATCATGGCATTCGATTGATATTATTTTTTCTTCATCTTCATTCACAATTAATGTCACAGCATATAGTTTTGCATGAACTTTATGCTCTGGGCAAATCTTACACTTCACAATACATAAGTTATCTTCACGTTTTAACTGTACGTAACTAATCGCGTCATCCCCATATGATGGTCTGGAAGACCTGAAATAATAATTAAAATTAATTAGTACAATACAGTGATTTATGAAAACACTACTAGTACTCATTGGTATGATAGAAATTTACTGGTTTTATCAGAAATTAACACGGTATTGACTAAAAAGTGGCATCTTACAAGCTGTGAAGGAGCTAACCTCAAAACAAAAATAAACAATGAGAAGTTTGTTGAAAAAATAAACCTATTAAAAGAAAGTACAATAAAGTCGCACGAGATTTAAATGAGTTTGATTATATCAAAGTTGTTTGTAAGTATCTAGTGGTAACGTTAATAAAAACAATACTTACAATGAAGTTTTCACGTTCCTAAACTCAGACGAGCAAACCTCTTTATTTGTTGCGAGGAAATCACCCAACATCAATACGTCAATCCTCGGCAAATTTGAGCTGTTTGCCTTAACAAAACTTGGTTCCATGGTTGAGAGTCAAGTGATATCGATAAATCACAGGTAAACGAATAAAAAATCAATCCAAATGCGTAAACAGTGGAATTCACAACAACAAAACAATGGGTTTATATGAATGTGACGTCATGCGCTGTGATTGGTGTTTCATTCAAAATGGCCGATGGTAGTATTTTAATGTTCTAATTTATTGAAAATCTTTTTAATCTAAATTTAAAATGTACAACTAACCCAGTTTTTTAAATTCTGTTAATATATATTTTCCCCTAAAACCATTACATCGTCGATTTTTTGATACCGTCGTCATGCCTATTATATTGGAGTCAGCTTGCAGCTTTACAAGATTAAGTTGGATACCAGCGTTTTACGTAAAGCGACTGCATATCAGACCTCCACAACCCAGTGACTAGGCGGCACGTATCCCTTTTAACAAAATTCTTGCAGGAAAAATCCAAAAACACTTCGGTCATCAAACTGAGACTATGGGTTTACGACCGCGTGACCAATGGGCCAATGTAACATCATTATCTAAAAACAATGTAATATATCGAAGAGCAAACGCGGTATGCAAATGATGTTAAAAGTCATTAATGTAAACATTACGATTTGGTGCAAGTCTTGAGCTGATAAGTTAAAACGGGGCGCCGCCGCCGGATAGATGGGCCATCACAACCAGACAATACTGGTTGTAATGGTCAAATTGATGAAAATGAAGAAACATAAAAAGAAAATACATACTATCTACTTACATTAAAAAAATACTATGTCTAAAAATACAAATGACATATTATAAGAAGATTAAAATTTCTAATAATCAGCATCCAGTTGCTGCCCTTCTTGCAAATCGCTCGATTGGGCCGGGATCGGGTGCGACCTACACTACGCTTACTTAGGGTCACTGTCGACGTACGCGAAGAGTATTCGTCATTATACGTTTGGCGTACCTTGGGCCTGCCTGTAGCTTATTTACAAAACTAAGCGTACTACGCGTACGCTTTAATACGTACAAAATCGGCATTACCTGTCTATGCAGCTACGCTTTCGTGGATGGTGGTGGTTTCGTGTACACTAAACGTGGACTCCACTACAGAATACGCTTACCCCAGCAAATATGATATTTTCAATGGTCTTTTAAAACACCTTTAAGAAGCGTGAGAATGCTCTTTCGTATCAACTATTCAAGTAATATAACGACATAATAATAATGTCAATTCAAACACAATACTTAAAACAGAAGCAAGCAGGAATTCTCAGCCTGGCATTCAATTGAAGTAAACCAGTGTACACTATTAGCATTGTCTATCTGACATTCTTAAAATGAATATATTAAACATTAATAAATGAAATACTGTTCATAACTAGTAATTATAACGGGAACAATTATATTTTGCAGCAAAAAATCAATGGTAGGAAGCAAAATGAAAACGGCAATACCTAAAGCAAATATGTTTAAAGCTTGACAAGTAGATACTTGATTAATTGCGATAATTGGCTAATGGCGGCTGTACACGCTATGGTCTACTAGAAAAGTCTACCTGTGCAGATATGCCTAGATTCAGGAAGTTTGAAACTTGTGTGGAAAGAGATCTATGGTGTTTAAACTGGCGTAAAATCCAAAATCAATTCTTCTGGGCCACCACTCACACCACACAGGATATCTCTGCGTATTTTTCTGCCACTATAATACATCTATTTCTTCTCCAATCTTCCTCGTCTCATTCCTATTCATTATTCTCTGAGTCATGCGTTTTATCTCTCCCCTTTCAAGTCGAACAATATTCTTCACCCTTTCCGTTCACACTTCCGTCTCAAAATTCTTTAAAACCCAAGTAAAAAGGAATAGGCGGTGAAACTTCTTTCTCATAAAAACTGTGGCATCTTCTATCGCCCAACAAAGAACTACAATTGAAACCCTACACCGCGCAAACAGAAGTTGACAAAATTTCACAATTCATGTATACAAAATCCCGACAAGAACCGACGGACAGTAGCCCACCATAAACAACAGCCGTTTGGTCCGAGCAGGGTGCTCCTTTTTTAGTGGATGATGAGGAACATAGTTCCTCAAACCTTTAAAAATTAAATATGTACAGACAGTTCTTTTGTTATCCTTATGGTGCTTTCCTGCTGTCTTCCGCTTCCTCCTATGATCTGCTCAGCACCATAAACCTGATGGTTACAAATGGTTTGAGACAAAGCCACAGCCTTGGTGCTATTAATTAAATCAGTGCGACGACATGCATAACGTATGCTGAACCTTATATTTATGGATATACTGTCCAAGCGGTTTTGTTGGTTCTTTGGTTGCTGCTCTGCTCCTCTTTGGTCGTAGCGTTATGCTAAAAACGATAAAACAACAAAAATTATGTACCTATCTAGGTTTTTGTTAAACACGAAGCTTTGAAAAGATTATCAGTGGAGTTTCTTACTTGTACATAGAGATCTACCGACGTTTTTAAACAAGCAACAAGTATCACTTCTCTGACTAACTAACCGATTCTTTGATAATTTATTAAGCCTACTATCATCTACAGAAAAGTTTAAATATTCGACAGGTAGTTACAAAGATCGGCGTGTGGCCCACCTGATCTTATGTAGACACCACCCATTAAAACATCAGCAATACCAGAAGCCTCGCAGATACGTTACCACCCCAGAGACACCGGTATCAATACCCTTTACACTGAAACGCACCGTTGATTCACGACAGTAATAGGTATGGCAGTAGTACTTTCGTAAAGCTGATCCTCCACAAAGAACCAACAAGCTCAGAGTCAAATTGATAAGATGTCAAAACATCTTATCAATTTGACTCTTATTTATCATAAAAATCATAAGATCATATTTATTTTGTAAATAGATTATATATATAACACTTTTACACGTCAATATTTTACTTGCTTATATTATTTGCTTTTTCCAATAATCCTTTTTTAGTCGATACTGCAAAGCATTCACAACGAAAATACTAAGTGTAAGTTCCCTGTAGCTACAACCAGTAATTGTTTGGGCTGTTTATAGATACCAAATCGAACTAAACAATGAGAAGAAAATATTCCCTCCTAATTCCAAAATCTCATCAAATTGCTACACAATCTTGTAGTGCAGTATGAGAAATTCTCACAAAGAAAAATTACGTATTCCATTGGCATAAACCGCCTAATTTTAGACGCATTATTAACGTATTACGAGGCCATCCTTTGTGTACAATAGAGGTCCATTGTGCCTAGGCATTAATGGGCTAGTCTAACAATTTCAAGGGAGTCATAATTAGCTAGACTATGTTTGATTGAGACGTCTTAAGTACCTTGCTGTGTTACTTGATTGTTGCGAATTCTTAATCATGTATAACAATACTAGCTTTTTCCCGCGGCTTCGCTCGCGTTAGAAAGAAACAAAAAGTAGCCTATGTGTGAATACCAGCGTCAGGTATATGCTGAGCTTATACCTGACATATGCTGAGCTGGACACCCATTTTTACCGGAGACACGCACTGCTTGGTCACTTTAAAACTGTAATATTGTTTTTTTTTTCTTTTCTCTTCTTGTTTATTTCTTGTGTTTTGCACCAAATAAATGTTTTATCTATCTATCTATCTATGTTACTCTCCATCTCTTCAACTATCTCCACTTAAAAAATCACGTCAATTCGTCGCTCCGTTTTGCCGTGAAAAAAGACAAACATACAGACAGACAGACACATTTTCCCATTTATAATATTAGTATGGATTATATTGATCCGTAGGTACTAATTATGATATAGATGGGACTAATTTTAGTATGATTTTTATGGAGTTACGGATTGGAAGTTTTTTTTTTGACCGTGTCTTTGGTTTTGCTCTGCTCTCATAAGTTGTAGCGTGTTGTACAGTGTACACTATTCCATATTAATCAGGCTACTAATAAAAAAGAATTATTCCAATCTAACTTGTAGCTTCAGAGATGGGCGCGATTAAACTAATCACAGATCAAAAAAACTTTTTCCCTCTCTCTATCAAGATGACGAGATTTAAATATGTATAGGGAATAAATAATACAGATGACCTAATCTGTAAATAAATTATATATTCCCTTGTCATCAAAATAATTTTAATCCAATAATCCGGAACGTTATAATGAAATAAGTAAGCAATGTCAGAGACATTCGAACGCGACTCAAACGTATCTATTTTACAATTAAACCGTATAAATTGCTGTTCTATGAATTAAACATTGATCAGGATATTAAAACTAACACGAATGCAAAACGGAAACACTAGATCACTTCGATACGATCAACAAACCAAAACTGCACTTGCCGTTTTGGGCGACAGGTGGCGCTTGCTCTAACTCTAATCACGTACTCAGTAACAATGCAAGCTTACTAACAGAACAAGCGAAAACGACCTTTATAAACCAAGTGTTAGAGGTGACCGATCCATTTTTTGCTCGCAAAAAAGTACCAGGACTGCATAGAACCTTGGGAAGTCGGGGTATCGCAGCATATTAATAACGTATCATGTATGCAATCACCGTTCAAAAGACATAGGCAGCAAGGTGGAAGAAAGGGCATGGTATGTCAGGTAACTTCAAGGCCGACCACTCTGTATAAACCACTATATTATGTACAACGCTATTTAGAGGAAATCGCGTACATGTTGTACATACCACACTTCCCAGCGTTATATGTAGTTAATTGCCTGCAGTGTGATGTTCTCTTAGAAGGTAAATAATGTTTAAGTACGAACCGAGGTCGCGTCGCTTCTTTTCCAAAATGTCAAGGGTTTCTCTCTAATCTTCGTTAAGCGTAATAGTTATTACAGCGTGGATCAATCGTCAAGAATTATTATGTATATTATTGTTGCATTATACTTAATAATTTTGTGGGATTTGCTGATTTTATTTGAAGTGTCAATGCCGTTGGACAGCAGTCTCGTGTCGTGTCTTTCAATGAAATTGACGTTATATTGCGTGTAGGTAATGTTTTTCACAAGTAAACATTATTGACAATATTGTAGGTAACTGTTTGCACGGCAGTAAGTAGGTGCTTGTTTGCTATATTGCGCAGATCTTTACTTAGATTCCTTGGTCCTCTAACTTTACAATCTATTAGTAGTACTGGAGTTAAAATCTATACGAAGTTCTTATATTGAAATAAGCAGAAATGTTATGATGATCCTGTGATGGTATTTCTGCCCGTTTCAAGCGTACCGTTTTGGATTAGGACAAGAACGGGGAAACATCTAGAAATCAACATTCCATTTTTCAAATAAATGTTTTATGGGACTATACCTACCTACTCGTGAAGAGTCGTGAGGAGTGAACCGTCGTGGTGGCCCAGTGGATAAGGCGCCCGGCTCTCGTGTAAGAGGTTGTGGGTTCGAATCCGGGCAAGTACCAATGTGACTTTTTCAATTCATATGTACTTTCTAAAGATATCTTAGACATCACTGACATCCCGTGCCTCGGAAAGCACGTAAAGCCGTTGGTCCCGGTTGTCATTCGTAGAACTTTGACAGTCGTTACTGGTTAGTCAGAAACTCTGGCCAGTCTAACCACGGGGTATCGTGTCGCCCAGTTACTGGGTTGTGGAGGTCAGATAGGCAGTCGCTCCACGTAAAACACCGGTATCCAGCTGAACCCGGTTAGGCTGGCAGCCGACCCCAACACGGTTGGGAAAAGGCTAGGGAGATGATGATGATGACCTACCTACTCGTGAAACATTGATTATTAGGAAAATGTAAAAAAAACTAGCTTTTGCCCGCGACTTCGTCCGCGTGGAACATTTCCCGTTCCCGGGGGAATCATACATAGATCTATGTTTAACCTAAGGAAAATAAGTTTTGAATGTTGTTTTCTTTAGGTTTTGAGATTTCAAAAATAAAGTTAAGGTTGAAATTTTGTCCGAGATTTTCCTCTTGTTCTAAGTTTCTTATTAAATATAACTTTATCAAAAAGTTTTTTATCTGATTAGATAGGCTATTAAACAAGGTTTATTTTAATGTGTAGGTGTTTAAACAAAAAGTTAATAGATTTTAGTTATTTAGGTTTAACTGAAATATCCCCAGACCATGTTGATGTGTGTATTCTATAAATAACTAAGCCAGCCGTTTAGCTTTTGAAGCTGGTGGGATGACGTCCTATTTTAACAAAAACACATAGGTACCATCTTTGTCACTGAGATTGCAATATATCTTAAAGCTTACCTGCACATTAAAAAAATATTGTGCAACTTAACGTGAATTAAATAAAAAAAAACAGCGTATTATCCTATCATCTCTAAACAGCATAAGACATAAATAATAAAATAATTTTCGTCGATTTGAAAACCCTACAACAAAAACTAGGTCCAAGTTATTTCACATTGCCTTAGCTATGTTACGACCAACACATATAAGTCTTTAAATAAAAAACTCACTGTGAAGGTAGAAATATCTTGTCTACAAAGTAAATAAAGTATTTTCTAACATCTATAATAGTAAGTAAATAATTTACTGTTCATATCAATTATTTGTAGTATTCAATAATAATGCTATAAATTGCTCTCCTTTGCGCCGTATCTATAGGGAAAAACTATGCGATTGAAGTACTTACTCGTGAAGTTATTTATGTGTTATTTTATAGTTAGTAATAACTACGGTTATGTGACTTATGTAGTGAACAGCGATGGTCAATGTCAGTACCTAATTGTTTGCGTAATTGTTACCTAAAGATATTTCTGTTTAGCCTCCCTAGACTAGTGGCATTGTAGAATACTCGTAGATAACGAAAACGAATAGATTGTCAAATGTATGGGGATGTCAAATTGTTTAGCGAAAGCATGTCAATTCCATACATTTGACAATCTATTCGTTTTCGTTATCTATTCTACAATGCCACTTGTCTAGGCTCTCAGAAGTTAGAGAGGCTATAAGATTAGTTTAAAATATTAGTTATTCAAAATTGTAATATATTACTAGCGACCCTTCCCAGCTTTGCGTAGGTGTTACAAATCTTTATAAATCTTGGATTTTCTTTGCTGTATTATACACATAAACCTTCCTCTTAAATTACTCTATCTATTAATAACTGAATAAAATGAAATAATAATAAATACATCTTTATTACTACCAAAAAGATAACTAATGTTACATATTTAGGATCATGGCTATGTGGGCCAGAGTATAAAGACTCTAACTTATAAACTAGGAAAATACCTGTATCTTAGAAGTCAGTGCATTTTCGAAATTATATTATACGAATAAGCCAATACAATCACCTACAATTACCTGGATAGGACCGTGATAACAAAGAAATTAAAAAGTTAAATAAAATCATAATCCGTTTGAAAGATCTAAGTGAACATAGGTCCAGACAGCGGATAATGAATGACAGAAATGACATTTAAACGAACCACCTATTTTTTTAAGCCTAGTTGAAGGAACAATATATTTGTCCTTGTTTCTTGTGTTAATATTGTGGATATCACTGTATTTTTTAAAGTGATTAATATTTTTATGTGCATACAACAGATTTTCGTATACATATTGACAGGGCACAGTCATAATATTAATCTCTTTAAATTTGTCTCTGAGGGAGTGTCGGGGACTTAATTTATAAATAGAACGAATAGCCCTTTTTTGTAATACAAAAATTGTTTGAATATCGGCGGCATTTCCCCACAATAGAATTCCGTACGACATTAAACTATGAAAATAGCTGAAGTAAACTAAACGGGCTGTTTCCAAATCCGTTAAACCACGAATTTTCCGAACGGCGTATGCTGCGGAGCTGAGTTTTTTAGACAATTTATCTATATGGGGGCCCCACTGAAGTTTGGCATCTAGTGTTATGCCTAAAAATACGGTGGAATCGTCTGGTCTCAGTTCTTCTCCCTTTAACAAAACACAAGTATCTACCTTTGCGACATTTGGTAACGTCAAGCCTCCACCCTCCCACTAAACAAAGTAAACAAACAATACACGACCCTACTGTTCTCAAATACGATTGATTGCGGCATACCAACATTCATACAATTACGGTCCATTACATCGCTCCATATTCACAAGGTCGTCGTCGTGTGAAGTCGTTTGATGCGTCGGTACAGACGAGGAAAGAATTACTAAATAAGTTTTCTTTGTGACAGTACTTTATGTGCGCAGTATGGCAGTAAGGATTGTTGTGGCTAGACATATGGTACATGCGGAATATTATGTCAGTGACGTCAGATGCTGCGTTTGGTACTGTTTGTTGTAATCTAAGGAAATATTTGCTGATATAATAAAGCTTTTTTTTTTGTTTTTTTAAGGTACTAGTGAGTGCAATTTCTTCTTAAATGCACGCACGGGCTGTTCACTCGAAGCTGTTCTTAAAAGAGGTAAACAACATAAAATTACATCTTCTGGAACATCTTATCAATTCAGACATATTTGGACTGCTTGCACTGAGTCTTGTTTTAAGAGGGGAATGTAAAGACAAAAAACTATATCAGTTCATTCATCAGAATGTTCTTTCAATTCATTTCACAATCTCTACTCTCATACATATATCCTTTCCATCTCAATCTTAAAAAATCCACTACAGAAGAACCCGAACTCCTATAAAATACTGCACTAATTACAATAATAAAGACTTATGTCAACCTGTCACAATTTGCTCGCAATAAAATCAAAGAACCAGTAGTTGTCTAAGTAAATAGCAGTCTGCTTACAACCTATACAGACGAAGGACAAGACCAATTTCATTTCAATGCAAATTTTAACAGCCGACAGCCGGTGAACGTTAGAAATACAACAAATAATTTAATGAAAGATGGAGTGTTGATTGACTCACAATTGAATTCTAATGGTGGTTACAATTTTGAAACTTATCAATAAACAATAACTGCAATAACGGACGAGTGTCTGTCACTAACTCTGTTGACGTCGAAGTCAATGGCTTGTAGCCCATAACACAATACTTACTTGGTAATAGAACCAAAATCAAAGCATTTATTTCACTTAGACCATTTACATGCACAAATGTAAAAAAGGTTGATCTATAATTTCTCGGCATTTTTCTATCAGTGAGAACATGGTCACGTCTTACAGATAATTAACATTTTTTATAAAATTATGGTGACTGGTATATAGTGATAAGTCACACACACACACATAATTATATTTATTGTCATAAAACGAAAAAAAGTAAGGTATGAAAAACAAACCAAAAAATCTCAAATAAGTAGAGATAAGAACAAAAAAAGACAATGTAGATGATAATGAAAAGATAAAGTTACGACCAAAAGGTCTCAAATATTGTTCAGTACATTATTTGTTCGCATAGAAGTTTATAAAAACGTTCTTACACTTAATTGATAAGATGAGGAAGGACAAGAAAATTAAGAGTAGAGAACAAGAACTATCATATTAAGCAGAAAAAAATATCCAGTCCTTCAAAATTAAAGCAATAATAATTTTCTTGTCCCTCACCATGTGGTGAGGGACAAGAAAATTAAGAGTGGAAGACAATAACTATTATATTAAGCAGAAAAAAAAATCCAACCTCTAAAAATTTAAGCAATAACGTAGTTTTTAGAAGCATAAACTCTCATTTGTCTTCAGAGTGGAAGGTTTTATAAGACAGCCATTCCTCTGATCCTTCTAGCACTCAATTATACATGTATGTATGCCTATTTTAAACATGCATGTCATCTATCGTATGTACATACATGCCTACATAATGTCGGACTTATAATTCTTTAGAGGGTAAGTAGAGTTACAATTATGGGCTGATGACCTAGTCAGAATTATAAGCTGATGCGACATCATGCTGTGTTAAGTCATCGATCTTTATTGCTTCTATTTTCTTGTTGTGAGGATCAGAAGTATTTGAATTAAATCGTCCTTTATTAAGAGAATCGGCAACTCAATAAATGACAATCAAATTCAGGACATCATCAGCAGACAAACTAAAAAGCCGTTTCATTAGGTTAAATTAATAATTTTGTTCCTTCAATCTTGACCTGCGAAGTTTGAAATTTTTAATCAATTTACAGTTAAGTACAAATATTTTTTTAATTATTTAAATGATGATGTTGGATCAGTAAGTGTCGTGATGGCCCAGTGGATAAGGCGCCTCTCGTGTAAGAGGTTGTGGGTTTCGAATCCCGGCAAGTATCAATGTGACTTTTTCAATTCATATGTACTTTCTAAAAGTTTATCTTGGAAAGCACCTAAAGCCGTATTCTTTGCACGTCGTTACTGGTTAGCCAGAAACTCTGACCAGTCTAACCAAGAGGTGTCGTGTCGCCCAGTTACTGGGTTGTGGTGGTCAGATTGGCAGTCGCTCCACGTAAAACACCGGTATCCAGCTGAATCCGGTTAGGGTGGCAGCCGACCCCAACACAGTTGGGAAAAGGCGCGGGTAATGATGATGATGATCAGTTTAACTGACTAACAGTCAATTAATCTGATCAACATTTTTTTAAATAAAAGAATATTATTATATAGATTTGCCTTTGTTCCATAATCCTTGCAGTGTGGATTAGAAAAAAGAAACATCACTTCACATTTGCAATCAAATTAAAATAAAATGTTCATAAATCTAAACTTTAAATTACTTCTCTATTACTTAATACGGTAATAGTTGTTTGAAAAGGTCATTGAAAAATGTATTTCTTGTACGATTGACTCACTTCCGTAAAGTCTGGATTATAATGTTTATGATGATCTTTTTTGTGTGAAATTAAAACCAGCTTAACAACACTTTGGACTTTAAAATGACTAATTACTAGATTAGTCATAGATTTAGTTTTGTGAAAAATGTATGGCAATAAATCTTTGTAGCTTAATTTTAGTTTTAAGACGAGACATCTTATAATCTGTTAGTAATTTAAGTCACAGCAAATAAATATTTTAATGTGTTGCGTACTGAGCAATAGCACTAAGAAACGATGATAGTTTTTGTACTAAGAACAATAAAATGTTTAAATTATTTTGCAGATTTTTCTTGTGATTAAAGTTTTGTGAAATTCACTTAATTTTACGCACACTATGATATTTTATTTAGGTTGTATATTGCTGAAATGATTACGTCAACATATTGAACATCAATCTTTGAATTACTAAATTTATATTTACCTTCATACAATTCTTAAAACAGTAAACAGCATCACAAATGAAAATGATAAATAGATACATAATATATAACAATACCTACTATTTACTCATTTACAAAAATTACCAAACAATATTATTTTTCTAAATTCCATTTCTATATTATCTACTGCGTACTATATTCTATACTGCAGGACCTGAAGCTAATGGGGATATTTTCAGTCAATTATCACCATCAATCATTCGGCCAATTCTTGTTGTAAGCATCAAGCTCAGTCAGCCATCATCTCCTAAGTACTAGATGTTTTGGGCACCAACCCACATAATAATACCAGCATATAACTGTCCCACTGCAGGGCAAAGGCCTCTTCTCATACAGAGAAGGCACGAGCATTGATCACCACGCTTGCTCAAGGCGGATTGGCGATTTCGGACTTATATTTACTACAAGTCCAGGTTTCCTCACGATGTTTTCCTTCACCGATGTCTGTGATGTCCAAGATAAACTTAAAGTACATATGAATTAAAAAAGGCACATTGGTACTTGCCCGGATTCGAACCCACAACCTCTTGCATGAGAAGCGGGCGCCTTAACCACTAGGCCATCACGACATGAGGTTATTTAACCCCTTTTTAGACCCCTATGTAACAGACGTGGCTGGTCCACAGCTTCAAACTGGCTTTTTATTCATCGGCTATTAAGGTCTTCAAACGCAGCATCTTGATTTTAAAACTTCCTGTTACTTTGACTCCCAGAATTCTACGCTGCATTGCTTGCTGAAAAACTATAGTAGATAAAAGATCATTATGTGCAAATAAAGAACTATTCTCTACTAAACAAAACTAATAATATATTAACCATCGACATTCCGTCCGACTGTACACGCAACGCTGCGTCTGCGCACCGCGAGAGGAAGGTCGAGAGATTTACAACCTTTTGTGTTGCTCTTAGATGCGTTTGAGCAGTTTGCGGTAACACTGAAGGTACTTCGTACAATAGATTGTTTATTAATATTCTAGTATTTGTGTCACTTCTGATAAGGAGTTTGTAGTAAGGTGACTATGTCGTGGATGCCTTTTTTTGCAACATCTTGTGCTTTGGTTAATAATTATGTTTAGTTACATTATATAATAAATGGAAACTGACTGAGGTCAACAAGTGAAATATTTCCAAGTCTTAAAAATTTATGTAAAGGAACAAAAAATCCTAATTTCTTTATTTATTCATTTTTTCCTCTAGGTTTTCCTATAACCTCAGTACATAACATTTAAATGTAAGCATTGTCCAAGGGGTGGAAAGCTGGTGTCCTGAAATACAGACCTCACGTCTAGTTTTGTATAGATAACACTAATGTACCTATATTGTGGCGAGAAAATATCATTATTATTATTTACATAAGAGTTCATCTAAGAGGGTAAAAGTAACATATCAAAGTAAACTTAAAAAGAACTTATAACATATCCACACAAGTGAGACTATAGGCAACAGCAAATGACCAAATAATCATCTCGAAGCGTTTTCTTATGCAGTAAAATAACTAAATTATATCACACATCGGACAAGTATCCAGACTATACTTCTTAAAACATTCGAGAAACAAAATTAATTAGTTACTTACCGTACCATATTAATTAGTGACAGCCTATTATTTACAAGTAGTTACTTTTGTATACAAAGTATTACAGACATCCGTTCCTTACAAATATCATGCAGGATGGGAAGATCCGGAACGAATTAAATTTATCTACTCGGCGTAGTTTTTAATGGAGATAGGCAGAAACGAGAATATTAACAGTTTACGTGGAATCAGTCATAATAAATTTAAAAAAATATATATTCTGGGACAACTCACACACGGCCATCTGATCTCAAACTAAGCAGAGCTTGTACTATGGTAACAGACAACTGATAAACAGACTTATATAATTTATCAATAAAAACATTTTGAAGATAAATGAGACCGAGTCCCAGAACAAACATGCTCATCACACAAAGCTCATAAGGTGGTAATCAAAGCCACGAACTCTGGCTTAGCAGTCAGGCTCACTAACTACGAGACCAACAGGCCCGTCATAAGACATACAAAACAGAACGTCTCCACAATAAAAATTGGCATTGTAGAATAGATGGTAGAATAGAAAACGAAATACGAGATACAAAATTACTTAGCGTAAGCTTTTGTCAATCCTATACATTTAACCATCAATTCTATTCTATCATCTATTCTACAATGCCACCTATCTAGAAGTGCGGATCAACCTGTTGAGATTAATAAACATTTCTAGCTCCCTACATCAGAAATTCCTACACTGGGAGTTTCTCCCGTAATAGGCAACATTCACAAACATAATAAACTCTCATACACAAAATCCAGACTCAAATACCTGCCTTTCAAATCTGTATCGTGTGGGAATCGACACGCAACGTAACGGACAATCGCCCAGCCACTGCTCTAATCGTCCCGGATCCTGACTTAAGTGGGAGCGGTCCAGACATAGGGTCGCCTGCACCAGCCCCCCTAGATAAGTGGCGTTGTAGAATAGATGGTGGAATAGAATAGATTGTCAAATGTATGGGGTTGACATAATCTTTCGCTAAGTAATTTGGCAATCATACATTTGACAATCTATTCTATTACACCATCTATTCTACAATGCCACTTGTCTAGGGTGGCTGGACTACCCAGCCATCTATATCTATAATAGTAGATCTATTTTTTTTTTAAATATCAACCCACCGTCACAACCGCAGGTCCCAGACACATGAAACTTAGGCAGTGTGTTCTTTGTGAAGAGTAGAAAGCCAATAAAAAACGTTTTTCTTTTGGGAATGGGAAATCATCAAATGTCTTCTCCCGTCCCTCGTGTCAGACTTTTACTGACTAAAACCCACACATGTTTCTTCGGTTGCCCTTTATGTTTCGGGCTCACGGTTCTATTATAACCATTCCGCAACCCCGGCAGGGATAGTAGACCTATGACTTATTAAAGTGGCGGGAAATCTAGGGACTCTAACGGGACTAGATCAGTTTGTGAGAAAATGGTGAGGGAGGCCTTTGCGCAGCTGTGGGCGTTTTCCATAGTATGATAATGACAGATAAAGAGAGGAAAAAAAAGAGGAAAAAAAGAGAGGAAGGGGACATCGAAGTGAATCCGTTGAATGGGTATTAAGGGTATTAGGATTGTACGAGTATACAATCCTAATACCTTGTAATTATTGTAATATGTATTTGCACTTCGACCACAAACTTCGACCCTGCGATCGTCGTAGTTCTCACAAGGTTTGGAAGAGCAAATACAATCTTGAAAGAGACAGAAGTTATTATTTAATTACTGATTACTAGCTAATCCCGACAGACCATAACTTGCCCAATAAGTATCGACTTAATTTCACACAAAAATCTTTTAGAAAAACCTAAATGAACGACGAATGTTTATTTCCATAAATACCTTCCTCAAACTTCGACGAATATATGGCTAAATAATAAGCAGTAATAGCCGAGCTGTACTAAAATTTTTCGCTTAGCAACTTAAGTATTATGTAGCGATTCATTTTTATTTATGTACTGACCCCGATAGATATTGAGTGATGTCCGTGTTGTTTTTTAATAAAGTCAAAAGTCCCATAAAACATCCCTAACGGTAATTATTTCCGAATTTAGACAATTATCCGGACAAATCCTATTATATTCACCGTAAGAACCCTCATAAAAAATAGCCAAATAGGTCTAGCCATTTTCGAGTTTCGTCATCAACATCATACAATCCATTTTTATAATAACTATTGTAGTAACATTATATTACAATATTTACTTGTTATAGGTGTAATATTGTGCCACAGCACATAATAAATTACATAAATCATTTTGTCAATTTCCAAATGAACTGTCGCCGACATTGAACTGTTGTGACATTTACGAAGAACGTGCAAATGTAAATAACAATCGAAGTTTCAAGGAAAATCTACAAAATGTATAGAACCGATATATACCGATTGCCTAATTGTCATGTTTAAGATTGACAGTCGCTTGAATAATTTCTTATTAAAGAAGTTTAGAGCTTAGTAGCTGATTGTTCCGGCCGCTGGGTTTCGCCCGGTTCGGTCGAAACAGAAATTTTATTAGCCATACTAATATTTTAAATACTGAACTAACTCTAATAAAATTTGGTACAGAGATAGTCCATAGCTTGAGAAAGATAATAAGGATAGTTTTTATTCCAAAATACCCACAGGAACGGGAACTATGCGAGTAGAACCGCGGGGACAGCTAATATTAATATTTTTGAGGGGTGTTTCAGACGATGGCTAATTTTGTAGGTCAGAAAGAAAGCTGTTTTTTTTAAGGTACCAAATACAGTTCAATTAAATTAATTTTGTACCGTCGAAGTAAAAACTAACATTATGTTGTACAAATTAATTTAGCTGAACAAAAGTTCGGTCCGGTAACACCCCTCAAAATGATAATATTATATTCAATTTATAAATACATTATATATATATAGGACCTATTAACCTTTTTATTAACATGTACATAATTATAACAGTTTCACAAGTCAATATTTTGATTTTATTATTTTAAGCCAATTATTTTGGACCGATGTTTCAAATTCAAAAGTATTAAGAATATTCAATATTTTGTTTCGACCGAAGCGGACGAAACTTAATAGCCGAAACATCTACAAAGCCATGTTCAAGACAATTCTTCTTCCTTTATGTTTCTTTGCGTTTTTACAATGTTGGAGGTCATGACCTAAGTGGAAAATGTTTCGCTGTAATGTGTATGAAAATAATTGGCTAATTAACAAGCGAGGTTAGTAAATGTATGACTTCTAGGCTTCGGATACTAAGCACTTATCTTAGAGTTAACAAAGTAAGAGCTGGAATTATTTGTGAGCTCTTCTTAAATCATACCATAGATATGAAAAAGTAGCTTCTCGTCATAATGAACACATTATAATTTTCATGTAACACATATATTTTTTTAAAGAGTACGTATGGAGTTTCTTGTCCATTCGCCTCCATATAAAACTACCTTTTGGAATGGGCAACTCAACAATTTTTATTTTAAATGTGCCTACAGGGTCTAATGGAAATAAACATTTTTACTTTTGACTTTTGAACAAATAACAACAACTCATCTGATTCTAAGTTTAGCGGAGTCTGTGTTATGGTAACCAGACAACTGATATACATACTTATATAATTTATAAATACATACTTACATTTATCGAACGCATAGAGCGTCCACACGACCACGATATCTACGTCCATCTTCGTCCACAAAACTGCACAACAAATCGCAGCGATAAATCGTTATCGTGTGTGCCGAACATTACCGTACAAATATGGCGCTTGGCGTCAGAAATGACATTAGAAATAAAATGTTCTAATCTAAGTGATAAACCACTCGACTAATAAGCTGGTAAGCTGTCATTATTAATCGATATTTATTCACCTCACCTCTCGAAGTACATAAAAATAAATATGTAACACGATAATAAAGCCACTAACTGAACGAGTATTCAGTTAGCAGAGATAATTGATTAAATTAAGTGCTTTATGGATTATCAGTTTAATATGGTTGCTGTACGCCATGTATGTGTTGCAGTTAGATAAGGAATTAAGAGGAATTCTTTGATTTTCTTAGGGAGTTTTATTGGTTGCTTTTCATCGATGTGGCAATGAAAGCCAAAACATTTACTGCACTGGCATTTTACCACGTTGTTCACAATTATGAAAAAAAAAATATAAATCAGGAAAGATAAAAAAAAACATTAATCAGTTAACAGTTTCATAGATTTTGAGTGTTTTAACAACGTTTCAGGTTAAGAATGTTAGTATGAATTGGCGAACATTTGTTTTTTTGAAGTGAAAACTTCTTTAGCGGCGTTGAGCACTTTTTCTGTAATGGGTATAAAATCTTAAACTCGCGTCAGGACACGTGACCTGATCGAAAAAGCGTAGGACGGATGGATAGTAGACAGCTATAATCATGTTTTCACTTCTGCCGGCACTCCCGGAGTGCAACCCGTCTTTTTTTTTCTAGAGCATGGTTTTCCTAAGACTTTTTACAGCAGAAGATTTTACGGGTACCGCAATAAATAGAATGAAGGGTTTTCTCTGATTCGTCACATTTTCTACATAACCTTCATCTAAATAATTAGGTCTAATTATTAGGTTACCTTTAAACTCTAAACTACTTGCTAATGTGGGGTCCATTAGATTTGACATTAACTTGTGTTATTGACAATAAGTTACTCTCTTCAGGATTTATATTTTTAATTATTACTGCAACATAATCTATAGTGCACCGGTAGTTTATGTGACAACCGGCGCCACTTGCAGGCATTCCCATCACGAAGCAAATTTTATAGGACAAGTTCAAAGATGTCTAGATCCTGATGAAAATATTTAACTCCATACAAGTGCACCATAAAGCTTATTCCTAGGCCATTATTTTTCCGCACAACTTTAGACAAGTGATTGTAGAATAGATAGTAGGATAGAGTTAGATACGAGATGTCAAATTACTTAGCGAAAGCTTTTATCAGTCCCATATCAACAATAATGGTAGGTATGCCTAGGGCATTAAGTCCGCCTCTGTACGTTTATGCATAAAGTGTAAATAAATTTAAACTAAAAAACAGTTTATTTCTTTTTTACAAATTGTAACAGTACTTTAAATGTTGTCTTAGCCGCTATGCGCTGTCTTTGTTGTGTTCATTGTTTGTGGGAATCGTGAGCCTCCAATCACAATTAAGTTTTAAAATCCTTCTATTTTTCGAAGCGTCAACCAGGTATTGACTGCAATTACGGCTTCTGGGATTAAGCGTAACACGACAACGGGTCTCCGTATAGAGACGTCGCTTAATCGAATGCAGATCGGAGCGGGGTGCGTTCCCGTATAATATGTATCGTATAGGGGACTTAAGTGTCTCTAAATCCAAAATAATTAACAACAAAGAACTAATGTAAGGTCCTAAACAGTTAGTAAATAAAACTAATACTTTAGATAAGAAACAACCTCTTAATGATTTGCATGTAACAATATGTCCAAATGTTTTACACGTCAATATTTTGATTTTGTTATTTTAAGCGAACGATGGGGCCGGTGTTTCCTTGCTGGACTGCTCTGAGAACAAACATCCGAAACGAACTCAGAGGTCAAAGTCTCTTTTAAGGTCCATACACCATGCACATTTTTGACCAATACCATTGTATTGGTCAAAAATGTGCGAGAAAGATCAAAAATAGGATAACCTATATAACGAAACAAAAACAAAGAAACACAATAATAACCTACAATGTTATTTAAAGAACCTCAACAAAATAGAACTGATATTGATACCATCTGTATTCAATCTAGTTTTTCTGCTCCTGACCAGACTGTCACCGCAAACCACTTAACATAATTCTAGTTATAATCTTCCTACGCAACCCAGAGTCAATAGGATAGGTAAACTACATCTTGTTCAAGCAAAAAAGACAATGCACGCGACCTTGGCAGCTAAGTCAAATTCTTCTGATGGGCCAATGTGTGGGCGACCGCAAAAACTATCCTATGACATTGCCACACCTTGATCCCACATAGTTCTATCTCTCATACGTCAGTGAAGCAGTTACAACCTTGTTCGTCTAATCGCTAGCTTGAATGTTGGCTGGACAATTGCTTCAACCCACACCTCTTAGTATTGTTGTGGGGTATAGTACAAGCGATGATGTAACTATAAAGTAAATTGTCTCACGGTCCTAACATGTGACTTGTATAATTATAGTTTTATTGAAATGGGCGTCAAGTTTACTATTTACTAAGATATCTCATGGTCAGGGAAATAAAAGTATATTGCCTACCTCTGTTTACGAGAATCGTTATATCATAAAGTTTACCTTTATTATTATCAGTTGTAGTGTTCAAATTGATTTGTTCAATATTTTTATCTCAAGTTTCATTTTCATTTAATTTTGTAACACTACACGTATTTTGAACCATTTCAAACTTTTTTCGGAAAATATAAATTATCTTTAGAGGCCGCATGACAACGTAAATATATTCAAACTAATTCTTACTTAATTCATATACATTATTTATAGACATTAAAATTATTCTTTATCCCGCTTGCACAACAATACACTTAATACGTTTAGCAGTAAACTTATTAAAATCATCATTCTGACTCATTCCACTTCAAACAATTGAAAGAGATAGAACGGGATTTAAAAACAGTTTAGCGCTTTATATGTTTGTAACTAATGGTGCAAGCGGGCCTTTTTCAAACCAAATTTGGTCTGCCATAATTGAGATAAAACGGAAATTCAAAGTCTAAGAAACTAATAAATAAATATGAATTTTATATATAGAGCTAAAAATCTCACGTTTTATTTGGCCTTGTCCTTGTTACTCTTCTTTTGGATTACGTTGTGCACTGATGCAAGTCTTTTATCTTTATGTTATCGCAGACTATAACAAACGAATCTAGAAATTCGTGAAAAGCAAGTTTCAATCTCTCTCTTTTACTTTACCTGTCTTTATCATCAAGCTTGGATAAATTTAAGCCAATTTACATCTCAAGGTCTCTTCGCTCCATCTTCGCTTACGTAGTAGCATCTGCCTAAAGTTTACGGCGTAGGCGAGGAAATTTCGGCAGGTAGGTAGCCTCATATTAATTTAGCATGCAGGATCTTTTGTTGATACCATCGCGTCGGGCTCCGGTGCATTCACTCTCTTGAGTGCAACAGTACCTACTGTTGCTGATTTTTTCACATTGAATATTTAATCAGCAACATTTTTAAGATCTTTTGTAATTATATTTGAAAATGAAAAAGGTTTATGCACTCGCTCTGGGACTGTTTTCCATTCGTCTGTAATTTTACGCTTTGTAGCTTTGTTTCCACATCTTACAATTTCTGTTTTTGATCGTCGGCAACAATTTGATGTAAATTTTGTTTGAAACGCACAGCAATTTTCTTTGTCTTCAATTTTCCATTTTTTTCTCTGAGTTTTTGCTTGCGTTGTAAGGATTTTTTAGACGAGCATATAATTTTGTGTATCTCTTCTAACGATCTACTACGTAATTTTAATTTCTTTGTTTGCTACTTAATGCTAGTTTATCTTGCGAAGCTATCTCAAGCAGACTCATTTCCTTTTTACGTTGTTTATATAAACGTTAGAATCAAAAGAATAAAAAATGTGATGCACGTGTCAAATGGGATTCATGTTTTCTCTTTGAATTTTTTATCTATATGACCTTATAAAGTAAAACAATTCATTCTTTTAATGAGCTGTATCATAACGATCTTGTTAAAGGATTTCTTTTTTATGTATCCTTTGCTAAAGTATTACATGTCTAAAAGTTCTCTCGTTTCGTATCTACTAGACACAATATTCGTGCTACTAATGCTCGTATAATAACTGTGGAAGTATTTTTTATTAACGTGTAAGGTTAAATTTTTTGCTACATCAGCTAATGCAGTCATGAATGTGTTGGGAAAATCTTTTGTGTTCTCTTCAGCGTATTATTTAGATACATTTTCTGAATTCTATCTAAAATTGCCTTTGTACTGTTTGATGAGGTTTCCATGGAACAAAAGAAGACCTTGTCATATTGACAACTCACGTTGCGTAATTTGTGAATTTTCATTTCCTTGGTCCGAGGTCAAACTTCACACAGACTTATCTATAAAATTACCTGTTCTTTTCTTATGTATAGGTATGTGAATACAAATGGGAATTTTCAATTGAGATTGTATCGTTTCTGTCATCTGTTTTGATAGAGATTTACTAGTTGAGCTAACTGCAGAGCTACTAGTGTCTTTTCTCGTGGGCGTCTATCAGATAAATGCTAGACTTTTATCTTTATCAGCTGGTTTCTAGAATGATCCTCTGTATTGGCTAGCTTTCAATTATTTTGCAACGACATTTCCAAATTGGCCCATAGTAAAAGCTGTTCATAACCATGAGTACTTTCCCATTGACTTGTATATCGGCAATAAATTCAAAGTCAGCTTATATAAAGTGGTTTCCATTGCTACAGTAAATACATTTGGTACACTCGCTTTGCTTATTCATTACCCTCTTCAGCCAATTAAAGTCATAAACCACTTACTCACGATATGACATAGAACTACCAACTGAATTCTTACAACATCGGCTGATATTTTTAGAATCAAGTACCATATTTCGTAATATTAATAAATTAATTTGAGACTTTATCCTACTAAAAATTATATGGTTAGTATCTCTAATAAACATGATTCCATATTTGATGACGATAAGAGAATGAAAAGATAAGAGTTAGACTTGAAAAAGAAAAAAGAGAAGAAGGAATTGAGAGAAGACCAAACATAAAGTAACTACAATTGGTCTTCAAAATCAAGCGTGAGATAAACTTAATGTACGAACACACTTTATTGAAGCAAATACAATAAGTGTAGTACTAGTGGATTAGAAACGAATTAGACTACAATTGACAACTAAATTGCATTTACCAAGAAGAAAATTAGTCTTAATAAACTACTAACGTACTAACGTAACGACAGTACACAGTATTTTACCGCGCGTGTGTGAATGTGAATCGAGATCTATTTCCCATGAGGAAAATATTTAAACATTTCTAGAAAAAAAGGCTGTCGTCAGTAAACGCTCAATACACATAAGTTATCATAAAATCAGACATACAATACTTCATCATCATCAGTATCATCAGCCGCTAGACGTCCACAGCTGGACAAAGGCCTCCCCCAAAGATTTCCACATGCATCGGTCCTGCGCCACCCGCATCCAGCGGGGATCTTGATGAGATCATCGGTACAATACTTGTTAAAACCAAAAGAAACGCAATACGTATGTGTGCTAGTTTTGATTATAGTGATCAATTTCCCAAAACAATTTACAATCAAGACATTTAACATTATAACATTTTGTCTATTAAAAGATTCACCACACAAGTGAAATCTCCAGCCAATTCATTGCTCTAAATGTATACGCTGTCATCATTTCTCCATTGTTACACTAGTAATGTACACCATTTTATCCGTCTGTTTTATAGTCTGTTGTCTAGAAGTATTTTCGGGCCTCTGAAGGTGTTGTCTGGTTTTTTGTTTATGTTACGTGCAGTTCTTTGTGTGAATCAAACTCTTTAGTCTGGCATGATATTAGATGAATCATTCATGTCTTGATCTGTATTGTTTTGTTCTTTTCCTATACTTGTAATAGCTATGTTGGCCAGTCTGTTTGACAAGTGATTCAGTTTTTTCGACACCATTATCTAATTAGATTACAAAGAGAATATTTGAGTGCATTGTTATCGTGAAGTAGTTTGTAATGCTCATAATCAATTAGTTTAATGCAGTTTTTTTTGTTCCGAATGCAGGTAGCTTTAATACATTTAACTGCTATTTCCGACACAAATCATTGGTGTAACGTTAAGGGTACTTTGTTTGATTAGTCATTATACCGCAACTGAACTACAATACTATAAATCAATTAAAGGAGCTTGTGTAATAATTCGTCTTGGAACTATTGGTTGAATAAGTACACCATACATATTGTTGCCACCAAGGAACCAATTTTTATATGTCAACACAGATATAAGATATAGGCGGTACTGCACACTTATCATCGAGCAAAATACTGACGGGCTACATCAGCTTGATTGACATCCATTAAGATCAGATCGCGTACTACAATTAGAGTGATATATTTTATTAGTTCACAGTCAACACCTAAAACCATTTCAGTATCTACATTCAAATCTGACGTATCTACATCATTATTATACGTGTGATAAGCTCGCCTCCTATCAACCACATCTACCGTCATCAGAGTTGTGGGTGTTAGTCTGTACACCTCTGCCTCGGGTATCGAAGGCGTGACGATTGTTAAGGTCATGAGATATAGCGAGCGTGATCTTAATCCTTCTGTAGCTATACTTAATTACATAATGAATGCAAAACAATCTTGCTTAGTGATGACAGTTTTTGATAAGCTAATTGAGTTGTTTTTGCTTAATAACTAGGTTGCGGGAGTTTGGCAAAAATATAGTTACCTAGTTTGATTTTGAGTGGTAATTCAATCAACGATAATGAGGACGTACGATATAGTACATGCAAGAAAGAAGGTGCAACACAAAGTATAAAAGAAGTTTTTATAGAAATTGATGAATGTAGCATAAATATTTGAGTATTTTTTGGTTTATCATTTCTTCAATCATAAATGAAAAAAATACTTAGTAACTATATTGATTGTAGGAACACTATAATTGATTTTTAAGAAAACTAATTATTTTTAGCAACCTTTACAATTTGATGTAATAAAAAATCATTAAGGAAAGATTGCAAAAAATTGTATTCCAGAAAACACAAAGTAAGCCTAAACATTACCAACGCAAAAGCTCTCAAAACCAGAACTAGTTTTAAAACTACATATTTATTATAGTCTCAAGCCTAGTAGGGTACACTACAGTAACCCATTTCGCTGAACAGTAACTGTGCACAGAATGATAAGCAGCTGATTCACCCAGAATTACTTATTCTTAAATTAGCATAACATTCCAGTCTGTAACGGATTGCGAGTGCTTCAAGGGATGAATGTTAGTTTGATAAATGGTTTTTAGATAGGTACGCATTTAGTCACCAGAAATATCGCTTTCAAATATTAGTTTTAGATAAAATATTGTTTTATACCAATCTACCTGTAAAATCGTCCGCGTAGACGTTGAAACTCTGTCACCTAATTCACCCCTTTGGGGGTGAAATTAAAAAAAAAATATTTGTTAAATCTTTAATAGAAAACACTCCATTCAAGTTTCATGTCTCTTGAATCAGTGGTTTGGGCTGTGCGTTGATATGTCAACAGTCAGTCAGTTTACGATTTTACATATAAAGATTACATAGTATAAAATTAGTTACCAGTTTGTATGTATGTTTATATCTTTGAAAAAAATTGTAGAGATTGTGTGATTCAAGGGAAAGATAAATATAATACACTCATAATGTAAAACATTTAAACAAAATAGCAAATAATTTTCAGGACGGAACACCAACTAACATCACAGCAGTTTTCTGCATTCCAAATGCTACATTATATGGTGTAGCTCATTATAATCACAGTCGCGTCAACGGAAGACCTCCAAGGACAGCTACGGTAAATAAAAGCCATTCACGGCGATCCGACGACTTGCTAGCAGTCGCGATTTGCGAGTATCATCGTGGTACTTCTTCTTGAAGTCAATATGAGTCCTAAATCGCCAATCCACCTTGCAGAATTAGACTGTCGATGTTCTAGATTTTCAGTCACTCTTCTCGAGTGGCTTCTGCTAATTGTAAGAGCCAGCAGGCCCATCAAGGAAAAGCATGGTCCTTCGATCCATAGTGAAAAGATCTAAGGACCATGTTAATAATACCAGCCTATTACTGTCCCACTGCAGGGCAAAAACCTGCACGAGCATGATCACCGCGCCTGCTCAAGACGGATTGGCGATTTCGGACTCATATTAACTTCAAGTCTAGATTTCCTCACGATGTTTTCCTTCACCAATGTCTGTAAACTTGGACACCTTGTCCCAGGATATTATGTATTTCTAAAGTACGCGCCGTGTTTCATCTATAAGCAGGCGTTATTTATTTTTAGACTAGCATTCCTAACATGCTGCTACTGGTTAATGAGATCAACCTAATTATAATCACACATACAGTAGGTTAATGGTATGTGGGAAACAGAGTAAAGTGCAGTAAGTAGAAATGTAACGGTAATCGTGCTCAGTTATACGATCGGCTGCCTAAGGTTGCAGGTGGAGGGCAAGCTGATATAATACTTACAATGAGCTAGAAATCTGTTGATAAGACACGTGGTAAAGAAATAGAAGGCCTATTTCTTTACCACGGGTCTGTGATAATAATATCTTGGAATTTTAAATAAAAATTATTTTGTCCCTTTTACAAACAATAGGTTAAAAGTTGTGTAGTTTTGTATGCAATAAAAATATGTACAGGACGTATGATAGGTTAGTCAGGATGAAATATGATTTTAATGGCGTTATTAACAGTTTAACATCTTCAATTTTCAATTGTATACCTTCATTTTAATCACATATTTTAAATTCTTCAAGTTATTCATTAATATAATAAAATAATAATTAAATAATAATTTTATTCTCTCATATTAAAGTATCTTATTGGTAGTATCTTAAGTTTCGTGGTAATTCCATTTATTACTTAATTTTAACTGACTGTCTGACTATTTTAAAATTTGAAAGTGCTTTTAATATTCTTTAAAGATATGCTTGCTTTGTGAAGTCACTGAGCACAGGATAGACTTCAGATGATTTTTTGCAAGACTTTTTTCTTAAAATTTTCACTTATTTGGTGGGTGGTGTTACCGGTGCCCTATATTTACCAATTTAATTAACAAAAGTGAACCTTGGAAAAGCATTGTTGACGACTAATCATTGTTTCCTTTTCGTGCGATTATCAGAAGGAAAGTGTAACCAAATAATTGTACTTTATTATTTGGTTACACGACAAAAATAGAAATATCAATAAAGGAAATGGCTTATCTTGTTGGTTTTGACTCAGTTTTGGTAGCATGTTATTTTAATAGTTCAAATACAATTTGTTAAACAAATAAAGGAGAATTTATAACTTTTTAAGCGACTTTGTAATTCATTTATGTAGTTTTACGTTTATTTTGGACAGCACCGATATACTGTGCCTCGGAAAGTACGTAAAACTTTTGGTCCTGCTGGTCATTCGTGGATCCTTGACACGTTCTTTCGCTTAGCTATCCTCCGGCTCTATCTTTTTATGGATGAGAAATCATCACCCTTGTTCCGGGGCCGCGGTAACTATTAGAACTATTCTGCAACTCTAGCAGGCATTGGCCCTAGAAGGACCGTCACCTACTGACTGCTCTTTGAGGCGCGCGTGGAACAAAACGCGCCGTCGACACGGGCCTGGTCCTAGTCGCTAGCTACCCATCGCTCGCCGTCCGCAGAACCGCGCCTACGGTGGCCGGTAGTCGTCTTGCGACTCTCGACGTCTTCGCCTGGGTCTTAGTGAGGGCGAGAGGCTCGTCGTTGCCTCTCGCGCGCCGCCGCTTCCTTCACTAGCATAACTGCTTCGCAGAAGGAGGCGACGGCATCCCAGTCCTAAGGTCCGCAACTACGGTGGCCGGTAGTCGTTGCGTTTCTATCTTACCATCGTAGTTTAGTAGATGTGAGACGGAAACAGTAAAATTGCTTAGTCGAACCACTTGCTAAACATCTATCTATCCCGTTCTCACTTTTTACACCAAAGCCTTGCAATGATTTTGTTCAATGTCACTTTGATAGACATTATTCGTAATTATTGACTATGCGATGACTTTAACACTGTATAATCTTATGGTCCTGTCTCATCCACTCTACTTAATACATCAACACGAATCAGTACGTACAATGTATGAGCAATAATTACTGGCGTACTAGAAGTTCGCAGTTAACTGATCACTGGAGCTAACGCATAGTGTCGTTACAATGCTGCGGCATGATCGAAGGATTATGTTATTATGTGTATTGTGGTTATGTTATTAAATGACTATAGTTTATTGCCTGGGTTCTCAAACCCAAGGATCTATTATTTAAGAACATTATTTTAAGCTGTCTTATGTGATTTTCTTGTATTTTTTCAGTTTAGAAGGAAATTGTAACATCACTTTCTGCCGACTCGTTTGGCTTATTTATTGATTTTTAATGCAGCTAAAAATCTAATTCAACTGATATTGTATTGGCATTGCTCGATTACTCACTTACGTCAGTTTAGTTATTTGGCGTATTTAAAATCTTAATATTTCCAAATAATTAGTACTACTTATTTCGGAGCTGAACTTTCAGAACTAGAAAACTCGTATGGCATAATAATATCCGAAAACAAACTTAAAACCAAAATTTCTAGCTGAAAACCTAAAAATACATCCCTAATTTTATACTAGGCACCTTTTCAATTCATTCTATCCTCATGCTCAAAAGACCAAAAACAGTTGAAATAAAAATGTAACACATATAGCTTTCTCATGCTCAAAGGACCAAAAAAAACTGAAAAAAAAAATGGAATTACCTTTGCCTACCCACAGCATTTTCGTCAAGGTGTTCACAGTTTGCATCACCTAGCTATTCAAACTTAATTGCATCGAACAAACCCTACATGAGCATATAAGCTTAGCAAAATCGCTGTCGTATATTAACAAACTGTTTTACCCATAATTATATCCATAGAAAATAATTAAGCTGTCTTAAGAAATATACATCGAAGGTTTATAATTACAGTTTAATTACTGAGTTTGAATAACCTTTAAGTTTACAGGCGGTAATTAGCGTGTAAACATGAATTCTATTAAATTAAAGTTAAGTTTTTATTGTTATACTTTTAATTTCCGTTTGATTGTAAGTGTCGTATTTAATTAATTGTTTTATATATATATGTTGTCGTAAATTTCTTGGTATAGTGTATAATTAAAGTTAATTTGATATAAATAACTAACGAGCTATAGTGTTGAATGGAAATAATATACTCGTATTTAAATAAATGTCATCATTATTATCATATTTCTGAATACTAGTCAACTAGCTTAGCCATTATGTATATTAAATAATTTTATTTCTAGTACCTATTATAAATATCTGTAACGTAAATCTGTCAATAAATGCATCGTTTTTTTTTACTTTTGACATATAAATGAATTTATCTCTCGTCTATAAGATTTTTATTTAAAACAAAATAAAAGCATAAAAATATAGAAATTTTTAAGACATAATTTCTATAAAAAATCTCCTAATTTAAGCCCTAAAAACCTGGGTCATATTCAATTTACAGACAATTTTTTGATGCTTTGTAATCAATAAATAGTTAGACAATTGAGTTGTATACTTAGTGACGTCATAAGGGGTTTTGCCATACAAAATCTTTGGGAGAATATCGTTTTGACAGCTCATAAAACAATTTGACAAAGACATCAATTGATGATGGTGTCAAATACCGTATTACGAGCCAAAAAAGCGGAACTTAAACTTAAAAACTTAATCAATATTTAAAGGACTACAATATTTTAACAAAACTCATTCTAAAATGGCGTCCGTGCCATAGAGAAACTAAGTAGGCCCAAACTATTTCGTTCTTTCCAAGGTCTACAGCATTCTTCAAACATTTGTTTTAAACAATGGTTGCCTAGCAACAGTTATTTTAGCATATCGTTACAACACCACACCTTCTTTCTGCACTTAGGCCCTATGTTGTAACAGTAACGTCCCATTTCAGTCAAGGCTCTAACTTCGACAAGAAAACTCAAACAAAAAAGGACTTAACTGACCAATTCTTGATATGCAACACTAACCCTTTTAGCTATTGTGGTAAGGTACGTAATCCTACAGCAATAGAACACTGATGATACTGTTCCACGTCCCTGCCAAGGTCCTACCGCGAGGCAGTGCACACATTTGCATAGGCGTGCTAAAAGTCTAAAGCTTTACTCGCTTATCTAAGGAATTCTTGGCGTATCTTAAGGTAATAGGGTTGAAATTCAAATGGGCCTACTTCTATAAATAACACGTTTCACTTTTAGTAAATTACACAAAGAAATAACGATAGTATTGAAGTGTTACGCCGGTGTACGTGTAACCGCGAATGTCACGTAGTTTTAACCATAATCTACTCTTGATTTTTTTATTATGCTTACACACATATTTTAAACTCAACCCTAGGCTAATTGTAATAAAGTTTAATATTCTTTGAAGGTTAAGTTTATCAAAAGCTTTAATAAATTCCAAGTGACATAGAAATCAGAACTTAGTACCGCAGGGCATTGTGGTCGTAAGGAGCAGAAAGTATGTGTTTAAGATTAATGCGAACAAAGTGTGGGTGGTGAACTGATTAAAGATTAAATATATAGTTATTGTTCCTCGGAGCTATGACAAATAATTAGTTTCGGTTGTTAATAAATATTTATGGTTTGGTGCGGCCTTTTCCATCATGTTTGGGACTGTTAGCTACCGTTTAGATTAACTTGTTTGTTAGATCTGATTGGCTTAAAGGCTTTAGAATATTGTCATTGTCAAATTCTGCAGTCAGTAAATTTAGGCGAAGGAAAACGAGGTTTAGGGGGGACATTTTATTAGCCTCATTCAGGCTATGGTCAAACAAAATCGTTCTTTTCTAAGGGACAAAAGCCGAATAAAGCTGAATAAGTGTGCAAAGTCTCCGAAAGTCAAAAATTCTAATTCAAAATTCAATTTCACTTAGACCAAACAGGCACTTATGAAAACAGTCGGTCGGTTAGTCAGAAAAGTGACGCTAATTGCAGGCAATTAGCGTCACTTCCAAAACGTAGATCTCTATGGAGAAGAACAGGCAAGAAACTCCACGGACACTCTTTTTAAAAGAGAGTAGTTATGAAGCTAACATGCCATGCATACTAGTTGCTCTTACATCTCTTAAATAGCTTTAAATTCGATCGTTATCACCCTTATCATTATCACTCTAGTCATTTTTCAACTATTTAACGGTCGGCGTCCAATTTGACTACTGCTTCCAACTGAATTCAGCTAAAATCCAATATTTTTCATATCGATGGCTTATCAGAATGCCATAACCCAATAACATGCCACTTGACCACTTGCTAACACTAATTTTATCAGACTTTATGGCTTCTAACCCGTAACGACTAATACAGATCTTTGAAAGACAATTGAGACTTATTTGTGACTATTAAGTAATTTTATTAGTGGTCTTCTGTAATTGGCGTTTATAGTGTCATATATCCATGAGAGTCGCAAGACGACTACCGGCCACCGTAGGCGCGGTTCTGCGGATGGCGAGCGATGGGTAGCCGGCCGGCTAGGACCCGGACCGCGTCGACGGCGCGTTAGTGTTCCACGCGCGCCTCAAAGAGAAGAAGTCAGCACTGGAGGTGACCCCGGAACATAAAGGGCAATCGAAGGAACATGAGTGGGTTTTAGTCAGCAAAAGTCTGACACGCCCTCCCGCCGCACCCAGGACGGGAGCAGTCATTTGATGATTTGCCACTCACCAAAAAAAAAAGTGACATATATCCATTATGTCCTCACACATATAAATATTATATAGTAAGTAGTACTGTTCTACAAAACAAGCTTTCCAATAAAAAAAAACACATCCAAATCAGTTTAACCGCTTAGGATCCACGGTGCCACAGATAGAAAAACAAACAGACACACACACATAGCAGTCATAACACCCTCTTTTTGAGTCAGGGGTTAAAAAATACCCCCGGATGAATCAGGTGAAGGAGTTAAGGTGTCATGATTGGCGATTAGTTAAGACCTACACCTCACACGTACAACTACATTTTAGAAAAGACGATAAATTTTTCCACCTTTTACAAGTGCTAAGACTAATCGTCATAAATTAATGTCTCGACGACCAAGCGACAGCCAGCTGTCGCGCTGCTATTGTCTTTCTATTGTGTCTCGAATCACGTGTGTTCGAAGTTTTAATTAGTTTTTGCCTGACCATCCAGTCTCAAGCTTTAACTTAAACATATTAGGTACTAGCTTTTGCCCGCGACTTCGTTCGCGTGGAATAATTGTTCCCGTTCCCGGGGGATTTCTGGGGTGAAAACTGTTCTATGCCCTTTCTCTGATCCCAGACTATATCTGTACCAAATTTAATTCAAATCGGTCTAGTGGTTTAGGCGTGAAGAAGAGACAGACAGGCAGAGTTACTTTCGTATTTATAATATTAGTCTGGATATTAAGTGTTAAAAAAGTTTTATTTAGTAAGAATTTTAAAGTGACTGTGACAATTTCAAAACAAGTGAGGATAGCCATAATTTAAAATAAACAATCGAAATTGTAGTACAATACACATCAAAAGCCATAAAAGAGTCACTTTAAACACCTGCGGTCGTTGTCACTGTCTCGCAAAGACAAACTATTTCTGTACATTTGAATACAAACACTTGACTGACATTCTTTCTGTCTGTATTTATTATATATCTCAATTACTAAAGTGCATACGAATACAAATAGTGGCATGAATGTCCTATACTTCTAGGCGGCAGCCAACCAACTCTGGAGTCGGTTGTCTAACGTCAGTTCAATTTACAATACCCAGCTTTAATTGTCAATTTCATACTATTCTACTCAATCTATTCTATTCTACTCTATCTATCCTACAAATCCACTTGTCTGGAAGTGCTGGTGTTTTTGACAGTCGACCATCTCAAAGAATGGTCTGTGAAATTTTATTGCGAAAAATAAATAGACCATCATCTTACCTGCTCATGCTTCAAGGCTTTACGGTAAATGTCTTCTTCTACATTTCTGTACTTAATATCATAAGAAGTAATCCCTAAATATTGCTTAGATAACAAATATTTTCAAAAATTATACTTTAGCCGACTTTCCGATATCCTTACTTTCATCAAATCCATTGTATTTTTGTACTCTTATAACCACATCAACACTTAAAATTTACCTCACAAAATATTTCTCATTCTTCCGCTTTTAAACACTCACTATCATGAGCTCTAAATTCAACTTTTTTTTTTAAGAAAACATAAATACTAAAAAAAATCTCCGTAGATACTTATACGATATTCCTCAAGATTGAAGGTCGATACGTTTCTTTATTAAAATCATTTAACCATCACATAAATCATCTTGGCTTTTAAATCGATAAAATAGCTGCAGGTATATAACTTATATACGTACTATAGTAACTAACTATGTACATAACACGACTAGTAATAGAAGCAAGGCGGATGCGATCGAGGACGTCTGTATATACGAAAAAAGCGATGCAAAAGTGAACGGAGCATAAATGAGTATAGATCCCATTGTTCAATTATCTTTTTCACGTACCAAAAGGTCGTGAGTTGCTTGATGAGAATTAGTTCCGCCAACAGATTTGAATTTATGGTCCTTCGAGCCGAAAAAGTAGGTTTAGAAATGAAAGAGGTGTCCAACGGTAGGTTGATTATGGAAATTATTGACTTAATCCAACTTGTATTTTTATGACTTATGTCTTAGATAACTATAATGTATCTAAGTAGTCTAATGATTTCTACTTATGTGATATCTGGAATGGTAAATGCATCGAACGTACCGTTCATTCATACCAGTCCTTTATTGACACCTATCAATCAAACCAATCAGTAACTTATTTATGTACTAATACAATACTTTCGACAGTTTTATAGCTAAAGAAAAAACTTGTTACACTGTTGATATCACGTCCACTAGCCTTGGAATAAACATGTCCAGTACTTACCATGGCACGTTAATTATTTATGACAACTCCAACTCAGGACTACAAAAATTCTAGAGATTTCCGTAAGATAACATTAGCATATTTATTTGAGTTACATTTAGTCACAGCCTGCGATGGTGTTCATAAAAAAACATTCAACATAATGGAAACGAGAAAGAAGTCTGACCCAGAAACAAAACAACATTGACAGTTAAAATGTTGTCCAAAGAATCAGTCAAGGTTCGCAGAATTCGGAAAAAAGGACCAAAATATTTGCCCACAATTTGATGATCTCTTATGTGTCAACTAAAGAAACTCCATTGTTCCGAAACATTTGTATAAAAATCACTTATTTGTTTGTCGAAAAAAAGCGGTCGATCCGAAATTCTAACAAAAACGAGGCAAAATTTCGCGTTGACATTGAACATGCGCGTTTCACGGTCTTTTCGGACATGAGTTCATTGCAACTTATTTGCATACGAAAAGGCATGGTGACGGCTTTGACTTTGCCGGTATCTGTCTCGACTTTCGTCGAAAAAGGCAAAAACTGCGATCATAAACGACGTAACTACCCAGAATTGTTTTTGTACTAATAAAATCGTAAACGCTCGTTTGTCCCAGTTTTTGTCGCATGATCCAATTTTTTTTCGAAAGCCGACGACAATGGCAGAATTATGTCGTAATGTTTGAACAATGGTCTGTTTGTGTTGTGTACACTGTAGGGATCTTTGACGGGTGCCGAAGGGGGTCCGAAATGTAAATATATAATTGGACTAATGACGTAACGAGCAACTTTCGATTTCAGTTTAGTGAAGATGGTTAGAAAACGTTGCATAAAGTTCTTTCATAAGTTTTTTAGATTTTTATGCCTTCCCGGTAGTGTTACACGCATTTTGAACTTAGTTTTTGCGCTTTGTATCTGTGACGTCGAATCAATTTAACGTTCTCTTTCATAATGTGTGTGATGTAGCTTAATGATTGGCTATCACTTGTCTTTCTTTGGTGTATTATAAATTTTATAATAACTGTATTTTACAATTGAGATTCGGTGAACTCGTCGACTCCAAAGACCAAATACGTGTATGTCTCCATGTTGTCAATAATAAATCAATCAGGTACTGCAGAGGATAGGAATAAATTGCAAATAGAATTTTGATTAATACTTAGTATAAGTCTTGTAAAACGGTTTTGTAAGTACAAATTAACCTTTTTGCTATTGCTTTAATCAATAATTTACAATACTTTTCTAAGGTCTCGATGTCAAAGGACCAAACTTACGATTTTGGAAAACGTTTAAACGTTATTAGGATGATGCTTGATGTTGTTATGACTTTTTCTCAGTTGTGATTATTTTCGATATTAATTTGGATTGGCCTAAACCTTCGAAGTTCGAACACAACGTGTTTCGAGATACAATAGAAAAACAATAGCAGCACGACAGCCGGCTGTCACTTGGTCGTTGAAAGGTATGGATCTAGCAGAGTTCATAAGAAACTTACCGAAAAAGTAAGTACCATACCATACCAACAGCTTGAATAACCCTGAAAATATCAAATCACTAATACTTATAATATACGTTCCAATTTTTCATTTGCGCAATCTGTACAGTGTAGGCACCACAAAATGCTCGATCCAAGTTAAATTAATGGTGATTACAGTCATTAGATATGGTCTTTATTTTTCTTATTATACTTGATAACAAAACAAGCGTTGATGATGAAAAGTTGAAAGTAGGGGAAGTCTATTAACCATTTTTACAATGATTAATTCTACATGGTAAGGAACGGATTGGCGGGCGAACTAAGGCTGAGGCTACAGTAGGCAGCGATTTGCGATGCGACTGGAAGAGCGAAACGAGATAAACGTGGAATGGCTACATTATAAGCGAAAATCTGGCGTATATTCGATTCAATTACGCTAATACGTCGATGTAGCCGGTGCCGCGATTACAGTCATGTAGTTCCTGTCGCAGAAATAATCAAAGATCGCTAGTAATATTTGATGAACGGTGTAGCCATTTAGTGAGAATCCATGTATTTGTTTCAATCGCTCGTGCGTCGCAGTTCGCGTCGCAGCCTAGTGTAGCCTCAGCCTAAGTGACGCAATCTTTTGCACTTTTTTGATGAAAGGTTTAAAACAAAAATAACTGTTATATATTTAGAAGGTTTAGGTGTTATCGCTAAAGGTCTAGATGACAAAGCATAATATAACATATTATAGCATAGGAGTAGAAGTCTCTCAACAAGGACAACCGACGAACACTGCAGGGTGACTGGCAGTAACCAAATGCGTATTGCTGAAAATCAGGCTAAACACGCAAATTGAAAGAGGTCAATCTCCAGAAGTGGACTGACGCTAGCTACTGAATTAATACAAGTTTTCTACGATGTTCCTTCAGCAACAGTTGAAGATCTGCATTTTGGTATAAAACAGTGTAATTGTAAAGGCGAATTTAATATGCCTTAGTTTTCCCAGACTTTGTTGAGGTCGGCTTCTAGTTTAACTTATATGTATATATCAAAGTTGGATGGAATAACTATCACCATAACAATCCAGTTTCTGTGCAATATGATAATCCTGGTTTCACTAAAAAAGCGAATACACTGTATAAAATCTTTGTTGTGATGTTGAACAGAAAAAATAATTAAAACCAAATTCGACGCGCGATGCTTGAAACGTTAAAACATTAATTATAAAACTCAAAACAAATAGTAGCAGAAAAAGTGCAAGTGACAAAACAATAACTTTTGATTTCAAAAGGACCTCGGCTTTGTTGCGTAATTGCACCATAAAAACTAGGACCATTTTTAGGAGTGTGAAAGTGAAAATTCTCTCGTATTTGTTATAAAGTTTTATGTTTTTGGTACTCGGCTCCTTTATTCCTATTCTTACGACTTTTATGGCACACAATTCTTGAAGTCGGAAGCTCGCAACTTTCGCTTTCTAAAAGCGACGATTTTTATTCGAGGTATTTAAATGTTTTTGGTAGTTTTGACGGCTGGCAATGAAAGTTTATAATAATAAGAATTGTTTAACTGCCATTCAATTGTTTCTGTCGGCTTCCTTGTGGGATGTTTTAATAATAAAATGTGCCCTTTTGTTTATTTTTATTGGAATAATAGTAAAAGTGAAATGTTTTGTTACCTAAATTTTTTACGGATCAGGTACATTTTGCAAGATGCTAATTTCTTTAATCTGTTGTTAGTTTATTGTTGTCAGTTTTCTAAATACCATGTATTCCTAAGATACCAAAATGTAATCAGCCCTCCTAGACAAGTGGCATTGTAGAATAGGTAGCGAAAACGGATAGATTGTCAAATGTATGGAGATGTCAAATTGTTTAGCGAAAGCTTATGTTAATTCCATACATTTGACAATATATTCGTTTTCGCTATCTATTCTACAATGCCACTTGTCTAGGCCCTCTGATCTATCTTTTAAGCGTCCATGCCTAAAATACTCAACCGATTTTGATGACATTTTGTGAGGAAGGAGTTTGAAAGTTTGAAGAACATGGGTCTACTGTTAAACTATTCGCTAGGACTATGTTGTGGGCAAAAGCAAAAACTTCATAATATTATAGATTTCCTTATTGTTTAGACATGGGCGTAACACTATTAATATGTAATGAGCTGTCAGTCCTTTATCGTCAGGTAAGATAACAGCAATAATAACTTACTTAAAGATTATAAGAGACAAGATATTTCTACTTATCGGAAAAAGGCACGAGTTTGTGTAAATGCGTTTCAATTCCACCAAATTCCGTAGTACATTAACCTCTTTAATATTATGATCATCGTAATTAAATAATATGTTTTCTATCGTGAACCTTATTGCTTTTCCTATTATCTCTTCTGGTTCTGGGTCACGTCCGATCATTTCCAAAGAAATCTTAATTAATGTGTTTACAATCAAACTGTCATTAGTGAGGGTTATAAGGTAAAATGATTTAAAAATAATTCTTAATCGTCATGACTATCACAGGAGGTTTTTTTGGTTGTTAGCATTACAATAGATATTCAATACAACCCGTACGATTTATCTGTGCACCTGGATTGCGTTCCGAACCGCGATGACTCTTTCGAACAATTCCCCCAACCCTGGCCCTAGCCAGCCTTGTCTCTCTTCTCTTCTATGTTACCAACACTTTGAGACGTGCGTGAAACACAATGTGCTATCGACCCAGGCCTGGTTCTAATCAGACAGCAAACTACTCAATGCTCGTCCGCAGACCTGACTAATATACACACGTAGAAAATGCAAACACACACACTTAGAAAATGTACTTTCTCTATATTATGAAGATAGTAAATTTAAAAAGAGATTTGTCGGGAAAAGGCTTGTAAGAGGCGAGTTTAACTTTTCGATAACCAAGCGACAACCGGCTGTCGCGCTGCTATTGTCTTTCTATTGTGTCACGAATCACGTGTGTTCGAGGGTTTAATTGACTATAACCTCTGAATCATCACAATGCTATTAAAAGATACAACTAATCAATGTCATTATTAAAAAGTACCTACTTAATTGAATATTGATCTCGTGTCTAAAACTAGAATAAAAAAGTAAATTAATTTGTTACCTTTATATACATTTTAATATATGTTAGTAGGTACAGTAGGTAATAATTGTTCATTAGCATACAACGGAGATTACATAATAAGTATGATTGTCACACGTTAACATAAATTCTATTACTACGATATTTTCATATTAATGAGATAATGGTTGTAATATTTTCTCGTATAATTAAGGGCCACTAAGAAACAGTTTATTACGAAGAGAATCATCGCAAGTAATTGATAATACTTCCTAGTTTTCAATCAGCGATGCAGCTTTGCATAGTAATTGATTTTATAGAATTTTAATATTAACATAGGTGTTAGCTTTAATGGTTTTGTTATATTAATTTTAATGACTAAACGCGTGTGCAAGTTATATTTCCGTGCGGCATATTTCTTCGCCTACGCAATTTTTAACTCTATTTCTTTTGCATTTTTGTTTTTACAAAAAAATAACTGTCTGAGTATATCCCAAACCTTAAATTGGATGACAAAGCTCTTTCTACGCTAATCGCAATTTATCTAATTAATCAACACAAACAATTAAGACCTCAGATAATGACCATAAGGAGCAAAATTATTTGGTCCTCGCATATTACCAAACGAGAAGAGTAGGCTCTCACAGCGAGAAATAACAACCACAACAATCACTTATCACCGACATAATTTAATTGTCATAATAACTTGAACTAAGCTAACGCTGTAATTGGTTAGATTTACTCTCAGCCCTACGAATCAGTGAAAAACATATTTCTTCTTACTACTCGTCTCCTCCTCCTTCTTTTCTGATTAAATTCGGTGCCGATCAAGACAGTTAAATCCTTTCTCCGGGACACTTCGAACTATATTGGCGGCGTTTTTCTGGTCACCACTGTTCACTTTGGTTTTCAAGAATGGCAGTGTTTGAAAATGGCGTGAAAGGTGTTCCCAAATAAAATAAAACCCTACGAATCGTTCCTAATGTAAAAACAACTTAATGCAGTATATACTATATTTTTACTATGTCATCATCAATTTCATTCTAGAAGCTTACAAACTTAGCATCAACCACATCAAAAATATGTAACCGAATTAATCTCAAATCTTAATGATTCATAAAGTTACACAAAAGAGGCAAGTTAATGCCGCATTTTATAAAGATTAACTTTCGGGTCAGTATGAAAAGCAAAGCTCAGCCTTAGATACACGAGATTAAGTTATAAAAACGTCTGTCAATGCCACACGTACCATCCGTCAGCTGTCAAGAGATTTATCCTTACATCAGACCTGTAATGCTTGGATGGATTTCGGATGAAGGTTTAATTTAAAGAATAATTTATAAACTTTTTTCTACTACGTATCAGATTTAGTTAAACAATGTTGTTAATCCAGTACTCTGCCAAAATGTAGACAGTTTATTTTATTCATTTGTAATTATCATTTTTTTCAGGGGATACGGATCATAAAGTGCTCCCAACTTGCGGTTGAAGGAGGAACCATGGGGTTTTAGTCGGTAAGAGTCCGACATAACCCTCCGTCTTCCCCTGACGGATATACAAATAGATAGTGCATCACCGACAACTCTTAGAGACGTTGGTCCCGGTTTTCAGTTGTAGATCTCGACAATCATTATAGGAAGTCAATAGCAGAAATAGACAGGAGGTCTAATCAAGGGCTAACGTATTAGGTATTTAAGGTATTCAGATATTGGGTATTCAGATTCATCCAGTTAAACCTTACAAAGATGACAAGCAACAAAGTTTCGGAGTGGAGGCTTTTGACGTTACCATCTTGCAAAAATTGTATAAGATCGTGACGTCACGTGAAACTTCAACGCACTGTATCGTCGTCATTTTACGTTTACGAGAAATAAGAAGTTTCTAATAGAATTTAGAAAAGGCGTCTTCACTAATCTCTAAATATAGATATATAATACATATATATAATATATATAATGTAATAATATATATAATACATATATATAATAGATATATATAATATATAACTGACTTCTTCTCACCATCATAAAAATAATTATATATCTGTTTCCCTTGAATTTCCATTCATTAAATCGATATGTAAATAAATGAACTATTAACTTTGTAATGACTTTAAGGTTCTTGCAATTTAATATAAATTAAAGTCAATAAAAGTCAAAAGTTATTTATGAATTTTAAGATTTAATTATGCAATCAAAGTTATAAATCCTGAGATAATTCAAATTACCTATCACGATACGATGCAGTTTACTGCAACTGTTTTTGAATATTAACACAAATAGTCATTTTATAGAAGACTAGTTATTGCCAGCGACTTTGTCCGCTTGGTAATACTTTAAAAAGTGCGGATTTTATACATCCACAAGATCTTATTTGCTCAGAGGTCGAATTTTTTATTATCCTTTTTTTTTAAAGCTTACTTCTTTTTTAGCTACGCGTTAATCGCTCGGAGATTTACTAATCAGCCAGGCAGTTTGTTTTTATGACGATTTATTTAAAAATATTTGAACAACCTACAGGGCTGTTTTATACATTTTCTCTAAGTTATTGTATGTGAAACGAGGTTTAAGCGAACTTTTGTGTAATTAGATGGCAAACCTAATAATTTTAACATATACTGGAAGAAATATGCAGATTTTGTATTAACTATACTTTTAAAAAAATATAATTATAGCTATCTTTGAACAAACTACCAAACTTACTAATTTGGTGCATTTCTTTCATACATCTTTAATCTCTCGTCGGTAATTAAAAAAACAATTAAAATCGTATCTCGTTATAATCGTGTCTCGCGTAGATCTGGGCTTCTGGTAGTCAAAGAGTTAATAAGACGGCAATACGTTATTTAGACTACACTACTACATGATCAAAATGTTCAAAAAGTCTGTTTCAGAGAACCAATAAAAAGAAAACGACATACCATTTCAGCTACATGACTTTAAATGTTAAAACTTGTCCATTGGACTATACATCCAATATTTTACCGTCCACTACTGTCCTCTAGCTGTCATTTGTCAAACGTCAGTCCATTGAAAACGGCCGCCATATACAGAACTGTACGTTGCACAAACATACATAAATATTAGAAATGACGTCACCGACGTGAATAAAGCAAAATGTACTCTTACTTTCTCTAGTTTTCAATTTGTATGTCAGCGTGAGCATTTTACATTTTACAAAAATCGTGAAATTCGAACCTATTCTATTCCTGATTATTGAAAGGTGTACCAATTTTTTCTAAGTGCATTTAACGAAAGTCAAATAAAATAGCAGATCACAAATTTTATTAGAAAATTAGTGATCTGCTATTTTATTTGACTTTTAACGTCCACTTTCTGCAGTGGACCAATACTTATACTTACCAGCCTATGACTACACATACAGTATACGCAATAGACTACACACACAGAGTATGTTGATTGGCGAATCCGAGATTTATAGTGGAAGTATAATATATAGGCTTGTAATATTAAAACAAAATTGTAGCAACATAAATCTTCAAATATAGATTTAAATTAAAATACGAGCTGAAACGGTAATTAATTGCTATTTCTTTTGCGAATTCCATGACCACTAGCACCAGTTAGCTAATCTACGAAAACATGACATCGCCAACCAAGATAAACGAAAACCTAATCCCACTATCCTTTAGATTACTCCCCACAACAGCGACTTAAGCAACATAACACATCTCATAACACTTTTCTAGTTGACACTGAAATCCTCCAACAACCTAATTCAGCGATAAACAGCAGTTTCCGTCTTAACACAACAAAGACGGACAAACATCAGGTTTTAATCCATTCTTCCTGATCGAGATGATGCGGTCAGCGATGCGTCATTGGTAACCTTCTGACGAGAGAATGATCTGATTGGTGCACATTACGAGAGGTTGGAATGAAAGAGATCAACGGAGATGGAATTTACAAGTGGTTAGAATTTGGAATGACTTACACTGGAAGATTTATTGAGCGTTATGTGCGAAGATTTTTGTTGACTTTGTTAAAGTATCAGTACTTTTATGACAAATGAATGCGAAATTTTAAATAGACTGAGTGTTCCGTTTTTACGCCAAATCCACCCACTTTTCTAGTAGTACCAACATTTTTTTCCATAGATTGAACTTTGAAAATCCCTACTTTTCTATCCGTCTCTTCGTCTGCCTCCATTACAAAAGTCAAAGCTTCTTTGCAATTGCCAATGAGTGCGTCAGATAGTCAGAAATTTTAACGCGTTCCTTTGTGTTGCTTTTCGCAGATAGGTACCTAGACGTATAATATCATACAGACAAGTTTGAACATTTCACTGATCAAACACAAAATCTGATCATTTCGGCAGATACATGCCCGAATTAGGTTTCCTCTAACCTCCACGTGATCAAATCCAAGAACATCTTAATAAATCTCTATTTAATTATCTTATTCTGAAGAAGAAAAACTATTACTTTGCCCAATTAAGGTTTAAAAATACTATGACTATGACTATTTTTAACCATACTAACAATAGCGAAGCTACTCATACTACGAGTGGTTACAAATCGTGATTATAAAATAAAATTAAAGCTTTATGTGTTATTAAATAACTAACTATAAGTCCTTTACTAACATTAAAACGAGCATGACGAGATGTAGGTACCAGGGATGTAAGCGTGAAAGGTACATAAACAGAAGTAGCCTCCAATTCATGCAACTATAAACCTTATAGTGATGTTCATAAACTCCAATTTTGCTAGGCAAATGGATCCGAACTCAAACATGTGTGTCAATGAGAGATTGCAATTTACAACTCTACCTTATTGCAATAAGATTTATAATTATGTGACTACAGGCCTTACTAAAATAAATAGGCATTACTGCATGAACACATTTCATATAGACGTAAGGATACGTATATTCTACTAAGCCACACTAAATTACCAATTATATTTATATGATATTTGCAATTAGCATAAAGTAGAGAAGCATTAAAATTTAATTATAGCAGCTTTTTAACGTGACGAATGTTTAAGTTTTATGAACAACTAGCTTTTGCGCGCGGCTTCGCTCGCGTTAGAAAGAGACATAAAGTAGCCTATGTTACTCTCCATCCCTTCAACTATCTTCACTTAAAAAATCACGTCAATTCGTCGCTCCGTTTTGCCGTGAAAGAAAGACAAACATACAGACAGACAGACACACTTTCCCATTTATAATATTTATATGGATAATTAAATAGATTTGTGTATGTTGTCCGTCGAAGCGGCAATGTATGTTGCCAATTAACAGGCGACAACGCGACTGCAAGTTATTATTCAAAGAACTATATTTATTACTAACTAACTTTTGCTTGTGCCTTCATCTGTGTGGATGGCTCAGTCGCATAATCGTTGTCAGCTTTCATATTTATTCGCTGATGTCTTCTACGTATAATTTAACCAGCAGCTTCATAGAAAAACAGTATCCTTTTTAAATCATTGAAAGAATGAGTAGTCTTTCTAGGTTGACTGGTAGAGAATACCTACAACATTAAGTTTGTCTATGTACCGTTGTACATAAAGTGTAAAGAAATAAATAAAATCTTTCAATTTAAATATATCATGAACTTATCCTAGAAGAAATATTAGTATTAAGAAATGTGTGAAATATTTAAGGTACTGTCATGCCATTTGGTTGATCTCGCTGTCCAATATTCTACTCCGTCGAAAAGGACCAATAGGACTTTTTGGTAAGGACACGACTAGTTTCATCATCCCAGATATGGCAAGTTTCTGGTTTTAAATAAAGCAGTATTATGACCTATGGGTTCGCTTATTGAAAAAGGATATGTTGACTCATCTAGTTGTAGTTTTCTTTTACTAACCTAAATGCGAACTAAAGGACCAGGTTTGAAATTTGACTGAAAATACCAATTTAAAGCCCCACGGAAATAAAAACTATATAGATCACAGATCACACCTAAGGTATTTTTATACCTTTATGTTAACTTTGTGGTAGTAATAAAAAAATGATCGTAGAAATTTTTCATTGCAATGCATTTTTTTTTTCAAATTTACTTAAGACCCACTGCCTAAGCTATGAAGTCCACCCTTATACGATTTTTCTCACAATTTTGTGTATTTAAGTTTAACAAGTAAATAAATAAAATATTTCAAGAACAACGCCATTGATATCAATAATATCTTCTTCAAAATTCTCAAAGTGCTTTTTATTTGGTAAGTCATGTAATTCATTGCATATAACTTCTCCATACTACATAACTACATCTGCTATACAACCGCTATATCTACCAAATTACTCTACAGTTTTGGCCACCTTGCTTTCAAAATGGATTATTAACTATAGCACAGAACTGTCTCAAGACTTAACCATGTAGGCGTGATCTTGTGAGTGCTTAATTACTAGGAAGGTGTTATATACTTAATGGGTTTGCTCATAAATATAATTGGATAATCTATCGACTATCGCTTTATCTACTTGTTAGATTTTATTGTTGTTTTTCTATTGTGCGAGTTTGAGTGATGGTTTTTAATTTGAGTCGGTAATGCTAAAAATAGATTTAAGAGAGTTGCAGTGTGTATTGTTTTCGTGTTTGTTTCATGTTAGTGAATCAAATGTATTCATAAGATTTTTATTTGATGTTGATTTCAAATATATTTTAATTAATTCGTAATTTGTTTTACAGCTATCTAAGTTAGGTATCTAAAGATAATTTAACTGTGGAAAAGTTCCAGCTGATTCACACAAAGTTTTCTTCTTAGCTACAAAGTCTCTCGAATGCTATATTATTATTTGCAAACAGTTTTTACTCGCCAATCTACATAATTCCATACTGATGATTAATCTAGTAAGTACTTGCATTAAGTGCAACTACTAAAAGCCACGTGCAGTGTATAATGTACACCTACTGGGTTCACAGATCACACTACATAAGTATACTATGTCGATACTCACTGAGTAGAAATTATAATAGATTGCCTTGTCTCTCTGTGACCTTGCTTTGCCTTCTGGTAAGCAAAGAACATTTTATTTGGTCCTTCGAGCCGGAATGATGATACAGTCCAAAACAATGCCCTTGAAGATAAATTCTTGACCTTGGATACGAAAAAATAATTGCACAAATGAAATAATAGTCGTTTGTTTTATATCGTGATTATTACGGTATTATCTATCACTGTTACTGATGATTAATGCTTGGAGACTTGGTGCTCGTGGCCTTGCGCGACATCGTGTGAGCTGGTCGCACGCATAAAACACCAGTGGTCGCTATATCTACTACCTGGAATAAAAAAAAAAATCAAATCAATGTTGGTCTACTTTATAAAAACACTATTGAATTTTGATGGTCCAATCTATGATGTGTTGATAAATTTTGTTGCGGGGTCCACGACAGTTGAATCTTTTCTCAACAACTCGTAAAGCTTCAATTGCTCGGCGCTTTTCTGGTAGACTCCACTGTTGATTCTAGTTTTCCGAAGTTGCAGTAGTTGGAAATAGTGTGGCGGTATTGTCAAAATAAATCATGATGACGTGTGGATTCAGCTGAATATAGTAGTATTTCGTAGCTATAGCACATGACCTGTTTGCGAGAATACTTTGAATAAAAGTGACCATATTCAGTGCCCCTGCACTCAAGATGGCTGACGCCACTCGAATACTAGTGGTTGCCACAAACATCGTCAACATCGACGTAACCGCGATTTCCACTGCACTTACATTTATACCTAAATAAAAGTAACTATTGCTAATGGATAATATTCATACTGTATGAATTATAGGATGTTTTGTCTGTCACAGTGTCCGTCATAATGCAGCATGCTGGTCCCCACTTGCCTCGAGTGCTGGCACTTTTATTTAATCTGTGCCTAAGCCATTCACATCTTCCGCCTGACCTAGTGCGAACTCTGGTGGTGCCGGTGATCAAAAGTAAGACTGGAGACGTGTCGGACAGGTCAAACTACAGGCCCATTTCACTTGCCACCGTCATAGCCAAGGTACTCGACAGCGTGATCAACTCACATTTAAATAAGCATGTGCAGCTCTGTGACGCTCAGTTTGGATTTCGGCCTGGGTTGTCAACAGAGGCGGCTATTGTTAGTTTGAAGCACGCTGTCAAGTATTATACGGCTAGAAAAACTAGTATTTATGCGGTTTTCCTTGACCTGTCTAGGGCGTTTGATCTTGTCCCATACGATCTTCTTTGGAAAAAACTAGAGGAGACGTCGCTGCCGCCGGAGTTTACTTTAATCCTCAAGCACTGGTATCTGAACCAGGTGACTCAGGTGCGATGGGCGGGTGAGCTTTCGGAGCCATGCAGGCCGGAGTGCGGGGTGAGGCAGGGAGGGTTGTCCTCGCCTTTGCTCTTCGGGCTGTATGTCAACGCGCTGATTGAGCGACTCAGCAGCACGCATGTCGGGTGCTACGTGGATGGAGTTTGCTTTAACAATATAAGCTATGCAGACGACATGGTGCTGCTGGCTCCATCAATTGGTGCGCTCCGAAAGCTATTGGATATTTGTGAGTCGTATGCTGTTGCTCATGGACTAATTTATAACACTAAGAAGACAGAGTTCATGGTCTTTAGGTCTGGTACGAAGGGCCCTACCACAGTTCCTCCTCTTTTAATAAATGGCCACCCGGTAAAAAGGGTATATAAGTTTAAATATCTGGGGCACATCGTAACAGACGACTTAAAGGATGATCTGGACCTGGAGAGGGAGCGCAGAGCATTATCAGTTAGAGCGAATATGCTGGCCCGCAGGTTCTCTCGATGTACTACCACCATCAAACTAGTTCTTTTTAAGGCATACTGCACATCGCTGTACTCGGGAGCCCTGTGGTTCACATATACTCAAAAGGCTTATAATGCTCTGCGTATACAATATAACAACGCGTTCAGGGTATTGTTGCGTCTGCCACGTTTCTATATTGCGTCGGCAATGTTTGCCGACGCACGCACTGATAGTTTTGATGCGCTGTGGCGTAAGAAATCTGCCTCGCTACTCCACAGACTGCGCGGCAGTCCCAACACTATCCTGCAAGCGATAGCCGCACGGGCAGATAGCCCACTAGTGTGGGCGCTCATTAACCGCACCCGATCTGTTTTAGATATTAAGTACTAACATAGCTTAAGTTAATTTGTTACTAACACAGTGGACCCTGTTGTAGTCTGTATTGAGTAAATAAATTATTATTATTATAATTATGTTCTCTTAGATCTATACTTTCATCTTTTTGCCAGTTAGCAATTAAATTAATTCGGGTTAAATGAGCAGGCGTTAAGCTATAAATTAGCTATTATACCGTTTACCACTTCCAGAAAGCTGCTCTGCTTTTCTTCAACCAATGCTGCAATTACCGATCCTGTTTTGGTTGCGCATCGTTCGGCATCTACAATGAGCACCGCTGGTCCTGGAGACATGTAACTTGGAGGATATGTTCTTTAGTAGTGGATGGAAGTTCGAACAACATGAAACATCATTTATTATACAAGCCAGTTTATTATAAAGCCGCAATATTATAATATGAAAGGAAGCAACACGGGAAACGTGAACGGTATCAAATCCCTTCACATGATTCAGCCAGCAATTACAATCAAGCCGAAAGGTTACAAGTGATTGGTAGCAGAACTGATTTGTCGATGATCACGAAGAAAATTAACAGAGTTACGTAACGTCATGAAGTATACAACCTTAACCTTTTACGTCGTGATAATATCGTGTAGTTATTCTCGACAAAGTGTGAGAAGGAGGGAATCTGATGAGATCGTTATCTATCACGGAATTAGTCCTGATCCGGGATTAATAAAAAACCGCTTTTAAAACTAAGGACAGAATAATAATAACTAAAAATTCGGAAGTCGGCGGCTTTGCTTCTGTTAGTTGTTTTACATCGCCACCAAATTGTTACTTTTTACTGAGAACCTCCTTTTTGAAATTGCTTAGCTACCAAAGCTTTTACTTTAATGTAACAAATATCTTTACGAACATCTATAAAAAATCGGTTGTAAAATGCAAATGTAAAATGTCTTGCTTTTTCCACTTTTATACTTACTTCTTTGTGGTCATTTCATATTTTTGTACCTCGTGCTTTCACACTTCTATTTTCCGTTATTTTGTTTTTATTGTTACTCATCGATGAAGCACTTTCTGTAATCCACATATTTTAACACCAAACTTTTTTTTGTTACAAGAACAAACCTATCATAACTTTGTGTGATGAGCATAATTGTTTGTTCTGTGTCTGGGTGTAATTTATCTATAATATGTATGTATTTAGAAAGTATATAAGTATGTACATCAGTTGTCTGGTTACCATAACACAAGCTCTGCTTAGCTTGGGATCAGATGACCGTGTGTGAGTTGTCCCAGGATATTTATTATTATTTATAATATAAATATTTGAGTGCGTCTAGGTATTTTACCTAACAGAGTCAAAGCAAGACATATGTCACAGAGGCCTTTCTCACACGTTCCAAAAAGCTTATATGCATGAATTACTATATGTATAAAGTTTCAAAATGCATGCAAGTCATGTAACGAACAGAAAGGTAAGAGAACGTGTTAGAAAGTAAACGTCGAAACGCGAGAAGCTGTAAGTTTTAAAGATCTATCGTATTTTTTTATATATTATGAAATGTGTGTGATTCTCACGTTTTATCATATATGTGTATCATTTTACTAACGGTGTTGTAAGTCGATGACTGAATTTTCAAAGTAAATACCACAGGGAAAGAGTAACTGTCATCAAATGAAATCATCAAATGATATCTCCCGCCTTGGACGGTGCGGGAGGGAGTGTCAGACTTTTACTTACAAAAACCATTCCTTGTCCCTTCGGTTGCTCTTTATATTCCGGGGCCATGGTAACTATTAGAACTATTCCGCAACCCCGGCAGGCATTGGCATAGAGGGCCCCGTCACGTGCTGACTGCTCTTGGAGGACTGTTAAAGATACAATTAGTGCCATAGTTTGTACTACTATTAGTACGGTGAAGCATAGATTCTATGAATAATAGACCGTACCATCAATTTTTTTTTATTTTAAAAGCATTTAAACTTACCTAAATTAATGACTAATATAATTGAACACAAAAAAAAGAAATGTGTTAATTTTTTTCCCTATAAATGTTACTCATAATGTTATATTGTATTCATAGGTTCTAATCGTTGTATAAATTTTTAGCAGCACCAGTTATGAATATTGTGAGTGCAATGTTAGTACAAAAGACGTCACTATAACGGAAAATTCGAAGTTAGTAATAACCGCGAACGCGGTAATCTAATATGGTAATAACCAAACCCCTAATGCGTAAGTGCAACCAAAAAATGCATCAGTTACCACGTCATCCAGTGTTTTGAATGGGATGCAAAGTATTGACGCCATTGTGCCGTATCTTTCTTCAATTTGACCAATAGCGCTTTACCGCGCGGAAAGAAATTAAAAAGTCAGTATTGTGGAAATGAATGTACGGTGTTTCCCAAAAGTCGGCAAACAAGTAAAGTCGGCTTTGCGTACCATTAGTCAGAGAGCCGACTACAGCACAGCTAGTGTATTTTGTTTCTGGACGGTTTATGTCAAACGCAAATGAGATAAATTGTTCAGGTCGTGAGATGGCCAAATGGTTTAAGTTAAAAACATTAATAAAGTAAGTATTGCATTATATAAACCTCTGGCACAATTTTGTCGATAAAACCATGCTGGGTCGGCTGAAACGGAGCAAATTAGCAAGCAACCTACATGGTAGCTATGTATGAGCAGTTTGAGGTTTAAATACTTTGGTTAAGAGGTTCAAGTGATTCAGGAGTTTTTCATTTTTCAGCAATGCAAAAAAGCCTTTAACGTTATTTGAGCTTTCTTCATTTTCATACACAACATCTTAACTCTTCTAAGCAGAAACCGCGCGCCCCATTACTTAATTACAAATGTTTTAAATCTGCATAAGTAGTAAAATGGGGAAAAATATTATTCAGAAGTTTAAAATTCTCTTTTTCTCGTTTTTTCTTTTAACCTTTCAACGACCAAGCGACAACCGGCAGTCTGCGCTGCTATTGACTTTCTTTTGTGTGACTTTCACGTGTGTTCGAAGATTTTAATAGGGTTCACATTACGCCAGGATCTAACTATACTGTAAAATATTTTGTTTATTAATATAATGTTAAATACACGACAATTTCTAGAAATAACATGAATGACCACAAAATATAACACATCATCCCGGAAAAGTGCAACGACTAATATTAATTATCTGCAAACACGTCAAAACAACGGTAAAGGACAAAATAAACTTAATTAATTAATCTAATAATACACAATCCAGTCTTCTATGTAAATACCAGGAATCTTTCTAACGCAAATGATTTTCCACAAACTTGGTACCTATAATTATATTTGCTGTATGATATTATTACTTTAGTATTGCTAGTTGAGTCATAGACGAATTAGTGTTAAAGTTATATACTAATACTTGTGCTTATATACATCGATGATTGCTCTTTTATGGTGCATTTACATGGCATCGGGAATTAGACACGATTTATGTATAATTTAGTCAATGAGATCACGAGAAGCCAAAGGTGATTGAAACACGATCTAGATATCTATCTCATTTGTTGTCTATTATCTTCCAGTAGTCCAAGACCTCATACACCATGGACGGATACGAAATACTGTCTATAAACCGTTTGATGTTATATTTTTCTAGCGTCATTAACCTTTCTCTTGGATCACTCTATTATTAAAAAATATCGCACCAAAACCCGTTAAAATAGTTTCAAAAATCGAATCATACAGTGACGTGGTGATAAACTCTATAGTATGTTTATACCCTGTTATTTATGACCTAATTATGTAAAAATTCTTTGGTGTTCATTCGCCTCCCCCCCCCCCCCCCCAATTATCGGAGCCTCGCAAGCATTCCCTGCCAGCCATTTTTAAATTGTTGGTCCATTGTATCAATTTGAGTAAAGCACGTAAATCTTTTGATCCTGATTGTCATTTGTAGAACTTTGACAGCCGTTACGGTTGGCCAGAAGCCAGAAAGTCCGACCAGACTAACCAATGGGCATCGTATCGCCCAGTAACTGGCTTGTGGAGGTCTGATAGGCGCTATTGTCAGTCTCTTCACGTAAAACACTAGTATCCGGCGGAATCCTGTAGACTAGAAGCCGACCCCACCACGGTTGGGAAAAGGCTAGGAAAATGATGAAACCGTTGCGGAATGTTTATAATAGTTACCGTGACCCCGGAACATAAGGGGCAACCGAAGGAACATGAGTGGGTTTTAGTCAGTAAAAGTCTGACACGCCCTCCCGCCGCCTTTACGGCGGGAGAAGTCATTTGATGGTTTCCCACTCCCCAAAAAAAAAACTCTTTTTCAAACCTAAATGGGTTAGGTGGCAACTCGTCTCTGTTCCGCGGCCGAGTTATACTCAAGGATAAATAATTAAAAACTGGCCCGAGTGATGTGGCCATGTTACCACTGGGAAAAAGGCTTGGGACATAATAATGTAAATAGGCTGCATCTACAATTTTAATGTAAAATATTATATTAAAATGTAAACCTTCCCTAACCATTTATTCACCGGAGATTAAAGTTCAATGCGTTATGATCAACAATAGTAAAATACCTGATCATTACATAAACATTTTCCATGGATATAATTATACCTACGAAGGAAACTACATTACTGTACAACGTCTATATTTTGTTTTAGACGCTAATGTTTATTTAAAAGCCGTTATGGGTACTATATATAGGTATTTATATCTACGTAGTGTTATTATAGTATATTTCTTTAACGTAAGTAGTGATACTACCCACTGCACTTATTTTATATTTTTGCCACTACTCGCACTTGGCCAGTTTTAACGAACTAGACCACTTGAAAACTTTCTGGTTACGGATATATTGAAGGGCAGAGCAGTCGCGCGCCTTTCAAAAGCCGAAAAGTCCGGCTTGGACTAATAATATTATATATCCTGCTTGTCAGTAAACAAAAATAAATAACAAATATAAAAAAAACTTTAAAAAGTTGAAAACGTTTAAGAGAAGGGTCTCAGAGACTTGCTGGGGTTTCTCCATATAGTAAAAATATGTTGAGCTTGTATTAAATGATCCCATAATACTGAGTCAACGTTCCAACAAAATCAAACCCTAACTTAAAGGGTTAAGTCGACGGGTCCTACGTATACTGGTACAAGTGCAAAAACACAACTGTTCAGGAGAGCGGTTTAAAGGTTTTAAAGCTTGTAATTTTGTCATAAATCAATGGAAATACTTGAAATTTTGATATGTTATATTTAAATATCTAAGGAAAAAGACTGCATTATTGGTTTTTCTTATTTTTTTATACTTTGGAAAATAGCATCACTTGCACTGATGTAGCTTGTTTTCTTTACTATGGTAGAACCTGTAAACTGATACAAGTAGCCATTTATACCAGTATATAGTGTACTTGCTTATACTTATAATAAAGGGAAATTTAAGGATTTTACTCTTTTTACATGCTATTTCTAATCTATTGATCAATATGAGGTTATAACATTAACGTTATCATCTTCTTTTATCGACTTTTAAACACTTACAACAGTTTACTCAGTACTGGAAAACTATTTGCATCAGTTTTCTGTATTGTTATAAACCTTAAATATTTGAATGCGTGTGGCAGGAATTTAAATAAAAACATGAAAAATACAAAATAAAAGTTTATTTCAAATAAATGACTTTTCACAACACTCCTAATGAAAAATAAAATCAATGGCCTTGCCACCTTAAAATTAATAAAACTTAAAAAATGTAATCTTCTTAACTTAAGTAGGAACTTTCGTTAATTATATTGGATATTATATTTTCATTAGTACTTCCTAATCAGTTTTACGTAAGTACTAGTTAATCAGTCTTTCAGACATGTTAAAAGAAATAACAATGTGACATACCTATTGCCAAATATGTCACATTGTTATTATTTTACAATAATCACAGTAAATAGTAGTATAAGTAGTATAAATCCAATAAAAAACAGAAAAACGACATATTGGAAAAAAACAACTAAGCTTTCAAAAATATAACCTAGTCCGAGATATCTTCAGTGTTTTCTGTCCGTATCTTCAAATTATTATAAAATGAATGGTACCGCTCAGGAATGACATTGGACTTGCAAAGATCTTGAAGATCTTTAAATTTTTTCTTGTCAATTGGTAACAAACTTTTGTACGCTACATCTAATGTGTAAAGTTTTTTTGAAACACTTTGTATACTGGCACGTGTGTTACTTCTCAAACATTGAATAGTTTTGTAAGCCACTTCTTCAAACGCATACTTATAATTAAGCATAAATAAATCTTTGGCTTTAACATTAACTTCGCAAACCTTACTCCACATAACAAGTTCCCCAATGGAATTTTTTTTCCAGTTGTCAAAAAAAGGAAGGCAAGACTTAAAATCAAAAACGAGAGATTGAGTTACTTCTCGAACAATATACGGTTTTGCATTAGCTGTCGCCATTTTAAAAGCTAGGATCCACTGTTCTGGAGTATAAATTAAAATATTTCTGGTTTTTCTTTCAATTACCGAGTGAATGCTGTCACCCTCATTTTGGGTATGACCAACAACAAGAAATCTATGGGTTATGTTCACGTTAAACTTCCAAGCGCAATACATGTACATAAGGAATATGATCCTATTTCGATTTTGGCCTCCACAATTATCCGACCAGAATATAAAAGTTTTGACTCCTTGCTCCACCTTCATACCAATAAAATCGAAAATGCAGCTGGCAATTTCATTTGCACCTTTTTTAGCAGTCTGTTCGTCCCAACAATAACAATAACCCTGCAGATCAGCCATATCAAATGGAGTAAAGTTGTGAAAATGTAATTTTCTTTTATAATAAAAAGTACTAACGTTTCCATGTGGTAAATTTTGAGTTTTTTGCAAGTCGAAAGTAACAGCAACTACAGTTTTATCTTCCTTAGCCAACTGTTTATCCATCTCTTTTAATTGCCGAGCCCTCTCTTTTTCGGCCAAATGCCGATTATGTTTTGATATTTGGTCATCTGCAGGATTTTCTAGGTTTTCAAATGCGTGACAAAATTCGCACTTGTCCTTTTTAGGAATGTGGAAAGAGAGGTTAAAGTTTTTATTAATAATATCTCTATACTGCCTTAACGTTTTAACTTGGCTATTTACGGGAATTGCTTCTTTATCACACCATTCTCTGTAAAAGTTAAACATTCGCGAAAATGTCAATGATCCATCTAAATATACCTTACTTGTTTCCTTTCTTGTATAGTGAGACTCAACGGGTTGAAACATCTTTACATGGGAGCAAACACAGTCTATAGCAGACCTGGGTATCGTTATTGGATGATTTGAATGTTTTCCTCTACAATCCTTTTCTATCACACCGAAACCTTTTTCAAACTTATCCAACGCCGTTTTCACAAAATTAAAACTTATAGATAAGGTGTTTAGGAACATAACTTTACAAACATAAGCCTTTTCAATGCTACCACTATCTCCTGTTACTGGTAATGAATATCGCAGAGTACAATTTCTTTGGGAATTTTCAGTAACTACTCGTTTCTTGTCCAGTTTGGAAACGTACTTGGCAATGAAGTCCCACTGTCGAGTGTGATCTCCTATTTCCCAAAAGTTTCTAAATATTGTGCATCTTGCAGTTTCTTCAATTTTTTCGAAACATTTTTTGGGGCATTTACAAGCACTTTTTATTTTTTTCTTCTGATGTAGCTTCCCCGTTCGACTCATGTATTCTAATCCCCTGTTTAAATTGAACTTGCGTTTTTCATCAAACCACATATTTTGAAACCTCTCTCGCAATCTACCCTTATCTTTCTTTTTTTGGGTTTTTCTTTTCACACTTGCGGGACTACTTAAAGGTGTATCAGTGTAGTTTGAATTTAATTGTGATAAATTGTCAAATTCATCATCAGTTTGTTGGCAAATAGGCGAAAAAGAAAGTAATGGCGAAGGCATTGGTGTTAAGCTATCAATTTCATCATCAGGAAGGTCATTTTGTTTTATCACACTTGATTCAGAAATAGGATTTTGACGTGGATGTAGAATTTGAGATTCATCTTCTTTATAGTGGTTATGCACAATCACACTCACCTCCTGGACGGTACAGCACTCAGAAGACCTGGCAGAATCTGACGAAACGTTTGATAAATTTCGGTATAAATTTTCTACTGTAGGGGTTTCATCGAACATGTCTTCTGGGTCGCTTAAGCTTACAACTTTATTGAGGAATGACATCTCTTCAGCATATAAATCCGCATTTGGAGGTAAGGGGGAATCTAAAAACATATAATAAAATAATTGTGCAGTGAATTGCTGCTAAAAACGTATTAAAAATAGTATTACAATTGATTTTATTAGTAAATAGATATTATTATTAAAATAATATAACTTATATCGGATAACAACGTAACGAAAACAAAAAATAAAGACTTTGTATACTGATACAAGTGCAAAGTTTATTGAAAAAAAAAACATGAATTATAAAATCACATTTCATTAATTTAGTTTAGTATGTTTACCTGGCTTTTCTATTAGACTTTCATTTGTGAAACTATTTTTTTCATTAAAATCGGTCTGTTCCGTAGTCTCGTTGCACATTTTCATAGTTTGGTCTAATTCTTCACGTATTATGCATGATGGTACTGGCAGCTGATCTAAAATAAATAAAAAATAATGTGTTAATTCATTTTTAAATATATTTACAAATAATCGTTAAAATTTTGTTAAACCACTATACAAAGTACGCGAGTAACCACTATGAACCTTGTATACTGGTACAAGTGAAAATACAAATAAACAACACGTAATTTACCTATTTTTTAATTTTACATTTGATCAAACCATACAAAATATATCATTACACTATTTAAAATATTTATTAACACTTACCTTCGTAATTTTCTGGAGGGTTTATTTTACTATACTTATTTTCTAATAAATCGATCATTAATTGACCTCGTGAGCGCTTCATTGTTGTGTCTTTTTACCACTACTTACTCAAAACAAACAAAATCGGAATAGTTTTTAACAAATGAATACATAAACTAAAACGCATCGCAGTTATACTAGTTTTTAACGTGCTCCCGACTCCGTCGCCGCGCGCATACTAGAGCGAATGACACTTGTGCCGACGTGTCGCGGCGCACGCGACTACCTACACTGGTGCAAGTAACTTACATCAGTGTAGATAGTCGTGTGGCGGAAAATGATGTCACTTATATTAGTTTACAAGTTTGTATCTTTGAAATTACCTGATAATTTAATATACTTTTTACAGGATATAAAGTTAAGGTAATTTTAAGGCTTTTGGTGCAAAAATACGTATTTCGCTGTTTTGCGGGTTACACCAGTATACGTAGGACCCGTCGAAGTGGCAACTTGTCACTGGGCCACTGCCGAGTTTACACGCAAACATCAATAATGGTTCACTGGCCCAAATGAGTGGGCCAGAATACCACTGGAAAAAAAAACGGTCAAGTGCAAGTCGGACTCGAGCAACGAGGCTTCCGTAAAATTTTCACCTACGTTCATCAACAATTTTTTTTGTAAATTAACTACAAATTTACAGTTTTTGGAGTTTTTCCTTTACTTGCGCTACATGACCTTGCTTCTTGCCAAATTTCATGATTTTAGGTCAATGGAAAGTACTCTTTAGGTTTTGATTCCCTTACAAATGCAATATAAATGGGACATAAACAGCCGTATCTTTTTATTGCGTTAATTTAGAGATTTGATTTTTTCACTGCTTTGAGAGATAGCAGACATGAGTATGTGATATTAATTTCAGCTTAATATCTCGACGCGTTTCTGAGAAAAAGGGTCTTGACAGACGGACGGACGGACGAACGGACGTACAACAAAGTGATCCTATAAGGGTTCCATTTTTACCTTTTGAGGTACGGAACCCTGAAAACATCTGATTTCACCAAAGTTAGATTTTATTTTTATTCAGAGGTATTGTAAAGAGTTACATTATTGGTACCGTACTAGAAACAAATAAAACAAAATCAGGTTTGGCTATAACTTAATCCACTATCCACCTAAATAAAAATAATTGGCCAACTAAACTCTTACCACAGACTGTTGCGGAATGTTTATAATAGTTACCATGACCCTGGAACATAAAGGGCAATCGAAGGAACATGAGTGGGTTTTAGTCAGTAAGAGTCTGACACGCCCACCCGCCGCACCCAGGACGGGAGCAGTCATTGGATGATTTCCCACTCACCAAAAAAAAAAAACTCTTACCACAGACGATCCAGCAGTAAGCATCAGAAAGACTGGCTTGAAATATTTTCTAACGTCCGAACACTGATGTGTTCAATCAACAACAAATACAATAAAATTATTTATCCATAAATGGCTAGAAGTAATGTGAATATCTGATTATGATAAATAGATATTTACGATATGATTGAATGCTTAGTCCTGCGTAGTATATCAATGTCTGACAAATATCTCAAGGCAGATGATGAATATATTAAACTTCGTACATGACCGACACAATGTAAAAACTATTAGACGTTATTGTTATGTAATGGTTGAATAAGTATGAGAATGGAAAAAGAGGTAAAGTTTGTCATTTTATTTGTAGGAGGTAATCTCTGAAAGTGCTCGTCTGATTGTAAAAATGTTTTTACTAGTAGAAAGCTGCTTGATTCTTGAGTTTTATACACGTTATAAAGCAAAAAGTATTTGACTAAAATTGCAGCAGATTTGTATATCTTTTCTTGCTTCTAACAGACAGTATTCTTGCAGATTCTTTCTTTTCACCAGTTATAACGTTCGAACGTAGATCGTCTTCACTTCTAAATAATTCTGTCAATGTTCTCGATAAGAAAGAAAACCTCATTATCTAGATAAAGAGAAGATAAAAAATATCAAGAGAACTATATATTATCTTCTTTATAGTGAATTATAAGGAAGATATTTAAACATGGGTTCTTTAAACCTTCATAACCATAAACTAAACAAAAAGTTCCAAAGAAAGGGAAGGGACGTAAACAGTAGGAAGGTTTTAAACATGAAACACTAATAAAAGAACAAATTAAAGATAGTTACCAATGCAAAACAATAGAGTGTATCTCCCCCTTTCTCTCGCACAATATAGCGAACGAATGAGACATAATAAGAGTCACCTTAAGCAATTTAGTTCTTCAAAAAAAAACGAAACATATTTTTTAAGTATTATAAATGGTCGATGACTCACTCACCCTTGACCACGGCACAACAAATTGTTCCACATTATGTCAAAAAAATAATTACTTTAATGTAAATATAATGAAAGATAAATTAAACCGATAAGCGACAGTGAACTGTAAAAGTTGTTCCATGTTCAGTAAAAGTTGTATTGATTCAATAAATTTGTGTTTATTTTTATTCATATTGGATTGACGTTAATCACGATATTTATTGTTTCAATTGTATGAAGGAGAAATCTTGTATTTGTAACTTATGTGCCTTATACGTCGTTTATGGTCCATCAGATTTTTACTGTCACCGAGGATCCAGGGGGTCATGGTCTGGCGGGGGCATAGAGATACCGCGTCACCGGCCACAAAGGGCTAAAGATTTTAGTCAGTAGATTTCTGACACTACCATCCGCTCCACCCAGAGCGGGAGAAGTCATTTGATGATTTCGCACACCAAAAAAAAAGAAAGGGATCGTGGCCTGGTCAATTGGGTCAGGGTCGATCACTAAATAAATAGTGCTCCACTTATTACTCGCACTCCGACAAAGTCATCCAGTCTTTCCACCCCTTGTTACAGCCAAAGACACAGTTTTAGCAAGCCAAAGTGATTTTGAAAGTGGTTTTTGATGAACATCTATAGCCGCACGTAGAACAAATTTCTGGCGTGGCGACGCATGCCGTGGCGAAGCGTCGCCACGCTTTTTCTTTTCAATCATATTACTTTTTAACCGACTTCTAAAAAAAGGAGGAGGTTCTCAATTCGAATGTTTGTATGTTTTTTTTTACAAAATAATGTCGATGTTTCACATCTGCCAGGCGTCCCGTGACGGCTCACTTTTTTATCAATAATGATACGGAATTATAAACATTTCCCGTCTTTCGGTGAGTTACGTCCGAAACTGCAATTGAATGTAATTCTAATTATTTGAGAAACAAATGGCCGAATACTTAAACTTCACTCAATTTTAAGGTGGTCTCAAACCTGTTGCTGTCTTTGTCACTCTAAAGGGATAAAGCAGTTGAGAGCGTCTTAAAATTAAGTGACGTTTGAGTATTCGGCCGTAAATTACTTGAACACAACATGATTTTAATAAAAAAGTGGTTTATTAACAATCGGGCATTATAAACAAACCATGAGAAAATAGAATCTGAATCTCAAGCAATAACTAAAAGTTAAAATATGTTACTTGTCTCTTAACAATAAATATGTTAATGTATAGAAAATATGACAGTTTCACATAATAATAAAGAATGATTAAAAAGGTAATCAGTCTTTGTTATTCTTCAGTTATAACTTGTATTGTTTTATTATATTATCGATACTATGATTTTAATTATCAATTGAAATATCAGTAGAAAACCTAAAAAATCCGAATATTTTCTGTACCTACTCTATTTTAATAATTTTATGTAATCTGTAACTCGATTTGTAATTTAAGTGTTAAAATAATACATACTTTATAGTTTTCCAATTCTCATCATCTCCTAGTTAAGAAAAGTCTAGTTTCTCATCTATTTTGGAGTCGGCTTCTAGCCTTACCGGATTCAGTTGGTTATCAGTGTTTAACGTGAAGCGACTGCCTATCAGGATCTCCACAACCCAGTAACTGAGCGACACGATACCCCGTGGTTATCCTAATCTGAAGCGACTGCCTATCCGACCTTCACAACCCAGACATTGGGTGACGATACCTCTTGATTAAACTGGTCTGACTTTCTGGCTTCTGACTACCCGGAACGTCTGTCAAAGTTCTACGAATGACAACCGGGACCAACGGTTTTACTGGCCTTCCGAGGCACATTATCACGCCTGCCGGGGTTGCGGAATGTTTATAATAGTTACCGTGACCCTGGAACATAAAGGGCAATCGAAGGAACATGAGTGGGTTTTAGTCAGTAAGAGTCTGACACGCCCTCCCGACGCACCCCGGACGAGAGCAGTCATTGGATGATTTCCCACTCACCCAAAAAAAAAAAAAGGCACATTATCACATGAAATATATTATATTCAAGCTATTATAAGGAGGTAAAAGGATGCGGTTTTTGTACCCAAATTCATTTTGGAAGTTTTGAATGTCACGGCAGTGCTAAATGAAAAAGGCGTTTGTTATTATATCGTCATTAGGATAATAATTGTATTGAAAAGAATTCAAATTAGGATCAAAATTGTAGGATATGTATGTCAGTTTTAGATTTAGGTTTCTTTTGCATTTTTTCGGCTCAATTTTAAATGATTAGGCTAAGTTAAAATCTTTCAAACTTAAATAATTATTTATAGTTTGATAATAACTTTTATAAAATTTGGTGCTTTCCAAATTAATTTTCCTGCAAATTATAAAGTATAATATAGAACTAATATATAAGAACGGATCAAATAAAAAGGCTCATCACACAAAATTTGTTCTAGATGGGAATCGAACCCACGATCTCCGGCCGGTTTAGCAGTCACCAACTACTAGACCAACAGGTGCATCTGTCAATTATTCTTCTGGATACGGGCTTATATACAAAACTTTGATTTGTGTTTTCATGAATACAATCACGTTATTACGTGTTAATCAAAAATCCGTACTAATAATATAAATGCGAAAGTAACTCTGTCTGTCTGTCTCTTCTTCACGCTTAAACCACTAAACCGATTCGAATGAAATTTGGAACAGATATAGTCTGGGACTCGGGAAAGAACATAGGATAGTTCTCATCCCGGAAATCCCCCGGGAACGGGAACTATTAATCCACGCGGAAGAAGTCGCGGGCAAAAGCTAGTTATTTATAAAAAAAACTTAATTAGTTTGTTAAACTACCCGTTATAAGATTGACTATTGTTTTAACCAAGACTTCTATTCATCATTCACGCAACCAAAGTCAGCAGCTAAAACTAGTTAAGCGTTTAAAATAATCACTAAATGTCTTAGACTGTACAAATAAGACCTACTTCTGGCTTCATGCATAAGCTCCCATGAAGGCTGAACAAAGTCATTAATGGAAAGTCAATAACATCTGAGTATGTCACTCCATACTAAACGTGAGAGTATTTATAGATGACTAGCTTCTGCCCGCGGCTTCGCTCGTGTTAGAAAGAGATAAAAAGTAGCCTATGTTACTCTCCATCCCTTCAACTATCTCCACTTAAAAAATCACGTCAATTCGTCCCTCCGTTTTGCCGTGAAAGAAAGACAAACGTACAGACAGACAGACAGACAGACACACTTACCCATTTATAATATTAGTATGGATTATATTTTTAAAACCCTTGGGAAAAAAGGTTTAGTTTATCAACATCTTTTTCCAATGGTTTACCCATTAATCTTAACCTTTTTTCATTATTGCTATTATAAAAGTTTTAATTAATAGATAATGGTGCCGATTCTCTTTTTAGACAAACTAACGTAAATTTAAGTTAAGTGCATCTTTCTCTTTCCATTTAATTAAGAAAAGGACAGAAGATAAAATATTAGTTAAGTCCTGTCGAATTTAGGCACTCCATAGATAATTTAGACGCGATTTAAAAACATGGCGTCTAAATATATGTCAACTTTCTTCAGGCGCTGTCTAATTTGACAGGATTAAACTGAAATGTATCACCTGTCCTTATCTTTAAAAAATGGAAAGAGAAAGATGCATTGAACTTAAATTTAGTTAGGTTTGTGAACCAGAGAATCAGCACCATTAAGTAGTATTAATTAACAGGTAAAAAATGTCTTAGGTTTTTACTTACGACTGGCCCATAATCGACACAGATGCTAAAAATCTTTGAAATTCAGATTCATTATTAGCTTTTCCTTTACATTACAGTATGCAAAAATTATATAAGAAGTTCATATCATCCAAGACAACGCCAATCGCGTAAAATCCGTTCATTAGTTTGTTTTAAAATATGCAAGGAGTTTTAAAAGGATACACCTCTTTCTTTTCTAAACATCTGCTAATATTAAACAAAAGAAAATCAATAGGTATCCAAAAATAAAACTATTTTTATTGCATTTGAAACGTCACAACCACAACCACAACACAAAAGTGGCAATTTACTGGCATATACATATTTCATCCTTTTCCACTTGATTTCACTCCAATAAACCATAATAAACACAACAAATAAACACTAACACAATTTTAACAACGGCAAACATTATCCACATTCATATTTCCATAAGAATTTCCTTTTAATTTTCCGACAGCCAAAAACTACCCCTCGGCTCGATAGGTGGCGTTGTCATTCAAATTACATCGCGCTATGGTTTCGTTACATCACTCCTTCATAAGCTCAATTCAATTTTATGACTTTTACAGGTTACCGCTGGAAGAACCATGACTACAGTGAAACATTGAGACTACAGTGTGTGTGAAAGTGCGCGAACATAGTCCATTGCAACTGTTTGTAATGTCCTAAACAGTATATACCGTATTATATACTTGTATTTTTGCAAAAATCGTGAGCCGGCTCACGATTTTATAAGCTCATTAATTAGTTTTGTCAATCATTAAATAGTTTTGTTAATGAGTGGTGAAGAATGGCTGTATGTAGAATGATGATAAATAATAAAACGAGTATGTAATACCAACCTATTATATACCAAAGGCCTTTTCTCATTTTGGTCTTGCAGAGGACTCTTTAATTTGTTATGAATAGTATGAAACTTTGTTATATCTATTTTAATTGTTCCCTTTCTATATTCGCATTTCCTGTGTGATTTCCAAAGTTTTTCTTTTTTATATGTCTTTTAGAATTCACTCTCCGAATTTATGACTTTCATAGGAGGGAAATGTTTATTTGTTTGAGTTAAGTTAACAAGAGACGATTTCTGAGTTGGTTTTTGAAACGACTAAAGGAGAGGATTTATTGTTAAATATGTACTATTTAAAAATCGGCTTTTTACTCATTCAACTCCAAGAAATCAACACAACAACACAAAATACCTATTTAAATCAACACGTGATCTACAGCTAGTAGTTACCGATCATTATAACTATAGGAAACGATCGGTTGTATATAATTGTAATATGTAAATATCTGATAAACACTCTGGTCAGTCATGGTATAATCTCTAAGTGCAGCTGTAGTAAGGACTTGAGTCTATAATGATAGACTGTCGTAAGATGTCCTTGATGACCGTGGGATGCGTAAAGATCTCTAATTAGTTGTATGGGTCATTAATGCCTACAGGTGTATTATCTTAGCCTTTTCCTATACATGAGGATCAGCATCCTGTCTTCCCTTTACGTGGTGTGACTGCCTGTCACGCCTTCTCAATCCAGTTTTTTTTTTTGGGGAGTGGGAAATCATCCAATGACTGCTCCCGTCCTGGGTGCGGCGGGAGGGCGTGTCAAACTTTTACTGACTAAAACCCACTCATGTTCCTTCGGTTGCCCTTTATGTTCCGGGGTCACGGTAACTATATAAACATTCCGCAACCCCAGCTTCCCAATCCAGTCACGTGGGAATGAGGGTAACACGATGCCTCTTGGGTTAAACAGATTGTCAGACTTTTGGATTCTGACGACACGTAACGATTAAATGACAACCGGAACCAACGACTTCATGTGCTTGTCGAGTCACAGGATGTCAGTGACGTGAAGTAGGTACTTTAAAAAGTAATTTTAAAAAGTCAGTACTGCTTTACTTGAGAAATTGTTTTTACTTTAACACTTCTTCACATACAGACTTAGAAGAATATGCTCGTGCATATTCACGCTTGCTCAAGGTGAATTTTAGACTTAGAAATATTAATTTTACAGGTCCAGATTTCCTCACAATGTTATCTGTAACTTTTCAAAACCATCATCTCAGATAGGTTACCCAAACGAAATTCTATCTTCAAAAACGGCACACTAACGCACATATACATTACACGTCAAAGTAGGATGACATGATTGAAGTAGTGCGAGTGAAAAAGAGATAAATAAACGTCAAATGTCAACGTGATACTCAGTATCATGTTTGCCAATTGGCAAACTTTAAATGTGCCACTTTTTGACTGCATATAACCTATCTACACTTTTTTACTTATAACATCATTGATCATCTTTATATTATATCATCGCAATAGATTCACAAAGTCACAAGAGAGTCACCACAGAGTTTAATATAGGTCCACAACCAGATGCAAGCCAAACTATAGGTACGTATGTATTAGCCAGACGACGAACAAAAAATCTAGATATGTTACGATTAAATTCTTTCTCATTTTTTATATCAACATGAGGCAATAGATCTCGATGACTTCATTCTTGTTGTATACTCTAGTTTAATTTCCACTCATAATCTCAATTTACATTGCAGTGGAACAAAATGTAAGCTTTTCAACCAACTTCAAAAAGGACCTTCTCACCTCGTCTGTATGCATGCTCAAATCATCTTCGACAATTAAGAATCGAATAATATGACGGGATTTTCAATTCGAATCGGTACATTATTTATTTAAATTAGATCTTCAGAGAAAAGCAATGGAGTTACCCTATTTTGCTGTGCCCTACAGGGTCCATAATTTATCTCACACAAATTGTTACCACCTTTATTTATGTACTTATGGGAAAGCAATAAAGATATTGAGTATTGGAGTTCTTCAGTGATAAACAGTAAGTGAATTATGATTTTGATTATAATAATAAAGATCACAGGTGGTTAGTAACTCATCGTGGTCCTCATCGATAAACAATAAGTAACAGATTGTTTGTTCTGTGTCTGGGTATAATCTTCTAATATATAAAATTATCGTGGCACAGTTTTCGTTGCCATACTCCTCCGAAACGGCTTGACCGATTTTGATGAATTTTTTTGTGCTTATCCGGTATCTATGGGAATCTGCCAACATCTATTTTTCATACCCCTAAGTGACCCCATTTTTAACGCGGGTGTAACCGCGAGAGGCAGCTAGTTTATCTATATTTATGTATGTGTTCAGTCGCTACTGGTTAGCCAGATACTCTGACCAGACTAACCAAGAGGTATCGTGTCGGTTACTGGGTTGTGGAGGTCAGATAGGCAGTTCACGTAAAACACCGGTATCCAGCTGAATCCGGTTAGGCTGGCAGCCGACCCCAACACAGTTGGGAAAAGGCTAGGGAGATGATGATTTATGTATGTGTTTATAAATGATACGGGTATGTATATCAGTTTTCTGGTTACCATAGTACAATCTCTGCTTAGCTTGGGCTGATATGGCCGTGTGAGATATTTATTTTGTACACATACAGTAAAAGACATATTATGAGGAAAATTTAACACATTTTAGGTTACGTTAATTACTGACACGTTGTTGAATGGACTTTAGTGATAAAATGCAGGCGAAAAAAACATATTTTTTACAAAAACAGGTAAAACGCCTTCAAAAACTACAAAGTGAGAAAAAACTTTACTTTCGAACGTAGGTGGCAATCATGTGGCATTACAAAAAATAGCCACCAGTTTGCAAATGCAAAGTTATTTTCAACGAATAAAAACGCTGTATTTTTTGTGTATCAGAAAGAATACATTACGAATGTAAATAAGCAATGAAAAATGTCCATTCTCGTGACTGTGACCTACTTTTAAGATATATTTTTCAAAAAGCAAAGGACATGTTTACCTTCTAGAAATCTATGATATTCATAATGTAATGCAAGAAAGAAAAATGTATATTTTTTTATAATAACACATAATTCTGACCTCACTCCTTCCAAGGTTTATGGACCCTCTGATTACGGAATCTTGAAAATAATAATTAAACTTACATAATTTATTACCAATACAATGTAAACACAATTTTCCAACCATATTGCTATCACAAACATGAAAGTAACCCTTTTTTTTGAGAGTGGGAAATCATCAAATGACTGCTCAGGCGTGTCAGACTTTTACTGACTAAAACCCACTCATGTTCTTTCGGTTGCCCTTTATGATCCGGGTTCACGGTAACTATTATAAACATTCCGCAACCCCGGCAGGCGTTGGCCCTGTTGGGCCCCTTCCTGTGCTGAATTCTCTTTCAAGGCGCGCGTGGAACACTAACGCGAAAAAGATAAAAGTAATCCTGTCTATCAGTACGTCCGTTACAGTTTCACGGCTAAACTACTGAACTAATTTTGATGAATTTTGTATCTAAAAGTTTGGATCCCATCATCCCAAGAACTCCTACTTTTTTACTGATTTTAATATCGTACACACGCCAGAAGTCACGGGCAGAAGCCAGTGTTAAAGATATCGCTCAATTAGATGCCATTTAATCAATTATTCGTAATAGAGGGAAGCAATGGAATTAAATTGATAGCAAATCATTGGTTAATTATTACAAAAAAATACGCAAGGTTTAAAGCCTTTCTCTACATGATGCAACTTTTCATTAAATTTCATACTTGCTTGATCCTGTTTTAAGCGAGTGTTTTTCGAAATTATTTTGCATAGTCTATGTTTTATTTCGTTTTAGGTACATAAAATATCTGAGTGAGGTATAAGATATGAATAAATATCCGAATATAGACTTTACTTTAACGCAATAAGATCCAAAATCTCTTTGAACTGAAGCAAGAACCGTATGAGCGAAAACGATTAGAATAAGGACACGATAGGACTAGTCTGAGCCGAGTCAAATAAACGTTAGTTAGCAAATGCTTTGGCTACAACCCCGCGCGATTATCTGTGCACCTCGCATGAATGCGACCTCTCTCCCGCTTCCCCGCGCGGCGCCCCGTGTTCGCCTCGTTCGTTTAGTAGCGAAAGCGTACCGTCAGCGTTACGTCACAGTGCGAGGTGCACAGTTAAGTTGTACGGATAGTAAGGAATATACTGTCATCATCGCGCAATTGTCAAACTATGATGGAAGATAGAGACGGAAAATAGTTAAGCCACAGTACGTGCAAAGTAACGTACACTCGTATTTATCTCGGTCGTGTATGTGGTACAAGCTTTTGCCCGAAACTTCGTCCGCGGGGATTAGGTAATAGTTCCCATTGCCGGGGGATATCCGGGATGAAAACTATCCAATGTCCTTCCTCGGGTCCCAGACTATATCTGTACCAAAGACTATATCTGTTTCATTTAAATCGGTTCAGTGCTTTAGGCGTGAAGTAGAGACAGACAGACCAGACAGAGTTACTTTCGCATTTATAATATTAGTACGGATAAGATACACATTAAAAAGAACTATACAAATGCTGACACTACTTTAACACAATAAGACCTAAACTTAATAGTGTAAGTGGAAATAGGCAGTTATCGGAAAAGACTGAACAAACTATTATAATAAATAATTAAAATTTTAATAAATAAATAAAATTAGTTATAACCCTAACACTGAAAAGTGGAGAATAATAGAAGTCAATGGAAATCCATCACAACAAACAAAACATAATAAGAATTTAAAACCTTCGAACACACGTGATTTGAGACACAATAGAAAGACAATAGCGACAGCCGGCTGTCGCTTAGTCGTTGAAAGGTTAATAATACTTAAATTTTTGTTTAATTATTTTTCCTTTTTATGTATGTATTTGAAGATGGTTTTGAACTTGTTTTTCTTTTTGTATAATTATTATCGATTGTTTTTATTACACAAATTTTGAATTTTTTTAAGTAATAATAAAAGTAAAACTTCTTAGGTAAAAAAAAACTATTTAAAAAAGCTAATACTTGACTCTAACGATGACCAACTTCCTGCACTCTGCAGGAAAATTAACGTTCTCGCCTCAAGGTCAAATTTTTTACGAACACAAAGAAACGAAATTCAAGTTTGATTATCCCAAAACGATTTGTCGAATTTAGTTTCGTTTTTTTTTTTGTTATCCGAAAATACTTTCGGTCTTCGGACGGTAACTATTTATGCAAATGTCTATTCTTGTTTTGGTTATTTTCGTCAACTATTATTTTAAAACTATTTAATAAATAAATAGTAATGTTACTAACCTATTATCTGTCTATCTGTCTTTTTCTACTTAATCTCCTTATCGGGTGAGCCTAATTAGATGAGGTCTATTTTATTTTAAACTAGCTTTTGCCCGCGACATCGTCCGCGTGGATTAATCTCCCGTTCCCCGGGGGATTTCCGAGATGAAAACTATCCTTTGTCCTTTCTGGGGTTCCAGACTACATCTGCACCAAATTTTATTCAAATCGGTTCAGGGGTTTAAGCGTGAAGAGGAGACAGACAGACAGAGTTACTTTCACATTTATAATATTAGTACGGATAGTACGAATATTAGTACGGATTAGATTATCTAGAGATAATTCTTAGACATGGATCCACAAAATCGGTTTACCGTTTCGAAGTTTTTAACTCTTTTGTCTCTTTTGCTGTAGTCGCGATCTGGGCGGGTTTTTTTTTTATTTGTTTTAATTGATCATACTTAAATATTTTTACCTCCAAAATTCAGTAGCGAGTAAAAAGTCACAAAGCATGTATAACATTAGTCAGTAGGTATGTACAGTACATATCCATTGTTAGTATATAACATTTACCAAAGGTGACACCGAGTGCCTCTTTTACACTTCGTGGCAGGATATGACTCAATTCGTTGAGCAAAAAACACTGATATACACTTTCTGTCAGGTTAGGTATATGTAGGGTTGTCAGTAGTCCTGTGCCTTACGACTCTTTTTTGCCATTTTATTAGCTTCCTGGCTTGTCTGAGAATAAAAGTTATTTAAGAACAAAAAAAAATAGAAAACGTTGCGAGTATATGCATCGCCGCGTTTTTCTGACAGTCGAGTCGATGCAGTGGTGACACTGAACGGCAGGCTCTCCACTAGCACTTCATGGCCCGAAGAGTCAGGAACAGGTCTGGATGTGGAGGAAGTGACAGCCTAGAACCCACCCTTGTTCCTTCGGTTGCCCTGTATGTTTCGGAACCGCGGTAACTATTAAAACTATTCCGCAACCCTGGCAGGCAATGGCCCTAGATGGCATCAAATCAGTCACAAAACGTGTTGTCGACACGGGCCTGATCCCAGTCGGGTGGCGAGCTACCCATCACTCACCGTCGGCAGTCGCGCGCCTACGGTGGCCCGTAGTCGTTTTGCGACTTTCGACGACGCATAAAAGTTATCTTGCCATTCTGTCTCTAGGACCTCGCGAAGCCGCGGCCGACGCTTTTGGATTTGTTGCTGCATCGGCCTTGCTGTCCTATCTCGCGTCTTAGCGCCTACTGTATAGAACACCTTCGCATGAAAGTCCTGATCGTGGTAATAATGACCAGTGCAGAAGTCACCGAGTAAGAAACAGTGTGGTCCCCTACTAACTCTGACGACCATTACTCTCTACGGATTCCGCAGACTAGATAATTATGATACTGATCCGCCTAGATCCAGGGTCAGAAATCGCATGATCCCCACGAATAACCTTTGAACTTTTCTTTGAGCTCTGGATATGGAAATTTGGATGCAGTGTTAATATCAACCAACCTACTAAAAATACTTGACAACCCTACCCATTCATTGTAGCGACAAAAGAAATAAAGGTCATTCTAATCATTACTTAGATACGAGTCGCTTTAGGGCACAATGTATTACGTCTCATTTAATTGTTATTAGTGTTAAGTCATTATTCTAATAGATACCAACTTAAATGTTTGTTTTTGCCCTGTTGGTGTAGTGGGTGCAAGCGCGAATGCGCTTGCTCATTCCAGAGGCTCTATGCCAGAGTCTGGATTAGATTCCTAAGTTGAGCGGGAAAAATTGGGTAGGAATTGTAGAGGAACAATTAACTTACTAGTTAATTGTTTGATACTTCCTAGCTATAATCTAAATAATAAACTATATTCTTTCAAACTTGTTGCTTCTCCTTTGTGTCAATGTTCCTCATCGATCTGTGAATTCGAACAATCTGCACATCACATCCTATCGTGTATTCTTTGGCAGAATGAGCGCAATATTATGTTGGATAGTATACAGGTTACATCCGGTGTCGTTTATTATGCGGACCTTGTGGAAAATAGAACCAATTTCCGTGCGTTTAAGCGCTTTTGCCATACCTATTATTGGAATCAATCGTAACAGCTCACATTTTAGGACCCATTAATTTTAACAAATTCTATTCCGTGGTGCAAGGCAATCTGGGCTTCTCCCAGTTGTAATCGCCCTTTTGTGCTTGTCATGGAGGGAAGTGAAAAACATATTTTTCTGTACTTTTCTGATTAATTTCGTTGCGGGATCCAAGGGTTGAATCGCTTTTCCGGGACTCGCCGTGCTTCATTGCTCGGCGCTTTTCTGGACTAGCATAAAAGGGCGGGTAAAGTCATTAGTCTTGCTCTTGGTCTCTTCTTGGTCGGATTGGATTGCCGTCTCTCGAAGATCAGATCATTAGATTAGACTGGAATACAAAAAGAAGAAGTGGTCATGTATACGAAAACTTTAATCTATTTATTTCCCTTAACTTTCTCCCAACTATGTTGGGGTGGACTTTAGTTTTTTTTAATTCAATATCATCTCCCTAATCGTATCAAAACTATATTAGCGTCAGCTGGCAGTGTAAACGGATGCAACAAAATACAGTGTCTTATGTGCAGCGACTGCACATCAGTCCTCGACAACCATTTACTGTTTGTCTGGCTTTTGACTACCTATGATGATTATCTTTGAATGATAACCAGTACAATCAGGGCCAAGACTTGTAACCAAAACGTGTTTTCTTAGCAATGTCCTAGATTATCTTAGAAATTAAAAATGAAATTAAAACGTGATACTTACCTCGTTTAGAACCTACAACTAGGCATTATTTAAATTCCTTCATTTTTTATATCTAGTCTTCATTGTTATACTCGTAAAACGATGTAACCGAAATTAGATCCGATAAAACAAAACTTAGTTTCAAGTAAATATAAATAACCGTCCGTCCGTGCTTATTGAGTAATTTACACACACTCACACAGACAACGTGACATTATTTGTAAAATTTGGTAATTATAATTCAAGATCAATATTGATTTTGTATTTTTGAAATGTAAATGCAGCTGTACAGTTAGTTTCTACTAAAAATAGCTTAGTTCTTATTGCCTTTACTTATTTATGATATGAAAGTTCTAGAGCTACATTTTTGACATATTTTCGTTTCTTTTTCAGTCTTATCTAATCTTTCCTGATTATTATTAACAAGTGTTCAGATTACTATTCAAAATATGGTCCAATTACATATTTGCGAAGATAGCTTCCATTGCGAAGAAAGTCTAATTTGTCAAAGAAAGCCTTATATGCCAAAAGAAGTCTTATTCACCAGAGAAGGCTGAATTCACAGGCAACGAGAGAAAATTACTCCAGCAAAAATATAAGACTGGAATAAGTTATCACTGTTATTTAATTTTTATTATAATCTTTATAATTTTAGTTTCATGTGACAAAAATAGCTCCATTACAAAACTATGCCATATTGTTTAGAGATATGAATTGCGGAAATCTTAACTTTATTTAATGACACTCGTCTCTTGCAAAATTATTAAAAGAATTTTAAAACACTGTTCAAGTACATGTCAGATCACAAGCTGTGTAGGGTTCCGAAAATTTGTAATAACTTACTTTATAGTAGTAACTTGCCAAACCAAAATCAATCAAATTATATACACACGTAAACGACACACGGTCATAGCGAAACTAAAAGAGTTTCTTGTAAAGTACAAAGTCATAAAAACACTTTATCTTCTAACAAGAGACAAATGGAGTAATTTTGAGTAGAATAATTGCATTACAAAACTGCGACCCAAATACCTTAACTTCAATTATGAGACTATCACTTTTTTCCCAATTCTACCAACAAGTACCTTTGGGTCATAAAATCGACGCCTACGCACCTAGCTCCGGCCCAAACCCACTGATTTCCCAATAAAAGATAGTTCGAATACTTCCACTAAAACAAGTTAGCTGGTATGACAGAAGGAAGGTTGAATAGACGGGCAACTTTATTTCCCATATTTTATTACATTCAAAGGACCATTCTAAACTTGGCTTTTGGAGAAAACTTCTTCTTCCTACTCTTATCCCATTTTACTTGAGGTCGGCGCAACATGATTTTTCTTCCATACCAACCTGTCACCCGTCATGCTATCACTTCACACTATCCATTTTTTTTTCTTCGGTCTTCCTCTCCCCTTTCAACCTTATTTTAGGCTTTCGGAGGAAACACAAAAAGAATTATCATTGTCCCAACTTTGCTGAAGTTGGCTACCAGTCTCATCAGATCCAGATGTATAACAGAATCTTACCGCGAGTGTTTAGTGTATAGACTTATAGCACAGATTAATAAATAATTACTACGTAACTTATAGTCAGACTTTCTGGCTTGTTACTGCCTAAAATGACTGTTAAAGTTCACAAACATAACAAAAACCAACCAACAGCTTCGAGTTCATTGGCGAATCAAGGTGTCAGTGATGTGCTAAATTAAATTAGAAAGTACATGCGAATTGATAAAGTCACATTGGATCTTGCCCAGTTTAGAATCTGCAAACTTGTGTATGAGGCAGGAGCCTCGATCGCTGGGCTATCATGCTATACAGAAGTTCCAAATGTTACACGATAAACCAATTTGTAAATCTGCATCTCATTCATAGGAAAAGTGGTTATTAAAAGTTTTTGTTAGCAAGTACAAGGAAATCATTTTAGAGGTAAGTAAGTATGTAAGTGTATCAGCAAATACATAGAGTAAATTAGTTCAGGCAAATGACAATAACAACCAATGTATAAATATTTACTTAATACATTATGATATTGAATATTTTATCATAAATTATAAAATGTTGTAGAACGCCATTGAATTCCGTTAACATGTTAATTGCAATTGTTACTTAGATTTGATTACTTCCCTTAATTTGAATTTTAAATTCAGTTAACAAATATAAAAGAAAATGTTTAAAAATATTATTTCAGAATAGAAAATAAATCGTTTAGCAAGCATATATAATGATATATAGTTTTCATTTCTCCAAAACCTAAATGAACCCTTTATACGTGTTTCATAGCTTGAATTAGATTGATATTAGTTCTCATAGACTCATAGATTCAAAATTAGGCTTGATTCTATACGTTATTTAAAGCAATATTAGGCTGACATAAATAAATGTTACTTATCATTTGGCTAAGCTATGTTCCGTCTTTGTCTAGCACTTAAAGTTTGGCAGTTGTGCGACGGTGACAGAAATATTGTTTAATAAAAGTACGTAATAACGTTTTGACAACCAAGCGACAGCCGAAGCCGGCTGTCGCACCGCTGTTGTCTTTTTATTATGTCTCGGATCAAGCGTGGTCGAAGGATCAAGTGAGGTTTATAATTATTGACGGTATAAAAAGTTGCGCAACAGTTGCCCGTCTAAATCCCCCGCGCTGACACAAGTGAGGTAGATTTATTTGTGGTACAAATGGAACAACCTGCTAATGAGGGCCTAGTTATCCGTTACATTTGCAACAATTAATAATAAGTTTATTTAATAGACTAGTCTTGTTGTATATTGTTACAATTCATATTGTCACAGATAGCAATCTTTTGTACCTACTTGTTGCGGAACCACGGCACTTAGTTATTATAATGTATTCTATAACTGAACACGATGAAAAATGCGATTTATATTGTCGTGATTTTATTATTGCGATCATTGAGTAATTAATCTCGAAATTTCTGTATTCAACCGTTTTTATTTTATTATTTTATGTTAAGGGCTTTACGTTAATAATAAAAATGAAAAAATATATCTTGGGACAACTCACACACGGCCATCTAAATCCCAACTAGGCGAAGCCTGTACTTAAGGTATAGTAAGGGATGTTAGTTTTTTAGTGAGTTCCGATGAAGGCACTGATTTAAAAGTTTACTTAAACTCATCTATAAGACCCAATCTATCGACATAAGAAAAGTCAATAAAATTGATTCAGCAGTTTCGGCGTAAAAACGTATGAAACAAACAGACGTTCGCATTAAAATCCTAGTAGCAGTAAAACCAGAATTTCTAAACAATACATGTTTGTCACTTTGTGGTTTAGTTTTGGAGATGGAGAGGAAACTTTAGCGTAAATGAAATCACTTTTCATGGAACTAACCAGAAAATGGTTAACCAGAGAAGAATGGAACAATATCAGTAACCTTTGCCCTGCTGTTGGACAAACACGTTGAGGAAAATTAAACGCATCGGTACAAGTGACCTGTCAAGGTTAAAAGGAAATATGAAATGACTTCAAATTTCTGGGTAAACGGTAACGGTATTTAATTGAAACTGGTATTATCTATATCTATACTAATATTATAAAGAGGTAAAGTTTGTAAGTTTGTATGTAGGGGGTAATCTTTGGAAGTACTGGTCCGATTTGAAAAATTATTTCAGTGTTAGATAGCCCATTTTACGAGGAATGCTGTAGACTATATACCATCACGCTACGACCCACGGAAGCGGAGCAGTAACGAAAAATGCGGTTACAACATAGGAGCGTTCTCTTTTCGGCATTCTGTTTCCCGTCTCTTTTGGTCCTTGTAGGGTCTTCTCGTCACATTCTATCACGACACACAAAACAAATTCGTTTTAAAAACGACGTATAAAACAAATTTGTTTTCCTACGTATGAACCGATGTATGCTTACATTTTCAAGAATACGCAACGGATTTTGAGGCTGTTTTTTAGTGATGGAGGATTTTTAAGAATATAGAGTAATCGTAAAAAGCCGTAAGAAGCTGGGGCGGATTGCTAGTACCTAATGATATGAAATAAAAATTTCTTCTTAAATCTACTTCTGGCACTAGCTCTCGCATTTTCTTAAAAATTAATCCTGTGACCTTTGCGAGAAAAAGTATAAGTATTATTTATTAACTTATAATGCATTAAGCCGTATTTATAATGAATTAATAGTAGAAGGTATAGGCTGTAAACATAACGCTATGACCCATGAAAGCAAAGTAATAAACACGAAATGACGTGACTGAAAGCAAATAAAACCGTGGGTACAGTAACATTTAACAAATGTTTAAACCTCTCAAAAAACAGAAATAACTACGGATTATCCCAGGAACAACAATTTCCCAACAATAATTATTTTACAATGATTCTCATTGTGTAAATCATATAATCATGATAGTAATAAAAATATAATTAAAGATTTAATTGAAATTATTCAACAGCACGCGTGAAGTCTTGAGATTATTCTTATTCAAGATTCCAATCAAATGTAATTAAATTAAAGTTATGTGGGTGTATCACAGATTATATACATTTGTTATATGTTGTAATATGATATAAAGATACATAAACCATACGATCTGAAGAAATTCCTGTTGTATGACTGTTGAACTATGAGAAAGATCAAACAAACTTTGGTTGGATGGATTTAAAGAATCTGAACTACGCTTTGATCATAAAGCAAATACATTATGAGTAATAAGAACAATATTTTTCTGAAGTTAGAATAATAAACGTAAACCAATGCAAAGTGATGATAATAAAGTAACGTAAATAGATTGATTAAGACCAACCAATTTTGTGGAAATGAAACCAGAGACTCGAACAGTCACCGCAAAGAACAATTTAACTAAATTCAGGTGGGTGTTGCAATATCGAGTGAGTGATCATATAATTTTCAACAAAATACCTAATTTAAATGGTAACGAACAAAAAACAAATAAGTGAGATGAGGCAGAATCTCATAATGCAACGAATGTTGATATAAAGTATGCATTTCAGAAAGAAGAACCGTTAGTGGTTTATGATGAACTGATAGACCCTTTAGAGAAAGTTTTTCTATGGTTTGAGTCCACTATTAAAACATATCTTAAAACTTCGAACACACGTGATTCGAGACACAATAGCAGCGCGACAGCCTGCTGTCGCTAGGTCGTTGAAAGGTTAAACTGTAACTCTTAGATTAAATCAGTTAGTCAACTTTAAGGTGGCCACTGCACACCAATGATTTCCTCTCTTCTTTACCATTTAATGGCGTGGGCATCAGTTGACTTTCTTTTGATTTTAGATTGATGATTGAAAAAATAAGGATGTAATAGTGATGTTTGGATTACTCATAAATCTTATTATTAAAGCGAAAGATAAAGATGACATAATACATTAAGAAGACCTAAGGTATGAAACATCATAAGAGTTGACTTTGAGATGACGATTCAGAGAGGATAAAGTTACAAGAGCTATCAAAACATTACAATAATTGCTTCTAGAAGAAAGGCAACCCGCATATTCCTCGTATTTAAAACACTCTAGATACACACGTGAACACAAAAACTGACTCACACGGAGTACCTATTCGCGAAATGGACCACATTTTCTTCGTTAAAGTCTGAGTCATCAATTAGAGCCTGTTTACTTTACAAGTCAGATGCTCCGGAATTTCTCTTAAGTCTTATGAATGAACGATGACTACAATAATTTGTACATAATCTTTTTAATGGCGGATATTCTAAGAAACCTTGTGTGGGATTTGTCGTTTCGTGGTTAGTACGGAAAATAAATGAATGAATAAGTTATGTACGTAATTCTGTTTTCTTTATCGGTTATTGTGAGGTGATGATGTGACTGACGTCTGTAATAATTAAATGGAAATTTTAGAATGTTTAACGGAAAACTTTATTATACAGACGATGTTATAAAGAGTAAGTATGTAATTTTAACAAATTATAGTTTATTTCGCCGAAACTCACCAAGGGAGAGAAAGCAATCAAATTCAGTAAAACGGTCATATGTTTTGAGTTACAATTTTCGATGCACTTGCTTTGAATAAAGTTTTTAAACTTAATATTTTATTAAATGTAAATTGACTAGTAATTAGTATATTTTTCTAGTAATTATATTTTAATTATACATAAGTACATGGTTATACTCAAGATATAATATTCCTAAAGAAAATCTCGTGATTTTTTTTTTCATTTTTATGCGACTATTTTATTACTGTACTAAAGTCATAAATAAAATACGTACGGTCCGGAACGTATTTGTTTTCATGACTACAATTACGTAACAGTCATTACCAGTCATCCTGTATAATTATATTTATCGTTGAATTACAAAAACTTTCAAAAAATCTATCTAAAAATAAGAACAAAACTAACAAGTTCAATGAACTTTCGACCGCGTATAGACCTCGAAAAATCACTTTTACCAGGCTATGAACATTCACCGGAAAATACCGCCAATGATAAAATAATTATAACTGGAGCATTTTTCCACTTCGCGCAATTTGGACAATAACCTTTTTCTTAATGGTAACATTGTATTTCCTTGTTCAATGACGTCACACAATAGCGTGTGAAACTTGGTTAGAAAAAGTTCCCAAATGTTGCAAGGTTTTCAAGTTTTTTATTGTCATTCTATATACCATTGATTGATATACTAACTTTGAACAAGAATAAGTGGTTACAAAATATAGTTCCTTTTTGGGTAATAAAATATTGTCCTTTTGAGTATAAAGAACTAGAGTAGTGCGGGTCGCATTCATGAACAGAGGAAAAAAACATAATTTTTGTATTTTTGCTTACAGTTGTTGCACACTAGAAATATCTGCTATTTTTTTTTTTTTTTGTAAGTCATGGAGTCTCACTAACAACCAGGCACCGAAAAATCACATGTAGGGTATAGATATATTTATCCCGAGCAAGAATCAAAGTGGGAGGGTCATGAATGACCCCTCCACCCGCCAGGGGGACAGTTCAGTGGGTGGCAGACGTCAAGCGCTTAACCACAGTGTAAACCGCACTGCCAGAATCAATTTAAACTGTCAATTCCGGGAATAATTGGGAAGACATCGGACTGACACAAATGAGGTTCATGTAATGAAAAAAAAACAGACTAAGTCAAATTGTTTATTTCCATTAGATCATTAAAAACACACTTTGCAACGTCAATTACAGTAAAAACCGGGGTTGCGGAATGTTTATAATAGATACCGTGACCCCGGAACATAAAGGGCAACCGAAGGAACAGGAACATTAGTGGGTTTTGGTCAGTAAAAGTCTGACACCCGCCGCGCCCAGGACGGGAGAAGTCATTTGATGATTTCCCACGCCCAAAAAAAATACAGTAAAAAATAATTGAACCTACTCTATCCAAGCACTTATAACCAAAATACACAAACCAAACGAACCAACTAAAAGCCACACTAAGCCCTTATTCCTACTCTAATAAATACTAGACTTAAATCATGGCCCATCTAAATCCTGAGTGTAAGCGGTAACTTGCCCAGCGGGTGGTATCAACCACTACCCACGAGTGGCGCAAGCGCCGACAATTTCGTTACATTGGCCAACCTTACCTCATTTCGCGTAGATTGTGTAGCCAAGGCATTTGTCGAGAAAATATTTTAGGTCGGAGTCGGGTTTTGTTTTTAAGTTGTGGGTTCTAGTCATTGGAGGTTACGTTACCTTGAGGACAGTCATTGATTGGAAGTTGTTCTGTGAAAGTTGGTGAAAGCGAAAAGAGAGTTTTTGGTTAACAAGCTACGGTTGCTTACTGCTTAACTAAAGTATCCTTCAGGTTAAAATTAATCTAAATCGGGCTGGTCACTTTATTCCTTACTACCATTAATGGTACGGTTTTGTATGATGTTATTGAATGAAATCTTGTTGCTGTTGCCCATATGTACACTTTTTAAAAATATATTTTTATTAGAATATTTTTTTTTTATCTTATTTATACTGTAGTGACCTAAAATAAATTTAATGTCCCCAGGCAGGGCTTACAAAAGTAAGCTTATAAATTAAATGACCGCGCGTAAAAGAAAGTAAAAAACTCACATATTTAATTATTTTTTAACAGTTTTTAAACGAAATGGTTGTTAACGCGTAACTGGACGTTTAAATCCCAACAATAAAAAATATGGACGTTCTTAATGACTACATTAAAAGCCGACCTGTAAGTAACCGATTTTGAAACGAAGAAAATAACATTATTTTAACGTTCTACATTTCTTTGCGATTAACTATATCTGTATCTCTCTTTCTTTTATTTTGTTCAATAATTTCAAATACATATTACGACACTTGAACTATTATTGCAAACGTGAAAGTAACTTAGTTTGTCTGTCTGCAACGTTTTCCTGAACCACTGAACTGACTTTGATGAAGTTTGGTAGAGTAGAGATTAACTTTTCGACGACCAACCGACAGCCGGCTGTCGCGCTGCTATTGTGCCTCGAATCACGTGTGTTCGAAGGTTAAATGGAGTTTAAAGACCTTCAAAATTGTTATTTTAGTCGGCCTCTTCTCTATTACACATAGCGATTAAATAACAAAATACCCTAATAAATAATATGCCATAATCTGTGTAGTAAAAGTGAGAATAACATAGAAACTTAATAAAGTGATTTCTCAGGGAAGCGGGAAGTAAGAATGTGGGAAATTGATCACCGTGGCTCATCAACAATTAGGTACTTTGTCACTCAAGTTGACGTAACTATACTATTATTAACTTTTCCGTTATAATTATGTATGGAAAATGTATTTTATTGTTATCATTTCATTGTTTAGGGGGTTCCCGGTGAGACATCATGTGGACTTTGGAATGAGGGTTTTGTTAATATTATTTATACTCCATTCACAAATGTATAAGATGGACTTAGGCATTATCTGCCAGTCAAACTTGACAATTAAATAATTAATATAATTATCCTGGGACAAGTCACACACGGTTATCTGATTGCAAACTAAATAGAGCTTGTACTATGGTAACCAGAAGACTGATAAACATACTTATATAATTTATAAATCCATACATATCATAGATAAATTACACCCAGACACAATTCAATTCTGTGTGGTACTGTATTTTTTCTAGTTTATACAGAACAGTTCTTTTCTTCTTCATAGGTTAGGTTCTTAGGTAAAAATCTATACAATGATTACAAAGCGGAACAGAAGTGTTTGGTTGAACACGCTATTTATCTGCAACTTCCTTCCAAATTGAAAAAATCTTTTTGTATTGGATACCCATTTATCGAGGAAGGCTATGTAACATCACTCTAAAGCCTAAGTGAGCGGATCAGTAGGCAAAACGTAAAACCTCTTGGAGATAGTTATATGTATAAAAAAAACCTTATAATATTTATTTTAGTTTCCGTGCCACAAAAGGAAAAAAATACAAGTCAATGAGACGATTAGGCGGTAAGCAGTTGCCTACCGCGGCGATGTGCGGTGTGTGGCGCCGTATGAGAATCTCTTAATTGTAGAGACTGAAGGAATCACTATTTTCATTGCCGGCAATTAAAATTTTAATGGGTAGTACCTGTGTCTGAGATTAACAGCTTTCTGTATTATATTAATAAACATTTATTTTAAAATTTCAAATATTATTTTAGTACGAGTCTTTATCGTTTTATCAAAATGCTATCTCATTTGTAAAATAAGGTTTTCATATGGCAAAAGTACCTACCAATTTAAGTACCAAAAAAACCATAACCAGCAGTATAACTAGTAGTACCATATCAGTTGATCTTAACTAAGAGCCAAACCACAATTAAAATGGAAGTTTTATTATTAACGGATATCTTGATTCGCCATTTAGGTACAACAATGATATTTCGGGGCAAGGAAAAGTAATAATTAACGTAAGTTTTATTTACTATTAGTTGACCCGTAATTTTACACAAAATCGTGTAAATAAAGGGACGTAAAATTTCTCCAAAATTAGGGCAAAGAAAAGTAATAATTTTTTTTTTGATTTTTAAGTAGTACATAAGTTTTATTTACTATTAGTTGACCCGTTATTTTACACAAAATCGTGTAAATAAAGGGACGTAAAATTTCTCCAAAATTAGACTACTACAATAATCCCTTTGCTAATTGTCTTTGTTATTATGTTGTTTCTTCAGAACCCGTCTTCGACTTCAACGAACATTTTTGGTTCAGCCATTATTGCGTTTTAATTAAATTTCAGGTTAAAACTAGTATTATTAACTACCAGCGAACCGTCCCAGTTTCGTACTGGTGTTACAAATATTTATAACTAGCTTTTGCCCACGACTTCGTCCGCGTGGAGTAATAATTCCAGTTCCCGGTGAATTTCCGGGATGAAAACTATCATATGTCCTTTCTCGAGTCCCAGACTATATCTGTACGAAATTTCATCTAAATCGGTTCAGTGGTTTAGGCGTGAAGAAGAGACAGACAGACAGAGTTACTTTCGCATTTATAATATTAGTAAGTATTGGAGGATTCTCGGCTTTTCTCTACTAAGTACAATAGACATGTCTTGTACGTGTAAACCTTCAAATCACTAACGTCTTGAATCACTTTCTTTTAAAGAAACCGCACCAAAATTTGTTGAGTAGTTTTAAAGATCTAAGCATACATAAAGACAGAGAAAAACGAATTGTGTTAATACTATGTATGAAACATAATGTTAGTTGAAAAGGTCAGAAAACAAATGTTTTTATTTCTATTAATAAAGGAAAAAAGTACAGAAAGTAAATACAGGTTCAGGGTTTAACCTCAACCCTGACAATAGCGGGATATCCGTAGAATGATATGAAGAGGTAATAGAATAACAACGCTAATTATATATGTACCAACTTTATCCTCCAGTTGTGAGTGTATTAAGAAAAACAAATGACTATTATAACTATACTATTGTTATTTTAATTAGGTAGGTATTATGTTAGTTAATTTACTTTTGTTCAGGTAAATTTGTGTAGTTTTTATAAGCTCATTAATGTGTCGTGGTATAGTTAAATGTTTAAAGCAAACTGCCTTATTGTTTCAAATGTTGAAAATTTGTACTATTACAAAATTTTTATTAAATGAAAATGTCTTTTTGTGTGATTTTTAATCTGTCATGGTTTTTTGTCTGGACTTATTCCCAAAGGGGGTAAATGGGAATTGTAAAAAGTTTGTTCCCTTTGAAAATTTTCTAATTCCCAAAATCCATCCTAAAAAAAACTTTTTAGTGGGAAAATGGGAATTGAAAAAACCAAATCTGAAAACTCTACAACCCCAAAATACTAGGACTTCGTTTTGTTAATAGTGAAAAATAAGGGTTGGTTTACACGTGAAAGCGCAACATACAATCAGAGAACTGTTTTCGATTTATAAGAATTACTAGCTTCTGCCCGCGACTTCGTCCGCGTGGATTTTTCCTGAATTTTCTTTGCTATAAACATCACGGAGCCCGAGACCTTTCCTACGAATGCAAAACCATGGAAATCGGTTCGTGCGTTCTGGAGTTATAGCGTCAGGAAGGAAAACCCGACTTATTTTTATATAGTAGACTACATAATTCAGCATTACTAATTTAGCATTCGCTCGCTACTTCGCTCGCGTGTATGTCAAACATCCATCTCCTATTTTATCCCTTTAGGCCGATTGTCCACCGCCGCCGTCACCGTCACGTCAACGAAGACGGGAGCTGCGAGTCCGCCACACGTCACGTCACCTCAAACTAATTTCAGCTCGCCATCATTTTGTTCTCGTTGACGTTACGGTGACGGTGACGGTGGACAGACGGCCTAAGGGGTAGAATTTCCAAAAATTCTTGTGGATACTTACTCATTGCAAAGCACCCTACCATTTAACCCTTCAATTTTAATGCCTTTATGACCAGCGGTTGGGGCTGTGCGTTGATACTTGTTATATTAACAGCCAGTCAATCCGTGAGTCAGGTTACCGTTTTATATACATGCATGATAGACTAGCTGCCTCCCGCGGTTTCACCCGCGTTAAAAATGTTTTTTATTTTTTATTTATTTATTTATTTTCAACATCTTTACATCTATCATTACAGTTTAAATTACCAAAGCGATAGAGTAGTAACAAAATATAGTTAAATAACGTTTAAAAATATGCATTTTATAACTTAAAACATAAAGTGTGACCTTTGCGAATTCACTCTTTGAGCAAGAGAATATATCCGTCAGTTCCGCCACCTCATTCATTACATTCATGACTCGCGTAAGAGGGGTGTTATCCACCAGTTTGGTCCTGCCTCGAGGAACTTCAAATAACTGCGGCCTTCTTCGTCTTCGCCTTAAGCGTGAACAACCCTTATCACTTAGGAGTATGAAAAATAGAGAGTAGCCAATTCTCAGACCCACTGAATATGCATATAAAATTTGGTAAAAATTAGTAAAGTCGTTTCGGATGGGTAAGGTAACTAACATTGTGACACGAGAATTTTATATATAACATAAGAAGATTAGTATGATTTAAACAAAATATTAATTTACCAGACTAAAGTAAAAGTTATTAAGTCATAACACTATAGCGGTACAGTTCTAAGTAACAGGCACAGTCTTTTAAATCCTATTAAACGAACACTTTCTCAAAGCCAATCTTATCTCTTAAACTATAAGTCAAAATCTTAGCTTACTATTAATAACAGCTAATATGTAACAACACGGGTTCACACCCAGCCTGATGCAAGATAACTGATAGAAATACACTGATAAAATTCACACTTTCACGGTTTCAGTTCTAGATTAAACTGGTTTTAAAGTTCGATAGAAAAGTTCATTAGATCTATTTTTAACCGACTTAAAAAAAGGAGGAGTTTTTTCAATTCGACCGTATATATGCTTTTTTAAACCTTTCAACTCTATAGATTTATTTAACTTAAAATCTTCAATGCCATAGTTATTATATTTTTTTGTAAAAACTATAAAACGTCTAGTGTTATATATTTTTATATTATTATTATTAGCTTACTGAATGGCAAAAGCCTTTATTTATACAAAGATTAGAAAGATCCCAGACTGGCAAAGTACTTTTATGTCCCAAAAGGGCGGGACAGACCTGGGGGTCTACCACAAGCCCTTATAGCAGTATTACTTCGATATTACTTTCAGTGGGAAGAGACGGCGCTAGACAACGTATCTAACGCTGTCACTTGCACACTCTGGAACAGAAAAAAAACAATCTTACTTTAAACGTCATGGTAAGGGGGCTGATCACAATTAACTTACTTCAGACCCATGATCCACCTTTGATTTTGTCTTTGACTTTAAGTTTCCGAGGTTACCATTACCCAGCAGGTGGATAAAAAGTTGTAAGAAAGGTATATACTTAACTAGCTTTTGCCCGCGGCTTCGCTCGCGTTAGAAAGAGACAAAAAGTAGCCTATGTTACTCTCCATCCCTTCAACTATCTACACTTAAAAAATCACGTCAATTCGTCGCTTCGTTTTGTCGTGAAAGAATGACAAACATACAGATAGACAGACAGACACACTTTCCCATTTATAATATTAGTATGGATGGTTTATTTGAATTTCAGAAGCAAAATGATTCAAATATAGTTTTAGTCTACATACTCTTAAAAGTTCTTAGGAAAAAGTGATTAAAATTAATAGTGTGAACTTAATACGTGCAAGTATGACGAAATAACACTCTCAGATCGCGTCCACGGCTTATTCTAAGAAATTGATTATTTTCGTACAAAAATAGGGCATGGCAATATATACGCAACAAGTAAAAATAAATAAATGAACCATCTGCGCGTAGTACTCGATGCATTTGCGTCATTTTACACGAAGAATTTGTTTTGGAGAATTATTGTATCGAATCATGGAGACTTATGGTACTCGTATTCTGTGTTTATTTATTTACTTAGGCTTGCTAGCTTCGGTGTTACTTTCGAACTTAGCAAAATTGTTGCGTTGAGGGTAAAATGTGGTCTATATTTCGATTGACTTTCCTACTCTTTTATATCTTTGGTTGATAGAGCTATTCTTGCTTTATAAAACTACAAAAACAAATCCCAAAAAAGCCTTTTAAAACTACATTTTTTACAAGTCTGAAACCTGAATCAGGTCAGCTTTGCTAGGGTCTACACAGAAAGTGGATGAGGATGACAAAAGATGAGAAGTTCCCGTGCCTCGAGGGCTGGTTTGGAATGCTACCAAAAATGTACCTTTGGGAACTTTTTTTGGCAGTAGGATAATAATATTTTTTACACCCCATTTGTGCCCGTTACAGGGACATAAATGCTTTATCCAATATGACTGTAATTACACAAAAATTTCAAACTGATATACAGTTTCAAAATACGTGGCGGACGACTTTCAATGTACGTACTTCTTTACAAATCGCTCTACTACTTCAAGAAGGCAACACAACTTTTCATTTTTATTTCAAATAAAAAAATCATGTTCACCCGGGTAAACGCTTGATCATTTGACCCCTTTGTTTTTGAAAGAAAACTATCTTCTTATTGTTAGCATATTTCTATGCCTCTCTTCTTTCTTTCCTCTCCGAAATGCTGACACAGAATTAGGTGTTTTTCCGATGTCAAAGTTTTGAAGAGCGAAAGGAACACCATATATTTTGCAATCTATTCGCTTATGAACTGCGAAAATGAGAACTCCTCAGTTCCCAAGATGCACATTTAATAAACAAAGCATTTCTTTTAATAGTGATGATTTCATAATCCTACATACTGGTCTATCAGAGCACAGTAACCTTGTGTGGTGACCACATGTTGTCGAAATAGCTCGTTTTTTTAGTGACATTGTACATAATGTGGGAACTAAAAGTTAGTAGGTACCTAAGGAAGTCATGCATCAACAAACTAAGGTCATATTATCTAACCGCAATTGTTAGATACCATTTGTTTGTAAAAAATGCTTAATATTAATCATTTGGTATCGCCTTGGGTAACGGAAAAGTGTTAAACCCTGGCATAGTTTTTCGCTTTCTTGCTGGTTTTTGTGACTTTTTGGCAAGATTGTTTGTTATTGTAAATAAATATGTGAAACTTTCTGTCCATGGTGTGCTATCGGTTCACTTATGTTGACCGTAGCCTTATGATTCATAGCTTTAATATATTCTTCATGCCAAGCTATCACATTCAAAAATAATTATTTTAGTCAGCAAATCTCTTCAAACTAAGGAACAAGAAAAGCTGTTTAGATTTATTATATTACTACTTATTAGCACACATTTCTTCATACATCTGCAAGTCCTAACTAGTATCACAAATGTGTGTCACTACATTTGTTTGTTTATTTAGTCTGGTATAAACTGATTATCAGCAAACTTTGTGAACTCGTTGTCTGTCGTACAAAAATGAAAAAAGCGTAACTTTTATCCAGACGTTATATCCTTCTGACTTTTTAAGAGAGACCGGAAAAATGCAAGTGAATTCACTGACACAAGCGTTCATCTAAGTGTCAAATTAACTTTTCATGGAGTAGTATAAAATATTGCGCAGTAATAGTCAAAGAAAAAAAAATGTCCGAAAAGTTAAGAAACGATTATCCACCATTAAAGGATTAATGGTCCTTTAATAGCGGATATTGCACCATGCACTAAATAACTAACAAACAACTAACTACCATTGCAATAAATTACTAAAGTTAGGTCCATACCATTCGAATGACATTGCTTGTCCTATTTCGGAAATACGCGTCACATTAAATTAGCGATATTATTAGACTAGTGTTTTTGGAACACTGAACAAAGGAATAGGACTAGACTTAATACGACAAAATGTGATACAAAATAACATCTTGACTTCCAATTAAATGACTGGAACATTTGCCAATTCTTTGTTGTTACAATGTAATTGAAAACTAAAGATGTCATTCGTTTTGACATTAGTTAGGGGTAGTCAGCCACCAAAAAGTCTGACAATTCTGGCTACAAGAAGTACAGAATTATTTATTTCACGATCTATCCCAATTAATGTTTTTAAAGAAAGAAAGTTTTTATTTTTAAGAATATCTTAGATATCACTGACTGGTAAAGAAAATCGTAGTGGATAGACCTGGATTATCAATCAATTAAACCTTCGAACGTTCGTGATTTGAGGCACAATAGAAAGACAATAGCAGCGCGACAGCCGGTTGTCGTTTGGTCGTTGAAAGGTCTAAAATTGCTGGGATAAGCTCATGCCTACTCTGCATGAGAACAGGCCTTTGTACTTTTAATACAATAATAGGCTGGTACTAAAACCGGAAGCAATAACCACAATGTCTTTAATGTATGTCAGAACATGAGAACTAATACTACCAAAAAAACAAAGATGTTTGCCATCCAAAATTATCTCACACTATCTGTTAGGAAGTTATTTAAGTTACCTCCAATATGACGTGTGAAATGTAATGTTGTATCAATAATCAATATTGTTTACCTTATTGTTTATGTGCAACATCTACGGTGGGCCTGTTCCCACAAGAATGTGCGATCGATCTCGACGTAAAAAAATAAATATTCAACGCTTTGTGACTATAAACAAAGTGCGCGCAGTTGTTCCTGAACGATGTAACGTTGGGAAAAAAGTTGTAAGATTCAAACCTCCGGGATAGTTCGGAAGCGATCGGGGGAGTTCGAATTGTGTGTATTGTTTTGTTAAGGGCGCATCTGCAGAATTTTTTATTTAGGTTTAGTAAAAAAATGGATTAGAAAATATTGTTTTTTTTTTATGAAAAATAATAAAAGCAAAACGTGTGTACCAATATAGATATTGAGTGTAGGTTTTAATTGGCAAATAATGAAGGTTATAAGAATTAAAATTAATTAACATGAAAAGCAATTATAAATCTACAGATCTCGGCTGTTTAAAACCAGGATTTCCTGTTTATTACCTCTTCACAATTAGGTACATTTACTACAGTTGCTAATGAAATAACTAATATATTTTACCTTTTATGTAGATGTATTTAAATTTTCCTTATTTAGTGTTTTCAACGGCTGCGTTATTATTTCCTTTACTTATTTTCAGCGAGTCTAAAATTTGTCCTCTCAGACAATAATTGGTGGACTTGCTAACCACATTGTTTTATCAATTAAATTTAATGAGTGTTTACTTGGTTTTAATAGAGTTTTCAAGGAAAAATCCTATCCTATTTTAGGTAAATCCATTGTTAAAAACAAGTAGGATAAACTCACAATACACAGGTAACTGGCGCTGATACTGTCAAATAATGACGCAAAATACGTTGTTGTGTTTTTACAAATAACTCCAATTTTAAATCAACTTTTAAATTTTTTAAATATTTTTGTTAGAGAAAAACACATATAAAAGAATAAAAGAACAGTATTAAAAATGTTTTTTGCTGTCGCTACACTTGCGTTGTCTACTTCGCTAGCAGGGACACGTTATGTAGAACTAAAGTGATCTGTCAGTACAAGATAATTAATTATTTTTACAAGCATCCAATTGTCCTGTTCAAGCTTGGCCGGTAAAATTAATTGGTTAGTCCATGTGGTACCTACTCAAATATTGAAGTCGGTTGCTTGTCAACGACTTTCAATTTATTGTGAAATATCCTGTCCAAAAATAGATTTGTTAACCATAAATACATATGGTCGTTGAGTATTACAGAAGTTTTCACTCGCGACTTCGTCTGAATGAAAGTCGGTTTTTGCGGATGCAGTTGAAGTCGCTGATTAAAAAGTAGTGTTTATCTTTTGTCAAAGTCCAATTAATCTCTATATCAAAATTCTTTAAAATTGGGTCACTGGTTTTAGCATAAAAACTTTACAAACAAACTTTAATGCTCGTATTTATAATATTTGGGAAGAACGTGAGACTTGAAATTGTTCATTATGGAAAGAAGGAAGGAAAAAAATGGACCTTAACTATTTATTTTTATTTAATTTATTTTTTTTAAATTAAATTTCTTTTAGAGCGCAAGCAACCACTTTATTTATATTCTTACGTATTAAAATACGGTCTTCATTGTCTTCTTTTGAATTTTTTTTTGTAGGTTAACATTATAATTTTAATTTAATTTGTATATACGTATGTTTTTATTAATGTATTGTGTATATTGTGCTTTGACTAACTATTCTTCAGATTGACTTACTATTTATAATGTATATGTATATTATGTATAAAGACAGCCCAGACGAACCACAAATGAAAGTCACATTTTTTTTTAATTCAACCCTGTCTACAATAACCTAAATTTTCTAAGAAACCGATGACACGGTTCACATACATATTTCATTCAGAATATTCCTCCGTACTAAACCTTGTAAACAAATCTGGCCTATTTATTGGTATGTAGACTAAACCCGACCATCTGTGAAGGGTTAAGCCAAACAAATGTAGACAATGAAAGCGGTTGTGGGTTAATTATTAATATCTCTCATGTGTTATTTAGGGCAAGGGAACTAGGAAATGTACGAAACGTAAATTCGATTAATTTTTGTCCTAGATTTTGCGTATAGCTTTGTTTTTGTAAATTTAATCCGCAGATTAAGGCTGCCTGTCTATAAAAGCGAAGTGAGGCAACGGAGCGGTGAGCGATTCAAAAATCCACCAATAGAATCTTTTTTTTTTTTTTGGTGAGTGGGAAATCATCCAATGACTGCTCCCGTCCTGGGTGCGGCGGGAGGGCGTGTCAGACTCTTACTGACTAAAACCCACTCATGTTCCTTCGATTGCCCTTTATGTTCCAGGGTCACGGTGACTACTATACACATTCCGCCACCCCGGCAGGCGTTGGCCCTGTTAGGCCCCTTCCTGTGCTGACTCCTTCTCTTTGAGGCGCGCGTGGAACACTAACGCGCCGTCGACGCGGTCCTGGTCCTAGCCGGGCGGCGAGCTACCTATCGCTCGCCATCCGCAGAACCGCGCCTACGGTGGCCGGTAGTCGTCTTGCGACTCTCGACGTCTTCGCCTGGGTCTTTGTCCGGGGCGAGAGGCTCGTCGTTGCCTCTCGCGCGCCGCCGCTTCCTTCACTAGCATAACTGCTTCGCAGAAGGAGGCGACGGCATCCCATTCCGTCTCGCCCCGCAGCATGGCCTGAACCAGCGCTGGGCGCGAGAGGTCACCGCCGCCGAACCAATAGAATCTTGCGATCTAGCTGGGATTTTATGCAATTTTTTTCGCAGATTTTTCACTCGCTCACTGCTCCGCTGCCTCGCTCTGCTCCTGTGGACAAACAGCCATATGTCATTTCTCTTTGCACTAATTAGGGTTATATGGGCCTAGTGTTTAAAAGAGTCTAGTCATTCGCCATTTCCATCTTGGCCTACCGTGATCTCGCTTACAATGTAAAAGGGCCCAATATGTCGGGCTTTTCGCCTAACTAGGAAATGTAGAAAATGTAAATACGACTTATTTTATACTAGGTTTTGCCTGTAACTTTGTGTTTAGGATTGCTTGTCTATAGGACGGTCAGCGGAGCGAGCAGCGGTGCGGTGTGCGAGACAAGAATCCATCAATACAATTCGCGAGCGGGGAATATATGCAATTCTATTGGAGGATTTTTCACTCGCTACCGCTAATTTTTTGTGACTCGCTCACCGCTCCGCTGACTCGCTCCGCTACCTTGCTCCGCTCCTGTGGACAGACAGTCTTAAGCTTACTCCATATCAAACTTTAATTCCACTTAAATAAGTGCCATTTCTCTTTGCAGAGCTTAGTGCTTTAATAAGGGCCCAGTCCTTAAAAGAGTCTAGCTAGTTCATCCACCTTTTTCGTCATTTTCGTCTGAGCTTGCCGTGATGTCGCTTGCCATGTAAAAGGACGATATACCAATATGTCTGCGTTTGGCCCAAATATCGTCCGATATGCGGCAGATGTGTCAAGCCCAGTTACACATATTCCAACTAAAATAATTAAATGAAGAAAAACCTAGAAAAAAAGTTACTTTCTTTTTATCAGCGAAAACCAATCCCAAAATATCCTCCTATCTAAACCATCAAAAAATAAAACAAAACATGTTTTTAATTCACTCGAAACGTCTCAAACAAAATACCTGTTCTCTCTTATCAATACTACGATGTTTACTATACCGTATTCTGTGATAAGATAAAGTATTGTGTTCAAAGTATTGTGAAAGTACGGACACAAGTTTCACTTTTAACAAGAGATAAGACAATGGAACGCCTTATCAAAGATTTCGCCTATTCGATAACAGTGATAACAGGTACGAGTAATCTTTACGATATTTTTAATACTTTATTAATATCTGAAAGTATTTTTTATCAGGGCTTTGCCGATAAATCTAGATATGCTGAAAATATCCTCGCCGTTGGTCATTAAGGAAAATTTTTGAATGATAGATAAAATTCCTGGGTACGTGTCTCAAATCGCCAATCCGCTTTGAGCAAGTGTGGTGATCGATATTCGCTATATGAGACGACGCGTTTGCGCTGTCGTTGCCCAAAACTAAACTTGTATATGTCACCGGAAAATAACAAGATCCGTAAGTTTATCAATCTACTAGGAAGTTTATAAACTTCCGTAGGATTCTAAACGGGAGATAAATTGTAATATTTTACGTCCACATTTTCGTAAATTGATAAACTTACTGATCTCACTCGTAAAATAATAAGTAAGCAGTAACCAAACGCTACGCGCGATCTGATTGGTTGACTGTCACGTGTCACTTCTCCTTCCTCGCGGCCGCCATTGTTCGCCACGGAACTTAAATAAACCAGTTTGCTTGTGCGTTTTTATTAGTTTTAAATGTTGAACTGTGTTGCAACTCAAAGGAAACTCAACTCACTACATCCGTGCCAGAGAGGAACCAGGCATTGTTGCTTCCAATTTATAGTTTGTCAAGTCTGATTATACCAAAGTCTTTGGACACAAGCATTGCCACTATGAACATTGACCAATCAGAGAGCAGTGTGTTATTTTACGTATTTCGAAGATGCGTATATTTAAAAGAGTTTCTGTGATTGGTCGAACCATTTAAAATCTTACGAATAGATATCCGTTAGTTTATAAATTTACCGTATGACGTCGGAAATTGATAAATTTACGAAAATGTGGACGTAAAATATTACAATTTATCTCCCGTTTAGAATCCTACGGAAGTTTATAAACTTCGTAGTAGATTGATAAACTTACGGATCTTGTTATTTTCCGGTGACATATATACAATCTGTATATTAAATTATTGTTGTTTATATATGAAAAATATATTTAGGTTATAACAACTTTATCGAGGTACCTATTGTATACCAACCACGTGCTTTATTAATATTTTTATTTATATAGAAAGCTGAATAAAATTATTACTTTTTTGCTTTAGGTAAAGTAACATTTTCCTTTTAAAGGAACAATAGTTTAGGTCAAATTCTAGGTAAAGGTAAACCTCAATATATGTATTTTTGATGAGGTAGCATTTTCTATTGCTATGCAAACATTTCTGATTGAATCAATGGACTAAAGATACTACTCGAAACTGTCAAACTGCATCTGAAGACAGCACGTTTAGCTAATGAGTTGCACACATTCGAGGACCAATTGCATACAGTCGTTACACTTGCTCTTGAAAATAATTTGCAGTTGACCGGTTGATTTGGAATAAGGTTCAAATTACATTGACACGGAATAAAATATATGTTTATTTTTGCATAGTTGATACTGGGGGAGAATGCGCGAGAATTCGCCTTAAGACAAGCGGTGCGGAAAAACAGATTATACCTAGGTATTAAGAGAGGAGCCTTACAATTTATGATAGTACAGATTAGAATAAACATTTGGATTATCTTAATTCTTGGAACCATTTCATTGATTAGTCGAATACTGACAACTAAAGAATCTAGCTAGTTTTTGTACAAGAGCTTTTCCGTGTTAGATAAGACGACGTCGTCAAAATAAAAAAAAAAAACATACAAACAGCCGAACATAGTACCTCCTCCTTTTTGTGAAGTCGGTAAAAAGTATTAAGATTTGTTATCTTCTTAGGAACTTCAATTGACAAACACATGAATGTGTGTTTTATCGACAACGATCATTCTAAGTAAGAAGAGAAGATCTAAGTAATTATAGACAGGTATTTGTCAATTACTAGGTTTATCGCGGGTGTTACTAAACTTTAAAAAATCCGGCTTTTCGGGAGGAAAGACTTGACTAATTCCACTTTTCCTTCATATCATCAAGAGATAAACAATTTTTTTTTTCATATTCTTTATTGCACATAAAAAATAAAGTACAAACATCCTTAAAGCAAAACTAAAATAAAAACTTATGTACAATGGCGAGCTTAACCCAGAAATGAGTTTTCTACCATCAAACCAAAATGCTATAGAGAGATTTGCAACGGTGGATGTGCTTATGTGCACGAATAAAACATAATTATTTACTCTTAACTAATATATAATTGTAATATTAAATACATAATATACATAATACAAAATTAAATACAGCAATAAATAAAAATATATATATAAATATATAAAATATATACATATATATTATCAATCTACAGACAGGAAATGTTTCCTAATTCCTCTCCTGAACACTTCTAAGAAAGGGCTGTCTCGCAATGAAAGCATTCCTAAGACAATTTCTTTTCATTTCAGAAAATCCTAATTAGAATCGAAATATAAAAAAAAACTATTCTATTCACTCATTCACGTGATTCATTAGTCTTCCTTACATTCAGACTTTCACATTTACTAAAACTAAAAGTAAAAGTGAATTGTAGTGTTTCACCTTTTTCAGTAGTTACTTACCTAATACATTTTCACCAAATAACGGAGAGCGCTGAATCGGAGTTTCTTTGATCTGATTACATACTACTTTCTGCCCGGTACTTCTTTCGCTTTACTTGGCAATATTTTAGCTTTCCAGTGAAATAAGTTCTTGTACTTCCAGACATTCCATCAAACATACAAAAAAATATATATGCTTGAGCCAAACCCAGTAAAGAATATATAAAAACAAAAAAAATGACAAAGGAATAAATTGTGTCGGCCAAACCCGCTGAAACCTTTTTCGTTTCATTGCGATTATAGAAAAAATGTTGTGATTAATTTTAAGGAACCAAAGTCGTACAAAAGTATGGAAATTATAGTCTAAATATTACTTATACTTATTTTATACCTTCGAACACACATGATTCGAGACACAATAGAAAAACAATAGCAGCGCGAAAGCCGGCTGTCACTTGGTCGTCGTCGAAAAGTTACGGTTTGTTGAATAAAAAAATCTTTATTTTTGGACCTAAAATGTATGGGGAGTGAATGATGTCCTTTGGCTAAAGTGGTTCTCGTATGATGGCGTTTTTATTGAAATATGTAGTAAGGTCTAATATATGTCTGGTATAATAACAAAGTCGACCATGATTCGTCCTCAAAACGCCTGCCCAGGCGCCCAAATGTGACGCCAGCAAAAAACCGCACCACAAAAAAAATACATAAACAATAAAAAAGTGCTACAAATGTATGAAATATTTAAAGATGGTTGGCTAATTGGCTTAAAATGGGTGGATAGGTAACACGGCTAATCGAAAACGACATTACATTTCCCCTTCTCCTACAAAAACCCATAGAACATCGGTACATCGTAAATTGGTCATGTAATACGTTTGTAGAAAAAATGGTCGGTGAGATCAGCAAATCGACCTTGAGTATGCGCGCGGGCAACGCACGAAATGAATTGGTCGTTGTTAGATTAGTTTTTAGTAGCTTAGTAATGCGCTACTTGCATCGTTTTAGTGAGCTAATGTAAAATTACGCCAATCTTCTTTGAGCGGACTATATGAAACCTTTTTTATTTAATTAGGGTAAGTTCGCCTGTTCGCGTCCATAGACCAATTCGCGTCCATTTTACGGATCTCTTTCAAAAAAACCTCGATATTAAGAAAACTTACACACTAGTCAAACGAATAGTCACTACCGGTAATACCTCAATGTATAAGAGACACGCACATAAGGTCAAAAGGTCCGTGCGACAAACCAATTCTGTTTAAAAAAATATTTAGTCCCGGCTGTTTAACATGAAAGCGCGAAAGCGCGGTTTTTTAGATAAAAAAATAGTGTGCAACGGTGCGTTCGATGGTAAGTTTTTTATTGTTTTATGTGAATTTTAGGATTAATAGCTGTTTCTAGACTTTTATAATGAAAAAAGGAATAATGTTAATCATGAATTTGCCTAGGTTTTTTACATTTAACGATTAAAATAAAGTGGACGCGAATCACTACATCGAATTTACAAAACTTCCACTTTGCGTCCGCAATGGACGCAAACTGTACCTACAGTGGATAATAATAAATCCAATTGCGTCCACTAAGTATTTTAGTTAAATACAATTGTTTTCCCGTTCCCGGGGGTTTCCGGAATGAAAACTATTTATTCTATGTCCTTTCTCGGGTCCCAGACTATATCTGTCACAAATTTCATTCAAATCGGTTCAGTGGTTTTGGCGTGAAGGAGAGACAGACAGGCAAACGGATTATTAATGAAGACTGATATTTAGCAAAAAGAACAGAACTGATTACTGTATATTGTAAAACGTGCAATCATTATTTATGTACTACTTACAATCAATGTTGAGATGAAATATATTTATTTTTGTTAAGTAATTTTTTAATGAAAATAATGTTAATTTTTAGGGTTCCGTACTTCCGTTCCCAGTGAAGGTAAAAACGGAACTCTTATATGATCACTTTGCTGTCCGTCCGTCCGCCCGTCTGTCAAGACCCTTTTTCTCAGAAAGGCGTAGTGATATCAAGCTGAAATTAATATCACATACATAGGTCTGCTAACTCTCAAAGAAGTGTAAAAATCGAATTTCTAAATCAACGCAACAAAAATGTATTGCTGTTTACTTTCCATTTCTATTGCACATTTAGACATTTGCAAAAAAAAGGAATGTCGTGATGGCCCAGTGGATAAGGCGCCCGCCTCTCGTGTAAGAGGTTGTGGGTTCGAATCCGGGCAAGTACCAATGTGACTTTTTCAATTCATATGTACTTTCTTAGGTTTATCTTGGACATCACAGACATCCCGTGCCTCGAAAAGCACGTAAAGCCGGTCCCGGTTGTCATTCGTAGAACTTTGACAGTCGTTACTGGTTAGCCAGAAACTCTGACCAGTCTAACCATGAGGTATCGTGTCGCCAAGTTACTGGGTTGTGGAGGTCTGATAGGCAGTCGATCCACGTAAAACACCGGTATCCAGCTGAATCCGGTTAGGCTGGAAGCCGACCCCAACACAGTTGGGAAAAGGCTAGGAAGATGAGATGAGACATTTGCAAGGAAATCAAAACCTATAGGGTACTTCCATTGACCTACAATCATGAAATTTAGCAAGAAACATTGTTATGTGGCACAAGTAAAGAAAAAGCTCCAAAAACCGTAAACTTGAAAGTATTTTACAAAAAAAATACGGAACCCTCGTTGCACGAGTCCGACTCGCACCTGACATTTTTTTTATAATTTATACTCATAAATAAAGTTTTTTTTGTAATTCAGCTTATTTTTACAAATTCTTAAAAATATCACCCCTTTATTCCTTTTCTAAGTGGTTGGACGCAAAATGGTCCACGGGTGGACGCAATTTGGATTTTTTGGACGCAAACTGGGTAAAACGCCTATTTCTGAAACTTTCCTATTTAAAAAAAAAATCACTAAAGGTTTCGAACAAACCTGCAAGTAAATCTTAAAATAGACTAATATAACTAACACATCACATATTTTTTTCATAAAAAATAGTTTTACAACAATTTTATTATCGCCGTCAAAGTTGCCAACTGCACTAAATGGACGCGAACAGGCGAAATGACCCTACTTACTATTAATCCTGTTTATGTTGACAAACTCGATTGTTTTAATAAATAACTGGCTTGGCTTTTGGCTGCAATCTACGCGTAATTTTATAGCTTTTTCATTATACGTCTAATGGATCACACAGGCTATTGGTGAAAATTTGTTCAGTAATATTCGAGTTTATATCAAACAGAGAGACATACAAACTCGGGCAGGTACTTTGTTTTATTTATAATATGTACATAAGTAGATATATCAACCCACATTATAAGGATAGAATGTCATATTATTTACTGCGCAATTAACGACTTTCATGACAAAATTAAAATAATTACGTACTATACTTAGGTAGATCATTAATTTCCTCAAATGAATCTATTAATATAAAGTTACGCGTAAACAAATATCATAAATTATTAATAACAAAATACCGCAAACCGTGAGATGAAAAGGAAAATTAAAACCACATTAGTCTTATTAATTTTCGATTTCTAATAGGTATATGCCAAAACAAATAATCGAGGAAAATATTCATAGGTGCGATGTTAGTTTACCTCATATATAAAGGTATTCATATATAGGTAAGTAAAATGTTTATAAAACTGAATTATATTTAAAAACAAAGATGATACTCGAATTTCTCTATTCCTGTAGACCACCGACCACCGTCAGCTTGGGACACACAGCCTCAGCGGGACCACAGAAAATTATCTTTTATATTATTCTTCTATAAATGGGTTTGCTCTGGTTTGCTGTAAGAGAAGCTAATTCTTAATTAAGCTCGTCATTGTACATACTATGTTTTTGGAGTTTGTATGTAATTTCCATTTTTCGTATGCAATAAGAAATATGATACAATATGCTAAAATCAAGAACACAGCAGATTATCTACAAACTCAAAACGATTACGAATAAATGGCAATTTAAAGTCGCATTATCAAATAATTCAAAAAAATGCGGCCTTCTGTTATCATGCCAACACTCGCCGACCGCAGTGCACCAGTGGGAACGAAATTCGCGATAGCGTCTCGTCTCGTTTCCTGCTTTGCGAACATACATACATACAAACATGGCGATTAGTACGTAAAAACACTAATTAACAGAGTATCGTGTCGGCTTGCTTGAAGGTAGGTACCGGTTGGAGCCACTTTTATTTTCGATGCAGACGTGTTGTAAAAGGAAGCTACGATGACTCGTCTAGTAGAGTTATAGGATTATTCTGTAGTTGGGTTGAGTGTTATTCTGAACGAACAAAAAAAGAACTGACAACTTTACTCAAGAAGTTTACAAGGAACTTCGGAACGGTTACACATAAATGGTTGATTCCTTTTGAGTTATTAACCGATTCCAAAATTAGAGAAGATTTTTTGTGCGTTTTTAAGCGATTTTCACCTTTTTAATTGTCAAAATAAAGTACGCATGAAAGAAAATGTTTAAGAAGTGTACGAAACAAACAATAAAAATCTCCATAAAAACAGTAATCATAAAAAAATAATTATGTATATTCTAAATGTAAGTATGACTTATTAATTTAATTATTTTGAGATTGGGCGTTGGTTAATTATAGCAGACCAAAGCTCAATTTTAGTAACAGAAAATTAGTAGGTACCGCCACAACCAGTCGGAGCCGCAGATCATGCGTCAAATGTATACCAGGTTTCTAACACATGGTTATTACCCTGTAATATCCCTAAACAGAGAGTATCAATGAGGATTTCCCCACGCAAAAAAAGATATAGCCATGAATTTTAGTGACACATAGATGTAATTATAAACGGATAAGGACTATTTTTGTACTAATTATTCAGACGAAAACAATTTGAAATTTTGAACACATCGATAGTTCAGAACTTTGTATATTCTCGAGTCTTGTTCTTGGTAAACAACATAAGGCACTTTGTTATTAGAACCAGCAACAGCCTGGGTCTATATGGGTGTCCCACGGCAATGCCACATGGAGGGAAAGTACCTTAAATATTGTAGATAGAACATTTTACTGAAAGAAGACATTATTTGAATTTTGAAAACATTTTAAACTGCATTCATAGATATTTAAATAATTACATAGTTGAACCGGGAATCGAACCTGTTACTCGAGAAAATTAATCAGCCTATAATTTTATCCTACCGACCGAAAGGTTTTATTACAAGGATTATTTTTTGCTAAATAACATAGTGTAAAGAAAAAGAAAGACCATGAATTTTAACATTTTAATACAAAATTAGTCAATTTTGCAAATGCTCAAAACTAGTCCCTTCTTCTTGAATACAATGTGATAACTTCTGATTATTTCGTTCCCTGACGATTTTTTGGGCTTTTTGTGGTGGATATTTATTTATTTAAATGATGTGTATTACTTAAGTGGGTAGATTAATTAGTAATAAGTAGTTATGATTGTCAATTGTATGTCGTTACGGCAATGTAAGCTATTAACTTTTCAGAACAAAATTTTACATCAAATGTTAAAATTCACGGTCTTCCTTTTATTTGTGACACTATGTTATTTAGCAAAAAATAATTCTTATAATGAAACCTTTCGATCGGTATAATAAAACTACTGAGTGATTATTTTTTCTCGTGGAACAAGTTCGATTCCCGGCCCAACCATTTAATTATTTAAAAATCTGTGAATGCAATTTAAATTATTTTTAAAATTCAAATAATGTCTTCTTTCAGTAAAATGTTCTATCTACAAGATTTAAGGTACTTTTCCTCCATGTGGCATAGCCGTGAGACACCCTGTATAATTAAAGCAATATCATCAAATCATTTCTTGGCATATTGTAATGTGTAATATCACTACGTTAGATAGCAATTCTAAGCTTCTGGCCAATGTCGAAGCCAGCTTTTCAGCCACGAAAGGTGTTCGGATCTTACTTTCGAAACGGTTCGAAAGGGCTTTTTTAATATAAATATAAATAACTTAGGACAACTCACACACGGTCATCTGATCCCAAACTAAACAGAGCTTGTGTTATGGTAACCAGACAACTGATATACATACTTATATACTTACTTTATAAATACATACATATTAAAGATAAATTACACCCCGACACAGAACAAACTATCATGCTCATCACACAAAGTTTGTCCTGGGTGGGAATCGAACCCACGACCTCCGGCTTAGCAGTCAGGGTCACTAACCACTAGACCAACTGGCACGTCAAAAGTTTTAAAAGACTGCCGGTAGGAAAGTACCGGCAGTTTTTCTTAGGATTCTGTTGTGTGTTGTTGTGTGTGTTGCTGTTGCGTTCTTAAATAAAGGAGTGGTGACCACGCGCTTGTGAAACTCCCTATATCAAAAGAGTCCATAGTCTACGGCAACCGACTACCAACAGTTTTTCGCCACCTGATAGTGTTGAAAAAGAGGTGATGGGCACTCGAATCCTACGACCAAAAGGTTTCAGTGCCAAACGACTCATAACTATATTGAAAAAAACATCGAGTCATATTAAGTCTAGAGCATGTTCAGTATGAATGCCCTCAACATTTCAATAAGTAGGTAAGGTCTTTCAAGCGCGTGTAAATTTAAATGGAAATATATCACAGTGTTATGCGAAAATCACATATATTCCGTCAGGTCAAGGCCTATATCAGCTATACGATGTAAATAAATCATAGCAGAAAATAGACAACGTATGATCTCACAAAAAGTTATTGTTTGTTTGTAAACGCACCCACGGAACAGAAGATATTTTTAGAGTAGGTCTAGTGGATAGTGAATCTAACTGCTAAGCTGGATGTCCTGGGTTCGATTCTCACCCATGACAAACATTGTGTGCATGATAGATGAGCATTGTATGGTTGTAATTTATCTATTAAATGTATGTTTTTTTAAATATCTACGCACGTTAATCTGTTGTCTGGTTTCCATAGCACAAGCTCTGCTTAAATTAACTGCTTAAGATCAAATGGCCGTGCGATGTCCCAGAATATATATCCTGGATATATATTGTTACAAGCAGTCAACAAAATTAATTGCAGTCACACACCTTCGTTAGTGGCAACTTGTCAATGAACATTTTTCACACATCCCATCAAATGGCAGATGACTTAGACAGTCATTGGTGATGAACATTATTTCATCAATAACACATACATACACTATTCATTTTGTGTTGCGAATGTTTATAATAGTTACCGTGACTCTGGAACATAAAGGGCAATCGAAGGAACATTAGTGGGTTTTAGTCAGTAAAAGCCTGACACGCCCTCCCGCCGCACCCAGGACGGGAGCAGTCAATGGATGATTTCCCACTTACAAAAAAAAAACTATTCATTTTGTCTCGTAGAAATTGTTTTGATAAGTAAATATCATCTGCCTTTTACGTCGAAAGCTAATGACACATGATTTTGAAAAGAAATGAGTTTTGTAGGAGGTCCAGAAAGTGTCATGTGCCTCCTCGGCAATAATGAAGATAACCATTTTGGAGATATACGAATAATAAGTTTTGTTAAAGTTGTAGCTGAAGCCAAACTTTTAATTGAAACATAATAATGAGAAAAACGTGTGAAATTTCAAAAACCTATAATGATAAAATTAGGTAGGTACACCGTAATTTACATATACCTACGAGATGTTAGTTCAGAGCGCTAAATGAATGGCAAAAACCAAAATACTAAATTAAAGGGTTATTTGATTCAAGCGGATGGATGGTGGGCGAGAACTTAGATGCTGGTTTTCTGAAATTACATTAATTGGGAATAGTGTAAGAAATTTTTCCCAAAAAGTTCTAGATACTCTGTGGTGTAACTTTACAGTTGGGACCTTTAGCTCTCGATAGGAGCCCCAAATTCATGAAAGCCAGGGACTTACCGGGGCACGGGCTGGGCGATGGTTTTCATTGAGACCCGAAGAATTTTGAACCACTTTTCTTTATTACACGCTCAGTGTAGATAGGGGAATAACTCTGAAGATAAATAGTGACAAACTCATTTTTGTAGAGCCATCTAGTGAGATGGCTCTACTATTAGGAGTAGTGACTCCTAATAGTATATAGTGATTTCTCAGAGCAAATAGTACAAATTTGCAAGAAAAGTTAAGTAAGTTGCCTAAGGCATTAAGTCCGCCATTGTACATGTGTGCATAAAGTTTAAATAAATAAATAAGAAAATAAAAGATATAAAATTTATTGTAACAACAAGAAATGCCAAAAAAGCGGCTACAGTCGAACATTCTCGAACAAGAGAACCCAAGATTTAAACAGTGAGCTCATTCTAACGTAAAGAAATAAAATTGACTTTTATAAATGACAAAAACATTTTTCCATTTTTCTAAACTCGTGTTTGGTCACGTTGGTATATACCACGTGACTCAGGATTACGTACCGACCGATAATGGCTTCCTCTGGGTACTTTTAAATCGTGGAACTTTCCTACAATGTGCATTTTATTCGCATTTTGATATAACATATCCTGTAAGTTCAGATAAGGTAACATGATTATGGTAAACTATCCACGTTTGCGAATTATTAACTTAATGGTTTTATTTATTTGACGTATTTTTTTACTGGTAGTCTAAAAATACGCGGTATAATGTGTGGTTAGGAATCGATTGATTTTCAACCGCCTCAAAATAGGTGGATGTTCTCGAATCGTCTTTTTGTTTTGTTTTGTTATCGATTGTGACTCATTTTCAATGTTTTCGGTAGCATTGTTTCTGTTTGCTGTTTTGTGTTGCTATCGACTTTCATTATTACGCGAAGTCAAGCTGAAGTGGCAGTGGGCTGGCGAGCTATGCGAACTCGACGATCTTATGGCCGATGGAGAAAGAAGGTTCTCGTGACGGCCCCTTATTGGCAACCGCACCGTCAGATGGACGGATGACCTCGTGAAGGTCGCAGGAAACCGCTGGTTACTGGCGGTATAGAACCGCACGCAGTGGATAAAGTTAAATGAGGCTTATGAATATGTCCAGCAGTTGACGCTTACGTGCTGATGATGATGATCGACTTTCAAAAGTTAAAGTTATTTGTTACGTTGTAGTTTATGTTTATATAACTTAATTGAGTGTATGTCGCAATTGATTTTATTAATTTACCTCTTTGAACAAACTTTTCCTCTTTATGTTTTTATGTACTGTAAATATAAAGAAAAACGTAGGCATTTCGACATACCAAAGAACCACCAAAGAAACATTTTGTTTTATTTTATAATTTGAATCCGATCTCCTTTTTACAAAATATCTCTCTGGTATTTGTGTGTACTTATAAGAACAGGATCTTCAAATTCAGAACAAAATTTTAAACTGGTAAATAGCCAATCACTAAGCAACAGCCCTTATCAGGTTCCAATTTCAAATCTATTATGACTACTTAATAAAATCAATACAAAACAAAATCTTATCAAATTAGTCGAACTCATTTTATCATAGTTCACGCGTTACTATTTTAGATATAGACTAGAAAATAATTGATTATATAACGTACCTATTTTGGAGTGCTATACCTATAGCGATATTTATTCAATTAATATACTAAATACTCTAAGGTCAAGATAAATACATGTTAGTTAGCACGTTGGTTAAAGGATTTGTCACACTGGATGCGTTCTGCGGCCTGCGGTCAGGTCAAAGTGAACGCAGCCCGCATCATGTATGAACAACATTGTCGGTATCTATACATATTTTGTATAGAATGCGATCTGACCGTGCGAGCACAACCAAAGAACGCATGTTGGGCTGACGGGGCGGCGGCGGCGCGGCGACCGACAGCGTTGTTCATACATGATGCGGGCTGCGTTCACTTTGACCTGACCGCAGGCCGCAGAACGCATCCAGTGTGACAAATTCTTAAGCAATGTTACTGTCACTACGCTACTGTAATTATTGTAATGATAATATTTATGTTTTTGTTATCTCCATTTATTTTAGGTATTATTTGTCTCCAAAGACATGTGCTACCAGCGTTACCTTAATCAAACATAACAACAGCAATATCTAAAAAAAAACAAAAAGAAACGTGATGGAGTCATTGATTTTAAATAATGTTTTCTACTATATACTTTGCTGCATCGGATGTTTTGTGGTGACAAGATAGAGACAAAGAATAGCTATGCTTAAGCATATACTAAATAAGTATACTTTCAACCAAATAAAAAAATAGGGTCTCAGTAAAAATTCTCACAAAAAAATAAAAAATATAAATCTTATAAAAAGCCCCTTTAAATAATAAAACAGAGACATAGGTTTTCAGAAGTCGGTGGCAATTTACAACAACAAACAGAACGGAAGCCGCCGACTTTCGAAATTTGAGTTAATTTTCTTATTTAGATTTTGAAAGCAGTTCTTTTAAAAAAATAAAATATTTTCATTGCTGAGATTATTTACGTATATAACGGTTTTCGAAGAAGGATAAAATTCATAATATTTTTAGACAGATCCAACTGCATGTTTAATATAGAAAAGTAAGAAAAAAAAACATTCAAATACACTATAAAACGTTTTTTTAGACTGTTAATAGTGCAATATTAACACACTAAAACAAACTATTCTACTTCTATCTATCTCGGTTGTCGATCTCGATCCAGATAAATAGGTCAACACACGATCTTAGAAGATTCAATTGAAATACATCTTTGTGAACAACTGCATTTAAGACGCGTTACTGCTCTTTCGTAGGTCCTAGCATGATGTGTCAGGGTCACAGCCTAATAACCTCTTTTGATACATGGGTATAGTTATCGCATTTTTTTCCCAAACCAGACCACTAATTGCTGAGATTAATGAGTGCTTACAAATGCTTCTTCTATATTAATAGTTTTAAAAATCTCTCTTCGTTTCACCGTCTCTTGATCCATATATGCAGTAAAAAATTGTTCCACTACCATCTATTGTTGCCCCAGCGAAGCGGTGCTGTGATCTGGTTGAAAGAACGTGAGTGCCGATGTTTTTACACATAGACGTGGTGGTCCACAGTCCTTAACAAAGCCCAATTATTTCACGCGAACTCAAAAGTGAGAGAAAAAGAGAGGAAAACACGATCCATAATCATCAGGTCAGGAACAGGGTGGAAAGAAGAAGAGGACGCTTTAACTGGATCTTTGGCGAGGCATTGCATCTGCATAACCTCTCGTATTTCAGCACCTCTAGTCATGAAGCATGGTAGAATAGATAGAAGAATAGAATAGATTGATAACTGTATAGTATTGGTAAGCCTATGCTAAGCAATTTGACATCTGATATAGAACTCTATTCTACAATGGCACTTGCTTGTTTGCAGGCAGCGTGATTTTCACACCGATGTGTACCCGGATTTCTACCACTAACCTACTAGACAAATTACAATTTGGATAGGAACAGTTCAAGTTCTTTTTATCTCGTGCCGAGGCCGAAAACCGAGGACGAGTGAGACAAGATAAATAGTAGCACCAAAACAAAGAGCGTTACGACATCCGATGACTTATCTGTGGACTGACTATTATTTTATTAAAGCTTAGTGAATCCATTTAAAGAAAACTAACTTTTGTTCGCGACTTCGTTGGCGTAAATGTCTGCTTTAGAGTGCAGGCGGAGTCCATGCCAAATTTCATCAAGACCGATGTAATACACACATCAAAAGTGTCTAGGGATATTTTAATTAAACCTAAATAACTAAAATTCTATTAACTTTTTGTTAAGACACCTACACTTTAAAATAAACCTTGTTTAATTGCCTATCTAATCTGATAATAAACTTTTAGATAAAGTTAAATTTAAAAAAAAACTTAAAAGAAGAGGAAAAACTCAACAAAATTTCAATTTAGCTTTATTTTTGAAATTTCAAAACCTAAACAACAAAACAATTTTTTTTTATAAAAATTGTTGAAAACTTAAAATTAATAATTCGTGGATCCACCTAAGACTCTCCTGACACATCTGGAGCGGTTCTGCATACTCAAAACAAGGGGGTCAATATCCTGTTGTGGAGTACTGTCCCAAATCCTGCTAAGATGCAAGAAAGGTGGTTTTGATGCACAATATCAACAGGGAAATTCCTACGAGCTCTTCTCTGAAGCATATTCCAGGCATGCTCAATAGGATTTAAGTCAGGGGATTGTGCAGGCCGGTCTAAAGCTTGGATAACATGCTGTTGTTACCAACTTGTAACGATACGCGCCGTATGTGGACGGGCATTGTCGTGCATTAGCTGGAAATTTTGTCCCATTTGCTGTCTGTGGGGCAAGATTACAGGCTCTAGCACCTCATCTCGGTATTTTCGAGCAGTCATATTGCCTTGTATCCAAACGAGGTCCGTTCTACCGCCGAGACGAATTCCTGCCCAAACCATAATCGTGCCACCTTAATATGCATGAACTTGTTGTGGGTGCTGCAGTCGATTCCAACGTCCAGGTTTTCTCCAAACGCGTACTCTTCGCGAATCAGGATGAAATCCAAACCTAGATTCATCAGTGAAAAGCACAAGTGACCATTGAGAATGGTTCCAGTTTTCGTGTGCAATAGCCCATTGTAATCTTCTTCCTCGATTACCTCTCCTTAGTGCTGATACCCAAAATGGCCTACGAGCTCGTAGATTGACTTCATGCAGTCGCCTTCTCAAAGTTTGACCGCTTACCAGCAAACCATACTCTCTCTGTAGCCTTTGAACCAATTGCATCGCCGCTGCATTTAGTTGACTTCGCAGAAGCATTTACTATGAATCGGTCCTGTACATGTGTTGTAATGCGTTGAGGTCCTCGGTGCCGTTCCACCACTTCCTCCGTGACACGATAACATGACCAAAGCCTGGATATAACGCTCTGACTGGTCTTCATGGCTTCAATTATGGGACAGTATTCCACAACAGGATATTGACACCCTTGTTTTGAGTATGCAGAACCGCTGCAGATGTGTCAGGAGAGTCTTAGGTGGATCCACGGAATATTAATTTTAAGTTTTCAAGAATTTTTATAAAAAAAATTGTTGTTTTGTTTAAGTTTTGATGTTTCAAAAATAAAGTTAAGATTGAAATTTTGTTTGAGTTTTTCCTCTTCTTCTAAGTTTTTTTTAAATTTAACTTTATCTAAAAGTTTATTATCAGATTAAATACGCTGCCATGTTTATATCTCATCAACTCTGGGTTGACTGGTAGAGAATGCCTAAGGCATTAAGTCCGCCCTTGTACGCTTGTGCATGAAGTTTAAATAAATAAATAAATAAATAAATAGTCTATTAAACGAGGTTTATTTTAATGTGTACATGTTTTAACAAAAAGTTGATAGAATTTTAGTAATTTAGGTTTAATTGAAATATCCCTAGACACTTTTGATGTGTGTAGTTTAGGAGTGAAAGCGAGAAACCCCTGGTCCTGGTTGTCATTTACCAGTAGCTCACAAATTGATATAACTTTTTAAAAAAAACAGCTCTAATATTGGATTAGAGCTGATTTTTCTTTTAAAGAAAGTTATTTCAATTTGAATGCTATTACCACTTAGTTCCCAAAAATGGCCACATAATTTTAAAACGGTTTGGCGCTGATGTCAAATATTATAATAGGCCTGGTCAGTCTTTCCAAATAATATCGTGTTACTCAATCTTTAGGTTGTGAAGGACTAATAGACAGACTGTATCCCAAGTAAAAAAAAATATTTATAGCTGAACCTGAACAACGCTAAGAAGCTGATGATGAATTTTAGTATATATATTAAAACACGAAGTTTTCCAACCATATAAATAGTAAGTACGTAATAACCCTCTATATTAATTCCTCGCTACCGCTTCTCACAAGCGGCCATAAACCATTTAATTGACTCGATCACGTGGCCAATGGGAAATAGTACCTATCAATTACAACATACTAATTAACACCCGTAACCGCACTTGTATTGTATGGAGAATTTAAAAGTTTTATATAGAAACTAGTTTTTGCCCGCGACTTCGTTCGCGTGGAATTATAGTTCCCGTTCCCGAAGGATTACCGGAATTAAAACTATCCTGTGTCCTTCCTCGGGTTCCAGACTATATCTGTACCAAATTTCATTCAAATCGTTTCAGTGGTTTAGGCGTGAAAAAGAGACAGACAGACAGAGCTACTTTCGCATTTATAATATTAGTAAGGATGGTACGGAATTGTTTAAACACTCTATTATTAATTTATTTTGTTATTTCAGGTGTATATTTCAGTATTCCAAGTAATTGTGTTGTGTTTCGTACTTTCAGTAATTGGATGGAATTTGAAAAGTAATCGTGATATATTTGAATTCGTCGGCTTGACAACGTAAATAACTCAATGAGTAATGTTGAATTTTCAAAGTCATTGTGTTGCACAATTAAGCTGCTGGTCATTTCAGTTCAAATGAAGGAATCATTACATGGTATTAAACAAAATAGCTTTTCGCTTACTGTCCGTAGATATTTAAAAATACGCAAGGGATTTTGATATAGTTTTTTAATATTGTAGCATCAATGGCGTTTTAATGTCGGTCCTGTTGGTCTAGTGGTCATTGACCATGACTGCTAAGCCAGAGGTCGTGGGTTCGATTCCCACCCAGGACAAACTTTGTGTGATGAGCAGAATTGTTTGTTCTGTGTCTGGGTGTTAATTATCTATAATATGTATATATTTAAAAAATATATATAAGTATGTATATCAGTTGTCTGATTACCATAACACAAGCTCTGCTTAGCTTGGAATCAGATAGCCGTGTGTAAAATGTCCCAGGATATTTATTATTTATTATTAATGTCCCTTAATTTAAAGTGGTGTAGTAGGGGAATCGTAACGTCTGTAAATCGTATTCAGATATCTTAGGTGTTTTATTTTATCATAAATTGTTAAAGAATCTAACTACATCTATCAATGTACTTACTTGTAAAGGCAAAGAAAAAAATCATGAAATAAAACCCACAGCCCACAGGAGCGTTGTTATCGTTCGATAATATCGCATGCACTACATTACTACATAAAATATGAATATGAATTAACATAACGTACTAAAAACAGATATTGCAATAACGCATACGATTTATCGTCCGATTATAACGTACTATCAACAAAAGTTAGGCATGCCCATTTATGAAAATTTTCCTGCGAACGCGCAGCAAGTGACAAACCACGCCCTTCTTTGCTCCGGCCAATTAGAGACAATATGTGATTGTGTGAGTGCAGTGTGTGCGTGTCACAAAAAATAACAACAAACATTAGCCAGTGCGAATTTGCTACTCGCTCATTGTTCACGCCTCCCGTTGTCATTCCCGCCTCAATTTTTACGACCTGTTTATTTCTACCGGACTGATTGCCTGCCTAACTGTGACCCCTTGTTTTGTATATCGGACTGTGATCGTAGAACTCTTTTTGACTCTTGCTCGTATCCTGGACTTTGTGTATTGTGCCTACTGCCGCTTTATCATGACGACGCGAAACCTTAACCAAGAAGAAAGAAACGAAATTATTGTCTTGTATAGACAAGGGCTGAATATATCACAAATTGCTGTGGAGTTGAATTTGCAAGTAAGTCATAGTTTTTTATTCAAAAACAAATAAACATAAATTTACTCCTCCCACCGAATAAAATGGTAATTGTTTATTAATATTACAGGATAAAAAAAAAATTTACAGAATACTTAAAAAACTATTTTATGGAAATATTATTATCTAAGCATGGGTAGATCGCAAGTTAGACATTTATACGTCAAATCAAAGCATTTTTTTTACAATATTTAATATATTATAGTTTGATAACATTAAGTTACTTACAAAAAAAAACATTACTGTAATTATTATTAAAGGGCAGAAATTAGTAAGTAATGCATCATAAACATTTTATTAGCGAGAATCGTAACGATTTCGTTGTTAATATTCATACATTAAAGTTTATTCATTTAAATAATGTTTTATAAAACCTTTCGCTTAGTATTCGTGTGAAATGTAAGCGATAGTGCATAGTAATATATTTTCCTTTAAAAAATTTAATTATAAGATACTGTAAATTAGTAAAATGATGTTATTTTCTTATGAGAATGATTTAATGGTAAACATAGCTTACCGATTAGTTAGCAATCTCACAATTGAAAGATCTCACAAAAAAAAAGGAAATTTTTAATAATTTCTTGTGGTATTGAAGTGTATTTAGATGTTTAGAGAATAATAATTGTTTTTTTACGAAACTATTGAAATTAAGGTAGGCCGCCTAATAAATCTTATAAAAAAATTCGAGGAATCTTAAAAAAATGCAAGAGTGTAATAAATGCTCTGACTACCGAATATGCAATAACACAAAAATTATAGTGTTGCCACATTACCATATTATTGAGTGGGGGCGTGAATTATTAATTTAAGCAAATTATTTGTGTATTTTTTTTTTCTATGGGCCTCAGTTGCCTGACAATAAAGGTTTATATTATTAAGTACTGTTCCATGAAAGTATTTATAAAGTGTGTCGTTTGTGTCAATAAAGCTTTTTTTATTTTTTATTTTATTTTTAGTACTATACCAATATTTTCATTGTAGGCACAATTATATAAATCGCATTATTTCTGTATGTCATAAACAAAATTTGTCAAACGTTCAATACTAAACTTTAAACTACTAACGAAATTTCTGACGTCGCTTCGTTTCATATAGGTAATAGATTTTTTAAATATTTCTTACATGTTATAATATGTAATTTTTTTTTGTGTGATTTAAATATATTATAGTCTGATGCAATATCGAAATATTCCTAAATGTATGAAAAAAAGTTAGTTCAACAGGTTTTTACAATCGAATGGTTGGTTCGGTAATAAAAAAAACTGATAAAATAATGACCCTTTGGTGGTGTTCGGGAAACAATGTATAAACACATCTTTTGTTTCAAAAGAAAATTCTAACTGCACATCAAAAATAACAAGTGTGCATGTTGTATACTTATTTCGAAAAAAAATTTGGGCACCCCGAAGTCGGTTTTTATTGAGTCCGTTTTATTTATACAGACGGATGTAGAGGCCCTGCGAAGCGAGGCTCCGTCAATCTTTCCTTCCGTCCTTGATTAATTAATTTCGTTCATAAAAAATAGTGCTGCAAATGGTTGCTAATTTAGTTATTATTTGAGTATTATGCTGCGTCAGCAATTCCGATTGAATTTTGGATTAGTTTTTTAGCTCAAAAAGTTTTTTTTTGTTATTTTCGTTAATATATATTATCATGCAAAATATTTAAGCTTAAAGATCTTATTGTAATCGTGTATAATGCAGTCAGAAAGTTTGTTTTTTTCCTATCTTTTTCAAAGACATTGTTTGGGACTTTTATGACCCTATAACAAATCTTTCAACATTTAAACAATGGCTCTTCTTCACCATTGTTTAAAACTTTACTGTGCTTGCGCTCTTAAGTAGTTTGAATAAAGCACACATTTGCTTAAAAGAGTTTCATACACGGATGGAATTTCCCACGTTTGTTTGTTGTTTACTAACCATAAAACAGATAAGACTGTTACTACGACCCAAAATAGATAATATTATTTAAAAACGTATGGGATGTTTCTCATGAACTTAATCCTTTTGCACACAATATTTTATTATAGTTTTAATAAACTGCTTGTAGTGTATAATATAGGAAATATTAAGTTACAATATAACGCTAATCGTGATTTAATTTTTTGCAGAGGTCCACGGTTCGCCGCTGGTTGCGAAGATATGAAGACGAAGGGAGTATCCTCGAACGCGCTTGTGCACTTCGACCGCGGGCTATTAGTCAAAATCAATTTTATTAAGCAACATGATCAATACATCCTTCCCGCTTGCCAGATTTAAATCCCATTGAAAATTTATGGGATTTAATGGTTCAAAAATGGGATAACAGGGCAGAAAGAAATAAAGAAGCACTTGTAAGCCACTGCGAACAAGCTTGGGATTCGTTACGAGGTTCCAACTTGTGTGAAGTCCTTGTAAGGTCCATGCGTAACCGGTGTGATGCTGTAATAGATGCAGAAGGAGCAGCAACAAAATATTAAAACGTAAAATTTTTAACAGTATTACGGTGTAAACGGGTTTATATATTATCCTTTATACAGGGTGGAAAGTTTTTATGGGCCCTGAAAGAAAATTACTTTAAATCTTTAATAGATTTTTATTACATTCCTTTATTTTAAAAAATAAATAAAAGTGCATTAAAATATTTTTGAAAATGTGTCACACCCGGGTGTCGAACTGGCTTAAAATATAAAAAAGCAACATTCTGTATTTTATGACATCAATCGATAGGGTCACTCATAAGGATCAAATCTTTCAAACAAACATTAAATTAAATTAGAGCAAAACCATAAAATTTCAACTTTTAAAATCTAAATTATTTTTTGTTTTTTTTTTAATACATAAAATTCTTCAGATTTATTGTTTTCCTTTAATTTAATGAATCATGTTTTTTACAAAAATTTCGTCCTTGACGTCTGTTGTCATAAAAATACAGGGCGTTATTTTTTTTTTTAATTTTAGCCAGTTCGATTTTCATGTGTGTCCGAGTGTGGATGCCATTTTATTTCTTTTCAAAAATAAAGGAATGTTTCCTTTAAGTAAAATTCTTTGACTTAACGATTTAAAGTAGTTCTCCTCCAGAGCCCATTGAAACTTTCAACCCTGTGTATTTTAAAATACCTCTTAATTTTTATGGAAACTACTTTACACAAATTTATAACAGTAAAAAATGCAAAAAATATCGATAATATAAGTTTTTAAAGCAGTACTTTTATATATATTAAAGCAGTACTTTTATAATAGTTTCGAGTTAAAAAATATTTTTAACTCGAAACTACTAAAATTTTCAGATTACACATGTTTCTTTTTAATACAACTGGATACGATGATTCTAATTTGTTTTTTTATGATTGAAAAAAAAACTAATTGTGTAATATTTAACCTATATGAAATCACCATACCTAATATCTAACCACCTATATCGTAACCATGTTGTGTAATTATATTCCTTAAACAATTAGATTTTTCAACAGAAAGATTTTGATTACCTATTACAAAACCATGCTGTATATTAAACAATAAGGTTTTAATTCAAGTTGGTTTCAATTTTCACTTTTTTTTGCGATTTTCCAATAATAATAAAGTATCAGACAAAACTATCCTGTTTAATTGAATTATAGTTTAATTTTTTTATTCTTATGAGAAATATGAATAAAATTTTAATCTTTATCCCTACGCATTAAAAGATGAACAATTATGAAAATTGAAAACGAATTTGTTTTTAAATAATTACGAACTGGTTTAAGATATTACCTTTAAGCCCTTTTTTCTCATTTGTTTTATTATATCCGGTTGGATAGGTGGTTACCGATACCAAAATAAATTATAATTTATACAGTGAAGTTTGAGTAATCAAAATCATGTTGTATAACTGTGTAACATTACATAATAATCATATTTGTATACAGAATGGCTTGTATTGTAACTTTTTTTACCCTTTCACAATAATATATAATAGTGCCTGTTCAAACCACCCGGTTAAATTGCATTACACAGTTTGAAATAAATATATTGTTATTTTCCCACGCCATAAAATATGACCATATTTTGGAGTGTAATTAAGTTTATTTTGATTCGATAATAAAACATTGCACAGTAAATAATGAGGTTCAAAGGTTCACTTTTAAGCCCTGTTGTTTTTTACAATCATTTTATTGTAATTAACTTACCAGAAGAGGTTCCTGCTCTTATATTCTGTATTATATTATGTTCCAGTAAACCATAATTTTTCAGGAGTGTTAACATAAAAAGTAATTCCTAAAAAAAGAAACTATTTATGTGCAGGTAAATGTTATGTGTTGTGTTTTTACTAATCTGTAAAAGATTGTTAATAAATTAATATCAGCATGTTATTATTAATATTGTCAACGATTTTGAATACGCCATGTTAAATCAGTACAACATAAATACTATAAGCAGAGACCGCATTGTAACGCAGTCTCTACTTGTCGAATGTATTTATTCGTTCGTATATTCATGCATTTTACGTTTTCTTGTCTTGATTTTTTTTGAATGCATTCTAGTCATTTCTTTATTAACAATAATGTTACCAGACGAAACACTTATTATTATGTTATTTTTTAGTTTATGTTATTATGTGTCTATGTGTTGTTAGTAATACTGAAAAGTTATATAATGTAATATATAAATAGAAACCAAAATATATGATTTACTTAACAATATTATCTTATGTTAATTGCAACATATTTTTATTGTTATTAGGAAATTTGTTTAAAAAAAATAAATGCTTTATAAGTTAATTCGTTGTTTTTCTACAAATGCCAATCCTTAAAATTATATTATATTTTATTTAACGCCCTAATAACCCTAAAAGAAATCTAATTCTGTAGAGATTTTGAAACAAAAAGCAAAAATGTTTAACACTTAATGACAAATAAAAAAAAACATGCCGTAAAAAATCTTCAACCCACGCCCGTGTTCGACATCTGTATAATAAAACATAGTAACTCTTTTATTATGCCCATACAATTGTCTGTTACCTGCTGTAATAACTGTCCCCCGCTTCGCTCACGTAAGTTAAACACGTAAGTTCTTAATAATTGTACTATCCATCACAAAAATATTTTTTCTATTTGAACCAGTAGTTTGAGATTGGCTCATTCAACTAAACAAACACAACCCTTCAGGTTTGTAATATTGGCTCCACTCCGGCAGCCAAATGGCATGCAGAGTTAAACGTAAAATAAACGAAATAACATTTTGCAAGAAAATAACATCAGAGTTAATAGAATAGATCGTTAGATGTAATCCCACTAATATTAAATGTGTTTTTTTTATGTTTGTTCTGTTACACTTTCACACAAAAACTTAGAAACGATTTTTTATGAACTTTACTGTAAAATAGCCAGAATAACATATGGGCTATATGACGTCATGATTTGTCCCAGCGCACACCGCTAAAGGTGCAGCGGAGCGCATTTGAAGATAACAACTTAATATAATCCTTAACTACCTTGACACACGGTCAATAAAAGAATAAATTTGCACGCAGTGCTTGGAGCGCGCTCGAATATTGACCGTATGTTAAGGTAGTTAAGGTTTATATTATATTATTTACTACAAGTGCGCTCCGCTGCGCATTCAGCGGTGTGTGCTGGTCCTAAGACCTATGGAAGCGAAGCTGTAATCTAAAACAACATAATGCGGGTGAGACCACGGAATACAGTAAGTTTATTACAGTTTAAATTAAGTTTATAATGTCTTAAAACATTTTTCCCAGGAATATAGCTAAATATTAAAATAAAGCAATATCAATAAAACATTTTGCCAAAAACAATCAGAATGTATAAATACGTAATTACTTATACTTAACAATGATTCATAAAGCGTCTTACTAATAATCGCTGCATAAAGTTATGACAGGTTTATACGTCAAAAAATGTATGGTTACACAGGCTTTATTCATGACTTAACTTTACACAGTGATTATTAGTAAGGGCAAAAGAGTTTACGCAGGCCGAGTAAGAATTACGAACACGCCACAAAACAAATGAATGAACCCTGCTAACAAGCACGTGCATAGTAGTGTGAGTGTTCACTTCTAAACTTCATTGTATGTCGTTGTGTAGACAAACACTATCATAATACGATTCCTATTGGTCGAAACTCAAGCTCCGCGCGATCCAGCCGAGAGCCGTGCTATGCGATTGTCGCCTTAGAGATGGGCAAGCGGAACTTTAGTCGATAGTACATGTATGATACCTGGGTTTTATCTAAAACTGGAAAACATGCCAAGTGCTGTACATAACAAATAAATAACTTTAGGAACCTCTAGTCAAATACTTCGACAATTCCTAAACTTTAGTACGACTATCTCTTTAACTTTCTTCGTACGTTAGATTGTTATTGAGACATTCATATCAGCAATCCATACTAATATTATAAAAGGGAAATCCATACTAATATTATAAATGGGAAAGTGTGTCTGTCTGTCTGTCTGTTTGTCTTTCTTTCACGGCAAAACGGAGCGACGGATTGACGTGATTTTTTTTTTAAGCGGAGATAGTAGAAGGGATGGAGAGTAACATAGGCTACATTTTGTCTCTTTCTAACGCGAGCGAAGCCACGGGCAAATGCTAGTAACTTCATATGCGCAAAAATGACATGTAAGACCTAACACACTTTTCAACAAAAATCGACGTTATTTAGTAAAAATACTCACAAAAAATACACATTTATCAACACAGACCACATAATACGGTTTCCGCTTGCGTAACAGCCGAATCTGAATGATAGCTGATACGAATCCCCGACGGGGTTATCAGTATTGTAACATAATATCGTACAAATCAAGGTTGTGACACATTTTCTTTAAACTATGTTATCATTGAGTGTTTCTGAGTAGGTATTATCGTTGTAACGTTATTTACTTTGGGATATGATTATTTTTAGATATATTCTCAGTTATTTTTTGTTTTGAGAAAGTTGCCCTTTTCGCCTTTATTCTCTTAAAAACAAAAAGGGGCAATTCTCTTAATTTTTTGACATTTTTAACAGTACAGCAATGCGGTTTTGAATGTTTTAAGGGTTACTTTTTCGCAATGTTACAATGGTGGCTTTTGAGTTTTACACTATAAAACACTTCCACGGCGTACGGCGTCTACGATGCTTCGTCTACGCTACGTCTAGACCGCCTACGCTACGTCTGACCTGCCTACATTGAGTCGACGCTGCCTACGTTGAGACATCGACGCCTACGCTGAGCCAACGCTGCCTACGCTAAGCCTACGTGTACCACGCTACGCTAATAAACTTAAAGTATTTAAACATTCACAGAGACCACACAAACAACTGCGAACCAAGACACTAATTAACAAAACAACCAAGCTTATCCACGCCAATTATAATCATTCGAATTTAGGCCACATGCATTAGAAAGAGAGAGAATCTCTTGATAAGGATGGGGTTATCAAATTAAACTCATTGCTCTATTTAATGTAGAAATGCGAGGAAACACCGCTTTTGAGATTATGAGCAAAATACGCCTTTGTTTAATTTGTAGAGCAGATAGCAACACGATTACCTAATAGGTACTCGTAATTCCTTAATAATATTAAAAGTTGATGATTATCTACAATACCTACATAAGATCGCCTGCCGGGGTTGCGGAATGTTTATAATAGTTACCGTGACCCTGGAACATAAAGGGCAATCGAAGGAACATGAGTGGGTTTTAGTCAGTAAGAGTCTGACACGCCCTCCCGTCGCACCCAGGACGGGAGCAGTCATTGGATGATTTCCCACTCACCAAAAAAAAAAAAAAAAAATACCTACATAACATTCGTACTTTAAACGCACACAGGCGCACTGACACACATCTATATATCTTAGCCGCGTAGTTCCCGTCCGGGATAAAAAACAATCACGCTATCGAGAAATATCATAGAAAAACACGTGACTCTTAAAAAGCGCTTACAACGTAAACTACGTCATTTCACTTATCTTCAGAAGTTAATTCTTTATTTTCTGTAGTATACTTTGATATTTAAAATATTACTATTCAACGGGATTTAACGCGCACGTACCTTTTGTTTGTTATTAGCTTGACGTTTCGGCAGGGTTACACCTGCCATGGTCACATCACAAGCAGACCTGTTCGGCGATAGTACTCCGTCGATGAAGAACGATTAATTTTCATCTACCCTCAATGTTGACGAATGTCCACTATTAGGCCGCGTACACACTACACTGTGTCCGGTTTTTTTGTCGACTTAAAATCGCGATGCTGATTTTTTAAGTTTGAAGTATAATACTTTGATATAGGTATTTTTTCTAAAGTTATAACTCGAGTTAAATTTAGCATTTCGCATGCAGTTAATATGAGCCGAAAACCAAAATATTATATAAAATAATTTAAAAAAATATTAGTTACATCCTTTACTGACTCTGACAACTTAATCTAGTGCCTGTACTATAGAGTTCAATGACCCCTACTTAAAATTTACAATTTTATTTCCTCGTTGACACATAGCAACTGTGTTTTTTATTGCAAGATTACCATAGCGACCATATTATAAGTGGGTTTCGTTGTTTGGTAATTAACAGTGGTCCTAATACAACTGTAGCTATTTTTTCCTTTTCCATATAACTTTAATTGAAACACTCTTTATGTGAGAGCAGTAGGTATGCTTAAAAATATGTATAAAGTAATCTCTATTTATAGGGTCATGTAAGCCGCATGCACAGCGACCGTTGGGCAAAAATATCACCGCAGTGGGTGCCAAAACATGGACGTCGAGGCCGGCCCAGGAAAAGGTGCCACGATGACCTTGACGCATACCACGAGGGTTGGTTCGAAGCGGCGAGCGATAAGGAAGTCTGGAAGGAGTTGGGGGAGGCCTTTGCCCAGCTGTGGGACAGCACAGGCTAGAGAAAAAAATAAATAAACTGACTGTCTTAATGGTTGATACATCAACGCACGCACAGCCTAAACTGCTGGTCCTAGAAACATGAAACTTGCAGGGTCGGTCCTTTGTAAAGAGTAGGAAGCCACTTAGAAAGAATTTTTGCAATTTCCAATGCTAAAGAGGTAAAAAAGTAGATGGAAGTAGACGGGCGAAGCCGCGGGCAAAATGTGTAGTAATATTTTCACCTAATAAGATTTACGAATACATTTCAGTGTTCATAAAGAGATATTGAATTGGATTATTTACCACCACACTGACCTTTTTTATGCAGATAATGGCTCCGGCGCAATTTTATAGCTGGTGAGTAATAAAACTTAGTCATTTTTGGCCTGTATTCACTTTTAGTGATGTAAAACTTGAATCCATTATAACTTTTATATAAGTAATCTATCAATAGCTTTTCATTGACAGTTAAATTTCATTGATGTTGTTTTATTCTTTTTTAGTAGCGCTCCCGATTAGCGTTAGCCCGCATTAACCGACACCATACAAGAGAATCCTGGATGTCAGGCCACCACATTACGAATTTCTCTTGTTCAAGACAATTGGCACTTTGGCAATAGCTGAATTGACAATTTCGAACTAGATTTCTACACAATGTTTTTCCTTCGCCGATCGGTAATCTCGAAAATAAAGTTTTTTAAGTATGATAAAGAGTTTTGTCGAGCGACCACATCACCCAATGGAGAAAAAAGATAAACTTTAGCAAGCAACCCTATATAAGCAGAATAGAAAAATACCAAAAAGGGACACTACTTAGTTAGATAGTTTTGTTGGGCTTGTCTGCACTTAGCCTCATGATTGGGCCATTGTGCGTATCGGGACACCACTTGTCACCTTACATTTTTGCTACTTAATTAAACCATTGTAACCGTATAAAAATTAGCTATTTTTATTCATTGTAATTAGTTTTCCAGTTACCAAAACCCAGCCCTTTTTATCCCTTATCAACATTACAAACAATAAAAAAAACTTTAAAAAAAAAAAAAATAACCGCCTTCAAAAACTAAAAACCCAATAATAACTAAAATTTCGGAAGTCGGTGGCAACACAAATTGAATGGCAGAAGAGAAACCACCGACTTCCGAAATTTTAGTTATTATTGGGTTTTTAGTTTTTGAAGGCGGTTATTTTTTTTTTTTGAAAAAAGTTTTTTATTTATTACTTTTTGGTGTCGACTCCCAATGTTTGACTGTGTTTAGTATCTTTCAAAGTAATTTATTTTCAAAATAAAACTACTAACAATCTTATAAAACGAAAATAGAAACTTGAAGACAAAGCACACATCGTCTATGAAAATTTCGTCAATTTTTTTTTTGTTCTTGGTGAATTTTTCGAGAATTACTGAACCGATCGCCACAAAATTTATATGGGACCACCCCTGAATCATGACTTATCAAACAAAAAAGAACCATCAAAATCCGTTGACAATTGACGGAGTAATCGATGAACAAACATACAAAAAAAAAAAATAACATACAAACAGCCGAACATAGTACCTCCTCCTTTTTGTGAAGTCGGTAAAAACCTCCAGCTACCTTCAAAACCTAGTACATACGATGCGATGCACAAGTACATGGGTACATCAGACACGTGTGCCGAGCGATATTCAATACACGAGCTCGCCGTTTCTAGGGTTACGTAACCCTACGCCTACTTTCAATGTCGAGCTATTGAGCATTATATGCACTATTATTAGTTTTCTTCAATAGTAACAATAAACTACACAAGTAATCCTTTGTTGAGTTAAATGTTTACGCGGTTTTAGATCGTAAATTTTGCCAGTTTTGCTTCGAGTTTTCTGGGCGCGCGTCAAAAATTTTGGTTTGCGTTTTATGAATAATAAAGTGAGTTGGTACTGTTTCTGGAAGAAGCCAGGATCAAGCACAGTATACTTGCATAATATTTACCAATCAAAAAGAAAGTAAATGACGAAATCTCTCCCGTGAAACGTAGCGCAATATAACATAAACTGTAGGATTGCTCATAAGTCTGGATAAAACATACAGAAGAAACCGACTATTCGCTTCAAATATTAACGCGCATAAAAAAATAAGAATCATTGTAGGTTTACATTACATTCACTGAAATAACATAGAATAGAGGGAAGTTTTATATATACCTACAGAACTTTCGGACACAATAAACGTCACTCACTACAGAAGAAACAGTTTAAGTTCATACAAACAAAACTTTCTTCCCACCAAAGGAAGAAATGGTAATCCAGAATCATAAAAAGAGGTCATTCAACATTCCTAAAACAAGTCGATCATAAATTTAAATCTATCCAGCCAATGTCACACGTTTCTCCTGAGAAAGAGCTATTAATTAAGACTATTAAAACCAGTTAAGACCTAATTAATAATCATTAGATAATTGTCTATTACTCACTCACAGCCGATGACGTTCAAGGTGTAGGTTATAGGTAGTGGAATTCTCTATGGTTTGAAGGCCCAGAGTAGCCAAGACTATGAGATTTCAATATAGTTGATTTTTTTAGGTCTCATATGCCCGAATACTGAAACGCTACTCGAAATCTCATAGTCATCCAAGAGCTAATTAAATATAAGCATCCCTTAAATTTAAATGGTATACAGAAAGACTACTCAAGTAATTCGGAACCATGATTAGCCAAGCACGGCGGCGGTGACCTCTCGCGCCCGGCGCTGGTTCAGGCCATGCTTCGGGGCGAGACGGAATGGGATGCTGTCGCCTCCTTCTGCGAAGCAGTTATGCTAGTGAAGGAAGCGGCGGCGCGCGAGAGGCAACGACGAGCCTCTCGCCCCGGACTAAGACCCAGGCGAAGACGTCGAGAGTCGCAAGACGACTACCGGCCACCGTAGGCGCGGTTCTGCGGATGGCGAGCGATGGGTAGCTCGCCGCCCGGCTAGGACCAGGACCGCGTAGACGGCGCGTTTTGTTCCACGCGCGCCTCAAAGAGAAGGAGTCAGCACAGGAAGGGGCCCAACAGGGCCAACGCCTGCCGGGGTTGCGGAATGTTTATAGTGGTTACCGTGACCCTGGAACATAAAGGGCAATCGAAGGAACATGAGTGGGTTTTAGTCAGTAAGAGTCTGACACGCCCTCCCGTCGCACCCAGGACGGGAGCAGTCATTGGATGATTTCCCACTCACCAAAAAAAAAAAAAAAAAAAAAAAATGATTAGCCAAGCAGTCATCAACTTTTTACCAGCACGTTCTCAGTTACAAATCTATTTAGTTTACGCCTACGGAGAAACCTCCCGCCGTCGCCCTAACGACAAAACTCCAAAAAGGCTGGACAGATTATAACGAGACTTTTCACGGGAAAATACTGTATTTTAAAAGATACTCAGATTTGGCACAGTCTACGCCAGAGACCAGTCACCCTACACCGTCTCTCAGACAACGGTGTGGATGATCTTTTTCTGGAGGCTGTACACATTCGGCAGCTTTCCTTAAAATACACATCAACTATTTTGACGATTTCAATATAGGCTTAATTATTAATTAAATGTTCGTGAATTGACTCTTTTTGTAAGGTTTGTTAGTAGTAGCCTCCAATATAGTAGCCTCTTCGCTACAATCATAAGCTGGGTAATGACAGTCATTTTGGCGCGTCAGTTGAACTGACGTCCATTCAAAATTTGATCGTGAGTGTCGAATTGTCACTCCAGAGTTGGTTGGCCGCCTAAACCATTTGCAGTGACGCCACAGTTTTACTGTGAGACTAGACTGACGCGAAAAATGGCCGTCCATGCCCTGCTATACAATTTAATTATAATCCAGACGATACGATCTAGAAATTACTGGTTTACCGTATCTATATAACTGATTTGAGATGAAGTTGCGTGACATTTAAAAGCTGCCAACACATATTTATTTTTGCTGTCAAAGTGACGTTTATCGATGTCATACAGGACTACTGTCAGATGAAATTGTGTACAAATAGATAGCGATATTATTTTGTTTTTATTATCATGTTATTACATATATTAATAAATAGCTTGTTGCTGACTTTTATGTTATTGAAAGGCTCAATCTCAAACTAATAATAATAAGTTAGCTTATTTCAATTTATAGATACTAAGTATATCTATAAATTGAAATAAGCTAACGAAAAAATGTTGATATTTTTGACATTCACGTATAATTCTTATAATTCTTCGTATAATTCTGTCTGTGATGACCAAGGTTTTCTTTTATGTAATAGATTAATTAATTTTCCATATCATGAACTAAAGTATTTTGGTTACACTTATATAGTTACAAGTGTATACATAAATAAAATTATCTCGTACTACATTTTCAATTATTTTGCATTAAGTATATTTTAATCTTCTATGTACGAGTATAAGCTATAAATTTATAAAATGTATAAGCTAGTGCAGAAACTGATCTCTAAATATATCAACATTTGTCGTTCACAAACATATTGCCCGATAACATTATTTTTCGCGTCTTGCTACTTTCCTGCAAGCGATAACGACCTATCACAGCTATGAATAATAATAGGAAACTGTGGCCACCAATCATAGCTTCTTTTTTATCAGAAGCACCTCCCCTAATAAGCTTATCAGAATCGCACTCGCTGAAAACAGGTCTCCTCTAAAAAGATCTTTAAGGGCTGAACCGCTTTAATTTCCGTGCTTGTGGAAAACATGTTCATTTGTGTTATGTGAAATTATTACCGTTGAATCCCATAGAACCACCATTACTGGACAAAAATGTCTTATCTTGACCATTCTACCAATCGCTGTAAATTAGTTGAGCATTTCTCTTTTTTTTTGCCATTACACATTTGTTGAATGTCCCATGACTTTGTAGATAAATAACTTAGGTGTAATCTATAAATTACTGATACTGTTTTACTTAGAAACACTACTGTTAGTTAAATTAACTGAAAATATTTTAGCAAATAATAAATACATAGTTACTAAAATAAAAATCAACTAAATATAAACTGTCGAAAATTGCAATTTATGAAAATTCGTATGTCCCAATCTACCATTCGCAATTTCAAAGTTAAATATTTTGATATAGTTCAAAGAAACTTTACTGAGATTATGATTATAAATCGTATTACAAGGTAAAAGGGTTCACGTAGTATTTCTTTTTTGGTAATTTGGTTAAAATTTTACGGTTATTAATGAATTTTAAATATGTCCCAGAGAAAGTTCCAAAAATGGATTTCTATTTTTGTTACCCATTTTAGACATGTGAAATATTAAAAACATCAATTTAGTTACATTTTTTTTGAACTAGCAACAACGTAGATGTCATTAAATGCCGCCATATTGATGTATCGCGTCAGTTGTTGTTCCGAAGCTTGAAGTGTGTACACGTACTTGTTGTAGAGCGAATCTCATTCCGGCTTTTGTTATTGCTATTTCAAGGTAAGTTGACAATATTTACCCACTGTTTTTATCATAGTGCAATAGTAATTAGCTTCGGATAAAATAGAGTGTATAACAATAGACGTAACTGCAATTTTAACTTCCACAACAATATTTTGATAAAATCAAACACTTGTTACGTTATTACGTTACTTCGTTTTTTGTTACTTTGGGGTAGTAACGTATAAGCGGAAAAATTAAGTAACAAAAACGGAATTATAAAGCTATGTTTACAATTTAACAGCACAAAAAAATGCCACTAGCTCCGGCAGAAAAAACGAAGCGATATAGAGATAAATTAAAACAGAACCGGGATAAGTTAGAAGGAATAATAAAGAAAAATTTTAAAAGAATAATTAAATCAAAATATAAATATAAAAAAAAACGGAAATGACTGAAACAGAACAAAAACACGCCATGACTAAAAAATATATTTTTTTGGTTCGTGACGCTTCGCCGTAGTCGGGTAAAAATAACCATTGTAGACCCAACTTTATGTTTTTTATTTTGTTACTAATTACTCCTTTTTTGTTTCTGTCCCAAAAATCTCCCGTCTTTAAAACTCACTTTTTGTAATTATTTATTCAATATAAATTAACATTACTTGTACAAAATATCAATTTGCTAAACATTTTTATAAAAAATAAGCAATATCTTTCAATTTTGTATATTTTTCATATAATCAAAACTTTAAATTTACTTTAGGTCAAAAGTAACAAAAAAAATGTTAAAGCATTCATATTGGAAATATTTTGTCACTATTCTTAGTAGCTCTTTGCGATGATTTAATAAACTTATCATGAATTTTATGAAACATAACATTTTAGCCACAGAATTCGCGACTTTGTAGTTTTTTTTTACCAATTAAGGAGTAACAAAATAAGAACGCTTAGCCTACCTTCATTTGATTTTTTATAATTTTAATACAAAAATCTTAAATCAAATATAATTCCCATAGAAAAGTTAAAATACTCATAAAATAACCTATCTGATTTCATGACCAAAAAAGCGATTTACTGATATTTTTATTATTGGCGATTTTTTGAAAATATGGCAAAAAATAAGAGAAACGCTCAGTTAATGGAATTTGTTGGCAGACAGAGAGAGGCCCATAAAACTAATTTGTGATACGTCCCTATGGATCTTCTGATCAGCAACATTACTTATACTTTGTATGAAAATATCGACTTAAAAATTCATAAATTTATCCCGCCTTTTTTAAGCTTACTTCTCATTAATTATCTAAAAAAATATCTACATTTAACTTAAAACGCACAATTAACACTATCCAACTCTAGTAATCGTTTTCATTTAACATCGATAAACGTCGACAAGAAATAAGCGTCGACAGCGCCTAAATGTCAAGCAACTAAGTCTCAACTCAGAGATAGATACTTCTCTATAAACCAGTTAATTCTAGATCCTTACGTCGATAATATAATTAAATTGTGTAATTTAATTGAACGCGCTATTGCAGAATATTTTTAAATAACTTTACACATTTTATGCTATGTCAGTTGAGAAAACAATAATCATTTTGCATAGAATATCGATAATTTATTTGTTGTACTAGTGATCTGTCACGCAAAGCCTAGTATGGATCGCAACACTATGTGCGTCACCCGGAACTGTAGCAAACATCAATCTACATCTATAAATTGCAATCTATCTGCAATTTATTTAAATACTTTGTGGGGCGGGTTGGTTACTAAATAAATAAATATAAATAAATATACTGGGACAACTCACACACGGTCATCTGATCCCAAGTAAAGCTCTGCTTAGAGCTTGTGTTATGGTAACCATAACCAGACAACTGATATACATACTTATATAATTTTATAAATACATACATATTATAGATAAATTACACCCAGACACAGAGTGGTTAGATTGTCAGACGTTGAATTCAACTCCTGTAAAAAAGCAATTACTAATATTTATTAATTAACGTTAAACTAATACAATTTGATGCAACATGACTTAATTCACTACTGATCTTTTACAGCAAGTTTTTCTAGATTATTCTATTGTACTCTGATTTTTTTAAACTCTACGACCAAAAGCCATGGCCCTGTGGAGGGACTAAAATTGGCTTGTTATAATTAACTTATATACCAAAATTCTTGTCACCATTCAGTGGAAACGATCTTAAAAGTTCATTTGTTTCACTACTAACGTAAAATTAACGCAATCAATCAAAGCTACCCGAAAAAAGTGTGTACTCTGCAAAATAACGTGACAAAATAGACGGCATGATTGACATTGCAATAAAAAAACGATAAACATTCAGTGACCCATATAAAACATTACCAAATGCAAGTAACAATGAAGGATCAATCATCCAAACGTAATGACAACAAAATAACACGACTGACTGGCAGCGGTCCAAATATTGTATTGCGAACAATCGATTTGTTGAAATTAATGTTTGTGATATGCTAACACGTTCGAGTCACGTAGAAAGTGAACGGAATTCATTGGATTGTCTTTGCTATGAGTTACTTGAACTTTCTGTTTAGATACAACTTTTAAACCTTCGAGACACAATAGAAAGACAATAGCAGCGCGACAGTCGGATGGCCGAGAATCTAAATTCGTTGGTTGTCGAAGCAACAATGCAGAAGTAAAGGATAAAAATATAACTTAAAACCCAATCTAAGTCACGTCACCCATGTAGTCTTTTTTTTTTGCAACTCCTGATCGCCATTATCAAAAACTTTTTCCAAAAAATAGATAACCGACTTCAAAAACTAAAAGCTCAAAAAAACATACAAACATCCGAATTGAGAACCTCCTCCTTTTTTTAGAAGTCGGTTAAAAATAACTATTTCGGAAGTAGGTGGCTTCTCTTCTGCCGGTCGAATTGTGTTGCCTTGCCACCGACTTCCGAAATAGTTATTTTTGAGCTTTTAGTTTTTGAAGTCGGTTATCTTTTTTTTGGAAAAAGTTTTTTATTTTTTACTTTTTAGTTAGAGTCCCAACTACGTTTTAGAGTAACTTTAAAAAAATGTACGTTTTTCAATAAAAATTGAGGAGTTCCCTCGATTTCGGCATGATACCATTATCAGATCCTGGACCTGATGACAATGGGACCATTTGGGAAGTCTAAGAAGTCCATTCAAACAAAAAAAGAATTGTTCAAATCGGTTAGCAAACGACGGAGATATGCGCGAACAAACATAAAAAAAAAAACATACAAACATTGAGAACGTCCTCTTTTTTTTAGAAGTCGGTTAAAAAACAGGGTCGACCAGAAAAGAAACGATTCAACTGTCTTGGATTCCGCAACTAAATTGATCAGAACATTACAGCGGTGGAGAAAGAAAAATATATTTTCCACTTCCCTCCATGGAGACAGAACCATACTAGGTCATTATGTACAAAGGGGTGATCAATAGAATCTAACTTATTTTACAGAAGATGTTTTAAGAAGTGTTCAGAAACATAATTCACTCCCATTTTTCTCTTTCACTGACCGATGGGAGACCAATTCAATACCGCAGAGGAGTGATTTGGCGTATAAGGGTCAACAGTTCATCATCTTCCTAGCCTTTTCCCAATTAAGTCAAGGCCAGTTACTGGGCGACACGATACCCTTCGGTTAGACTGGTCAGATTTTCTGGTTACTGACTACCAGTAACGACTATCATAGTTCTACGAATGACAACCAGGATCGACGGCTTTACGTGCTTTCCATTCCGAGGTACGGGACGTCAATTACGTTCAAGATAAACTTTAAAAAGTACATATGGATTAGGTGTAGGAAGCTGCATAATCTTAAAATTAAAGCAATCTTAATTTAATAATTAAAAAGTTAGAATTATGCCAGCCCACATTGCTCGTTAGCGCTTGCCTCATCGAAAGTGCTTTTACTAATCATTCGGCTCATTCTCGCAAATTGTACTAATCAGCGTTGGCAGACGCACTTTCTATTTTGCAATATTTCGGTAATTTCATAAAAGAGCATTTAAAAAGTCTGCTTTGAGCAATTATTGTGTCATAATAATAATTGCAACATTGTCTTTGCTTATTTATACATTGATGCATTGTAATATGCACGTTAACATTTGCAGGTTTTGTATAGTAAAAGTACCACTCTTAAAAGGCTTATTTATTTTTGTTTAAAAAAAATTAAGTAATTTCCTACAAAATTCTCATAGAAACTATGTTTTATATGTCTTTTTATTTAAATTTCACAGAGTGAATTCATTTGTTAATTAATTACATGTAAGTACTTACATATTTTTTATTGATCAGTAATTTGAAAACAGGTCAATATGAAATACAAAAAAATGAAGTTGAGTCTTTTTGATTTAATTAATTTTATTACAACTTTATTCATTGTACAATATGGTTTAAACTTCAAAGAAAATGTTAACATTTGTTCGCGCGCGAGCATAATCCCCATAAGTACTTCAAAATACATATGAACCAACTCGTAGTTCCCTTGCAATCTGTATTCTCTTTTCATAGTTCCAAGTTCTATTTGAACTTTTTCTGTAATCAGTCTCTGACACTCACGCTAGGTAGAAAGCAGCTATCTTTCTTTCATTTCCCGTTTACGATAGAAAAGCGAAAGCATCACAGGAAACTATACGGTTGTTACTTAGGCGAGACGGATGAGAGGCTCGATCGAGGCATGGTACATGGTACAGACAGCATCAAAAGTCGCTGAACACATTCCAATTTTCAAAATCACTGTATACTATTATCATCTATTTAATGTTTTATGTATTTTTAATTATGTTCATTCAATACTGGCGCCTATCTTGTTGAGCGATTTATAGATGATAATAGTATACAGTGTTTTGAAAATCTGAATGTGTTCAGCGACTTTTGATGCTGACTGTACTATTGGTTCTGTTAAAAACCACGAATAATTCACATAAGAATTTCTGTGAAGAACGTTTTTTCAGAATACAACACCGGCTGAACGAAAATTGACTTAATTAAAGTTTACAATTTCAAATTACTAATTATTACACACATCAAAAGTGTCTAGGGATATTTCAATTAAACCTAAATTACTAAAATTCTATTAACTTTTTGTTAAAACTTGTACACATTAAAATAAACCTTGTTTAATAGACTATTTAATCTGATAATAAACTTTTAGATCAAGTTAAATTTAAAAAAAAACTTAGAAGAACAGGAAAAACTCAAACAAAATTTCAAACTTAACTTTATTTTTGAAACATCAAAACTTAAACAAAACAACAATTTTTTTTATAAAAATTCTTGAAAACTTAAAATTAATATTCTGTGGATCCACCTAAGACTCTCCTGACACATCTGCAGCGGTTCTGCATACTCAAAACAAGGGTGTCAATATCCTGTTGTGGAATACTGTCCCATAATTACGGTTTCTGAAGCCACGAAGACCAGTCAGAGCGTTATATCCAGGCTTTGGTCATGTTATCGTGTCACGGAGGAAGTGGTGGAACGGCACCGAGGACCTCAACGCATTACAACACATGTACAGGACCGATTCATAGTAAATGCTGCACGAAATCAACTAAATGCAGCGGCGATGCAATTGGTTCAAAGGCTACAGAGAGAGTATGGTTTGCTGGTAAGCGGTCAAACTTTGAGAAGGCGACTGCATGAAGTCAATCTACGTGCTCGTAGGCCATTTTGGGTATCAGCACTAAGGAGAGGTAATCGAGGAAGAAGATTACAATGGGCTATTGCACACGAAAACTGGAACCATTCTCAATGGTCACTTGTGCTTTTCACTGATGAATCTAGGTTTGGATTTCATCCTGATTCGCGAAGAGTACGCGTTTGGAGAAAACCTGGACGTTGGAATCGACTGCAGCACCCACAACAAGTTCATGCATATTAAGGTGGCACGATTATGGTTTGGGCAGGAATTCGTCTCGGCGGTAGAACGGACCTCGTTTGGATACAAGGCAATATGACTGCTCGAAAATACCGAGATGAGGTGCTAGAGCCTGTAATCTTGCCCCACAAACAGCAAATGGGACAAAATTTCCAGCTAATGCACGACAATGCCCGTCCACATACGGCGCGTATCGTTACAAGTTGGTTACAACAGCATGTTATCCAAGCTTTAGACCGGCCTGCACAATCCCCTGACTTAAATCCTATTGAGCATGCCTGGAATATGCTTCAGAGAAGAGCTCGTAGGAATTTCCCTGTTGATATTGTGCATCAAAACCAGCTTTTCTTGCATCTTAGCAGGATTTGGGACAGTACTCCACAACAGGATATTGACACCCTTGTTTTGAGTATGCAGAACCGCTCCAGATGTGTCAGGAGAGTCTTAGGTGGATCCACGAATTATTAATTTTAAGTTTTCAACAATTTTTATAAAAAAAAATTGTTTTGTTGTTTAGGTTTTGATATTTCAAAAATAAAGTTAAATTGAAATTTTGTTGAGTTTTTCCTCTTCTTCTAAGTTTTTTTTTTTAATTTAACTTTACCTAAAAGTTTATTATCAGATTAGATAGGCAATTAAACAAGGTTTATTTTAAAGTGTAGGTGTCTTAACAAAAAGTTAATAGAATTTTAGTTATTTAGGTTTAATTAAAATATCCCTAGACACTTTTGATGTGTGTATTTGTGGTTTCAATGAAATAAAAGCTACTTTAATCAATTCAAAAATGCTAAGTTACAAAAATTTTACAAACGTTTAAAAATCTAAATCGAAGCCAACATTGTAAAATGACTTCACAGGGTTCGAGCGCGTTGCTTTTTAATTTATTTAAATGTCCCAGTAAGCCATCAATGTAGAAAAATAATTTTTAGACATAGTTTTTTTTTCGATTCAATATGAAGCGCTAAAAATTTTAAACTATAGTACAAAAATGAAAAATGACATTTCCTATGTTGCAGGTTTTTGGTCCCAAATAAATAGTGATGTGGTACAATCGAGTTTTTACAATTAAATCTTAGTCGAGAATACTTTTTCATTCAATATCAAATTGCCTTTAATTATTAAAAAAATATTACATGTAATTTACGGTAATAAAATAGAAGACATACACAATAGGTAATTTAATATTACATAAAACACTGTTATATTATTTGTTTTTGGTAACGTCCATATTTCTAAAATTGTTTTATTTAAGACGGTATGTATTCAATATTTACAATAAAAAAACGCTTTGGTACCTAATAAAACAAAGCATGACTAAATGTCTAAGTCTATCGATTGTGGAACATCACTATTGTAGTGGGTCACCCTTTTTAGTATCAGTGACAGTTGCCATTGTCATTTATACTGACTCGAATTAAAAATCGTAAGGCCATTCATTAAGAGTTGAAGTTAAAAATCGTACTATAAGCCGATATTCATTTCCCAAAATGGAAAATTGACATTAATTTTCTTGAAGTTAACGAAAAACAATATGGTCAATGACGCAGAATAACTGTAAGAATATTCTGTCAATGAGTATACTTATTTCATTCATGTCTTCAAATAATGAAAGACTAACACTTGAATTTAAAAATGTAAATATTATACACAGTTACTTGCTTATGCATAGAGCGGTACGTTGTTTGGAAAAAAAATATCTTTTTATCTAAATAAACTAATATTAAAAAGCCGAATACTTTATTTGTTTGTTTGGTTGAACGCGCTGATCTCAGGGAGTCCTAGTTTGAATTTAAAAATTATTTGTGTCATCATCTCCCTAGCCTTTTTCCCAACCGTGTTGGGGTCGGCTGCCAGCCTAACCGGATTCAGCTCGATACCGGTGTTTTACGTGGAGCGACTGCCTATCTGACCTCCACAACCCAGTAACTGGGCGACACGATACCTCTTGGCTAGACTGGTCTGAGTTTCTGACTAACCAGTAACGACTGTCAAATTTCTACGAATGACAACCGGGACCAACGGCTTTACGTGCTTTCCGAGGCACGGGATGTCAGTGATGTCTAAGATAAACTTTAATAAACTTTTTTTTTTTATTATTTGTGTATAGGGTAGCAAATTTATCGAGAATGGCTATGTAACATCACGGATCAACCTACAGGAGCTGAACACTAACCAAAACATAGGTGAAACCGCGGGCTCAACTTGTCTTTAAACCTTCGAAATCACATGATACGAGACACAATAGAAAGACAATAGCAGCGCGACAGCCGGCTGTCGCTTGGTCGTCGAAAGTTTGATATTGGTGCTGATTCTCTTGTTCATAAACTTAACTAAATTTAAGTTAAATGCATCTTATTCTTTCCATTTCTTAAAGAAAAGGACAGAAGATACATTTTAGTTTAATCCTGTCAAATTAGACAGCGCCTAAAGTAGGTGCCGATTCTCTTATGCACAAACTAACGTACATTTAAGTTAAGTGCATCTTTCTCTTTCTATTTAATTAAGAAAAGAACAGAAGATAAAATATTAGTTAAGTCCTGTCAAATTTAGACACTCCATAGATAATTTAGACGCAATTTAAAAACATGGCGTCTAAATATACGTCAATTTTCATCAGGCGCTGTCTAATTTGACAGGATTAAACTAAAATGTATCTTCTGTCCTTTTCTTTAAGAAATGGAAAGAGAAAGATGCACTAGCTTAAATTTACGTTAGTTTGTGCACAAGAGAATCGGCACCATTATTAATGTAAGTTTTAGTAATAATTATAATTTTACAATACCTACACGGATCTTACTTAGCTCAAAATTTTCGCGGCCTCCAAGGGCGGAAGAGCTGTACAAAATGTTTGTGTTAATTTTCTCACGCGCACTTTTTGCGCATTAGTCATGTCTGCTAAAATATGTACTTGTTGTCGAAAGAACCTCTTTTTAAATAACATGTTACGTACTTGGGTCACTGGTTTTTTTGCAAGTCGGCTTCGTTTGTGGTTCTTTCTTTATTTGTTGTTTATGTAGTTTTTTTTTTTTATTTTCAACCCACCCTATCATTATCATCATCTCTTTAGCCTCCACCATTTTTTTTTTGCGAGTGGGAAATCATCAAATGACTTTTCCCGTCCTGGGTGCGGCGGGAGGGCGTGTCAGACTTTTACTGACTAAAACCCACTCATGTTCCTTCGGTTGCCCTTTATGTTCCGGGGTAACGGTAACTATTATAAACATTAACAAAACATATTTTTTCTTACTCCTCCGCTGTACTTTTCTGATTAATTTCGTTGCGGGATCCAAGACAGTTGTATCGTTTCTCCGGGACTCGTCGAGCTTCATTGCTCGGCGCTTTTCTGACGGACTCCACTGTTGCTTCTGGCTTTCAGGAGTTGCAGTGGTTGTGAATAGTGTGGTGGGATTGTCCCAAAAAAAAAAAAACTATTATAAACATTCCGCAAGTCTCCACCTATGCATGTAAGGGTCGGCTTCTAGTCTCTCTGAAACAGACTGAATATACACTATTTTATTATTTGATATTGCCGTATTTTACGTGGAGCGACTGCCTATCAGACTTCCACAGCCCAGTTACTTACTAGGTAACACAATAACACCATATCATATCTCTTGGTTAGATTGATAGTTAGACTTTCTGACTTCTAGAACCCATAGCGATTGTATAAATGACAACCGGGACCAACGACTTACGTCAGTTTTCAATTAAATGGGAAATATACAATTATTAGCACGTACTTTGGCTTAGCTCTATGGCTTCGTTCACACGGCATTGTCCTGCACGTTTTTTTGCAGTATACGTCTTAACGTATAAATAGTGACCATATAACGTTCATAGATCCATTCACACGTCGATAGTACTGCAAAAAAACGTGTACCGCTTATACGTTAAAACGCATACTCAACGGACTTGTCAAGCAAATCGAATGAACTTTGACGTATTCGGTTCGCAGTTGGCATATTATGGTATAGCTTATGACAACTGTGTGGAAACTGCGGTTATTCGTTTTTACACGAATGAAAATTTACAAATATACGTTAAAATAACGATTACAAAAAAACGTGCAGGACAATGCCGTGTGAACGAAGCCTATCTCAGTAATGCCCTAGGACTTTAACGATACCTTCGCACAACTACTACTTGTTGTATATAACCGCTTTTCTATTTTTTCCAATTTTCTGCGAAAATTTCTTCTGTTCGGAACCTTTAACTCTTCCGTTCCCTAAGAAACTTTTACAGAACTTTAGAAAACATTGAAAAAAAAATCACATGTCTCATGGCAAAAGATAGTTGATAATACAAAGATATAGGCTTTTTTAATGACGTGTCCAGAAATCAGTGGATAGATAATTCGTAACCATGGCAGCAAATAATAGGTAAGTAATAATTTTTTTTATCAATTTCCTTATCACGCACATCCGGCATTATTACAGTCGTGGCAAATGAAATAAACAGGTAAATATATGTATATAAGATAATTAAGATTTCCCTTTTAAATTGTAAACGTAGTATCCTGTTTTTTCAATATTTGAACGTATTTCCCTAATTATTTTTGAGAAAAATACTTAGAATTCTGTACAGTGCTGATTAGGGTTAATTCCCTTTGGGGGGATTTATTCTGCGATTTTATTTATGGAATGTGGCTTTCAGCCTTTTCCTCAACTATTTTTCATGGAAATCTGAAATTGTTGTTAAATTATTATAAATATAATATTGATAAACTAACTGCTCCAAAGGTTTAAACCACGTCATTGGCTACCTGATTATTTCCTGTAAATCTTTTACGATAAAGGGCTATCCAACACTAAAATTATTATTCAAATTCAGTTCAAATTATTTCTCAATCCGAATTTCAATCTCCCTTTTTCAATTCATTCCTGAACTAAACGCGTTTCACCAAAAAAACAAACAAACTCTTTAATTGTATAATATGTATGATTGTATCCCGCTGATAGTTAGATAAACAGACGGACAGACAACTAAGGCTTACTTATGTGATCCAATCTAACCCTGAAATAAGAGAAAAAACGCATGACTTAATGTAAGTACGTATGAATGAAATAAATATTGCTAACATTACCAAATGTAAGTATTTACAAACGTTGTACTATGCACTACGCTCGTATGTATTACGTAATCACTACTGGGCAAAATTCCAAGTTGTAAGAACAATAGTTTTGTTATTGTTCAGTTTCAAAGATATATGGCGAATTAGTTGTGTTGTTCTACTATTTCTAGGGTAGGCCTTCAAGACCTCTGAAATTACTATACGTCCAAGAGGCATGGAAAGAAGAATGCTGAACTAAGGGACCATGCACACTTATTCAGCTCCATTCGCGTTTCCCTGAACAATTTGGTCACACTAATACAGTACCAATGCCAAAAAAAAATACAGTACCAATTCTATCTGCAGCGTTTAGCGTCATAAAATTGAAAAACACTGTTAGCTTAAAGGACTACGCACATCTATTCAGCTTTTGCTGATAGAAAACAACGATTTCTTAAAAAAGCTGAACAAAATTCAAAGCATTTATTTTACTTACACCATTTACAGGCACTTATGCGCGTAGGGCATGTTCGCCTGGGTGCATGTTGATGACTTTCATGCCATCATGAGGAAGAAGGCAGCCTCGTTGGTAGGTAGAACTAGGACCAGCGCTAACAGCATCCTACAAACCACGGCCGGCAAGTTCGATGCGCCGGTGCTTAGGCACTGGTTAGCATCGTTCGTTCGGCAGTAATTAATAGTTTTTAAGTGTTACTAACCCTTAGTAGGTAAGTTATTACTAACCATTGGACCTTTGTTGTCATTGAATAAATTATAAATTAAATTATGAATTGTCAAGGTGTCAGTCAGTTAGTCAGAAAGTTAAAGCTAGCTAGAAGTAGAACAGAAGCGGAAAGGTGATCTGAAATGGAAAGCTGTACGGACGCGAAGTCGTGTGCAGAGTCCCTAATCCCGAAATAAACAAACTGCGTAATTATGCTGCTGCACATGCTTCAGCTAAACAGTATCACTGTTCCACAACTGCCAAACTACGCGACAAAAAGAGACGGGAAATAGCTAAGCCTAAGTATGTGCGGAGAAATGTTTATTTATGTGGTTTCACTACATGGTATAAAACAAAGTCCCGCGTCCCGCTGTCATCAAGAGGGAGGTTTATATGTGTAATGCGCACATTGTAGTAGAGAAAAGTCGGAATTTTTAAAGATATGTAACACACGTGCAGAGCTGGGGTGAGTTGTTAGTCTATATCTATACTTCTATACTAATATTATAAATAAGAAAACTTTGCATGTTTGTTTGTTTGATTGTAATGAATAGGATCAAAAACTACTAGACCGATTTTTTAAATTCTCTCACCATTCAAAAGCTACATTGTCCACGAGTAACATAGGCTATATAATATCACGCTATGTCCCACGGGAGCGTAGCAGTAACCAAAAACCTAATGTAACGTGGGGTTTTACCCACGTTACATTAGGTAACCCCGCAAGGAACAGCTAGAGTGAAATAAATGAAAAACCACAAATTAGACACATACAGTTATGGCAGCTATAATAAAAAAACAAGAATTGATTATTGAAAATAGACGGGACATTATTGGAATCCACAATGGAAAATAAAAGTCAGTTTTCCTGGACTGATAAGGTAACTTTTATTTACTCGGTAGAATTGAGGAAAGGTCAAAGTTTTACCAAAGGCCTGTAAATTATCCATAGAATTATGTTGACGTCAGATTAATTTATGGTACCAAGAATTGTTAATAATTGAAAACCAATTCACTGCAAAAATTAAACTAGATGCATAAAAGTCAAAATTACTCATATTTTTAGTAATTCTGTAGCTACCATTACTAAAAAAATACGTTGTATACTACACTTACTTTGTTAAAAATAGCTTAGAAGATCATGAAAGTGATTTATGTAACAAAACTGGTATTCAGCTGTCATTCGGTAAGACTGGAAGTCCACCAGACCAATTGTGAGGAAATCTCGACATATACCTAATATAAATCTCTGATAGCCAATCCGCTTTAAGCAAACTCAGTGATCAATGCTCGTGTGTTCTCTATATACGAAAAGGCCCTTTGCCTTGTAGTGGGATAATAATAGAGAGATTTTATTATGCCTACAACTCAAACAAAATTTAACTGACAATTATTGCTAACTAACTTTTGCCACGGCTTCGCTCGCGTTAGAAATGAACAGAAAGTAGCCTATGTTACTCTCCATCCCTTCAACTATCTCCACTTAAAAAATCACGTCAATTCGTCGCTCCGTTTTGCCGTGAAAGAAAGACAAACATACAGACAGACAGACAAACACACTTTCCCATATTAGTATGGATTGCAATGACAATAGGCCAAGGATAAAAAACATTGCTAATTTACCATTATCACATAAATAGGCAAAGGTAAAACCATACTAATATTATAAATGGGAAAGTGTGTCTGTCTGTCTGTCTGTTTGTCTTTCTTTCACGGCAAAACGGAGCGACGGATTGACGTGATTTTTTAAGTGGAGATAGTTGAAGGGATGGCGAGTAACATAGGCTACTTTTGTCTCTTTCTAACGCGAGCGAAGCCGCGGGCAGAAGCTAGTAAATAAATAAGTTCATGTCGACAGACAGACAAGTTTTATGTAGCGAAACGCGTCACACATGAACACACCGCAATTAGAACATAAATCATTATTTGACGCCAAACGCCGAATAATTAGCTTTTAAAACATGGAAATCGCATATTGCAGATCCTTTTTAGGGTACCGTATCCCTAGAATGCGATACGATACGTTAACACTAAGGCTGGGATATATTTTGTGGGATATGAATGTTGTGATGGCCTAGTGGTTAAGGCGCCCGCCTCTCATGCAAGACGTTGTCAATTACAGGGTAGGTGAAAAATAACAAAATATTTTATGGGGGTAAAATAAGAGATGAAAGTTTCTTAAAAAATCTAACTGTTTTATTTTAAGATATATCCAAGCGAGTGAAGTCGCTGGCAAAAGCTAAGTAGTTTACAGTATTAGTAAGATGAATGCAATCTCCTATTACACTTTGGAAGTAGTTCAAGAAAGAAATAATACTCTGTTAATTTTACAATGCTCGTCAATAGTACAGTCACAAGACTTCGGAGAACAGTGAAAGGTGACTAAATATTTGACAACGGTGAATAAAAATAAACTGCATTCGACAAGCAAAAGCAATAAACTAATGAAACAAACTGTTTAATACATCGTGTTAGGTAAGACGACGAATATATTGAAGGAGGCTTTTCAGTATTCCAAATATGTTCAAAAAACAATACCTTGATTTTTTACCAAATGCCTCATAAAATTATTTAATTGTTGACACGCGCGATAGAATGGCGATTTTCTTTATTTGTGTTTTGAGGGGCCTTTACGCATAGCGTTTAAGTCAGTCCCATCGTATCCTAAACTAAATAATTATAACATAAAAAGTGGGACATGAATTTAAACAAAGTCTTCGCAAGCCAAGTAAAGTTTCCCAACCTTTTGTACTTAAAACCAGATTTCGATGATATCAATGAGATTGAGTAATTTCATTGTGAATTTCTTTACATCAACTTTCACAATGGGTCTCATTATAAAAATTTAAAATCGTGAAAAAAAATATGACTGAAATGTTAATAAAAAAATACCAATAGCTTTCAGTTAATTAATTTACATCGAAAATACTTTTTAACAATAAACATTCTACCAAAGTAATCGTTGATATTTTTTTACATCAATTAGCATTTTTACACGACTGCCCAAAAAAAGGAGTGTTATGTTTTCAAGGTTCATGTATGTATGTATGTATGTATGTATGTATGTATGTATGTGAGTTTCTTTATTCCACCATATCTTCTTAATGCCTGAACCGATTTAGATGTATGATGTGTCGTTACAATCCGTACATAGTCCCGAGTAACATAGGCTAGTAAAAATTTGGAAATTCAACCCCTGTGTGTGTAAAATAGGGGATGAAAGTTTGAAAGAAAATCTGTCGTTATTGATTGAAGTAAGTTACTGGAAACTTGGTGTTTACCATTTTGGACGGAGATAAAAATTTAGAAATTCAACCCCTATGTGTGTAAAATAGGGGATGAAAATTTGAATGAAAATCTTTCATTATTGAAGTTAGTGACTGGAAACTTGGTGATTAACATTTTGGAGGGAAATAGAAATTTAGAAATTCAACCCTTATCTATGTGAAATAGGGGATGAAAGTTCGAACGAAAAACGGACTTACTGAAGTGAAAAAAGGAGTGAGGTATGTATGTATGTATGTATGTATGTATGTATGTGAGTTTCTTTATTCCACCATATCTTCTTAATGCCTGAACCGATTTAGATGTATGATGTGTCGTTACAATCCGTACATAGTCCCGAGTAACATAGGCTAGTAAAAATTTGGAAATTCAACCCCTGTGTGTGTAAAATAGGGGATGAAAGTTTGAAAGAAAATCTGTCGTTATTGATTGAAGTAAGTTACTGGAAACTTGGTGTTTACCATTTTGGACGGAGATAAAAATTTAGAAATTCAACCCCTATGTGTGTAAAATAGGGGATGAAAATTTGAATGAAAATCTTTCATTATTGAAGTTAGTGACTGGAAACTTGGTGATTAACATTTTGGAGGGAAATAGAAATTTAGAAATTCAACCCTTATCTATGTGAAATAGGGGATGAAAGTTCGAACGAAAAACGGACTTACTGAAGTTTGTGGCTGGAAACTTGGTGTTTAACAATGTGGACGAAGATACAAAAAGCATGAGCTAGTATAAATTCAAAAATTCAACCCTTATGTGTGTAAAATAGGGGATGAAAATTTGAACAAAAATCTGTCGTTATTGAATGAAGTAAGTTACTGGAAACTTGGTGTTTACCATTTTGGACAGAGATGAAATTTTAGGAATTCAACCCCTATGTGTGTAAAATAGGGGATGAAAATTTGAATGAAAATCTGTCATTATTGAATGAAGTAAGTTACTGGAAACTTAGTGTTTACCATTTTGGACGGAGATAGTAATTTAAAAATTCAACCCCTATGTGTGTGTAACAGGGGATGAAAATTTGAACGAAAACGGACTTACTGAAGTTTGTGGCTGGAAACTTGGTGTTCAACAATGTGGACGAAGATAAAAAAAGCATGAGCTAGTATAAATTCAGAAATTCAACCCTTACGTGTGTAAAATAGGGGATGAAAGTTTGAACAAAAATCTGTCGTTATTGAATGAAGTAAGTTACTGGAAACTTGGTGTTTACCATTTTGGACGGAGATAAAAATTTAGAAATTCAACCCCTATGTGTGTAAAATTGGGGATGAAAATTTGAATGAAAATCTGTCATTATTGAATGAAGTAAGTTACTGGAAACTTAGTGTTTACCATTTTGGACGGAGATAGTAATTTAAAAATTCAACCCCTATGTGTGTGAAACAGGGGATAAAAATTTGAATGAAAATCTGTCATTATTGAAGTTAGTGACTGGAAACTTGGTGTTTACCATTTTGGACGAAGATAGAAAAAGCATGAGCTAGTATAAAGTCAAAAATTCAACCCCTATGTGTGTAAAATAGGGGATGAAAGTTTGAACGAAATTCTGTCATTATTAAAGTTAATGACTGGGTACTTGGTGTTTAACTTTTCGGACGAAAATAAAAAAAAAATGTTTTTTCCACCCTTATACTAATACCAGCCTATAACTGTCCCACTGCAGGGCAAAGGCCTCTTCTCATACAGAGAAGGCACGAGCATTGATCACCACGCTTGCTCAAGACGGGTTGGCGATTTCGGACTTATATTAACTACAAGTCCAGGTTTCCTCACGATGTTTTCCTTCACCGACGTGTGTGATGTCTAAGATAAACTTTAGAAAGTACATATGAATTGAAAAAGTCACAATGGTACTTGCCCGGATTCGAACCCGCGACCTCATGTATGAGAGCCGGGCGCCTTAACCACTAGGCCATCACGACATTTTCCACCCTTAATGGGGTAAAATATGGGATGAACGTTTACATCAGAAATAAAAAGAATTTAATATATATAATACAGCAACGGCTTAAAAATGCGCGGTGGGAGGAAAAGGGGAAGGGAATTCATGCTAAAAATTTTTGTCACGATGTCCTTTGTCCATAGTTCCATACCAAAATCATTTGCAGTTCGACCATATTTCCATCATAATAAGATGATGTTCGGATTTAGACAGTTTTTATATAGATTCCTACGAATGATTTTATTTAAATTACCTAATATAAAGTTTAAACAAAATTGCATTTCGTACATTTTTACAGCTTAAATGGCATGTTTTCTCAACTTCAACCAAGGTATTTCCATTGTTATAGATATAGGTAATTGTTGTTATGGTAATTTGTAACTTTCGTCTGTGCTTCAGTCTTAAACAATAGAGTCGAAATTCAAATGGAGTCGAGAGCTTCCTTCGTATTCGAGAAATAATATTTTTTATTTATAATGAAACCGTTATTTCAGACTTATTAGGCCCATAGATAAATACCTTAACCTAACACACACAAGTGATACATTTGTGTTAGTAATAGAACTTAAATCTATGTAAGTAGCACTTCACTACGTTGCACTAGTCTTTGTGCACTCCGGTGGAACTTGTCCGCAGAAACGTCGGAACACCACGTTCTCTGGCCAAAAGCTACTTTAGAACACTACGAAGCGACGTCTTTCTCGGGAATATTCCTGGCTCAGAGTATAACCGACTGGAAGAAACTCAATTGTCTGGTTAAGCAGTAATAAACAGCGGTAGAGCTGAACTGCGAGATGAAAATGTCATAAAAAGAAGAAACTCAATGTGTTTTTGATACCGACACAAATGACACGAGAAAGATGTGATAATTATTGTGATAAGCGACATAGGTACTCTGACAACCTTTGCAAAATTTTAACGGATTTTATATGTAACATACATCATGATTGGTTACTGTCGTGGTGCCAAATTGTTATTGTTTGTAGTTAATAAAAACATCTACTTGTAAACCGACATTTGATTATCCACGAAGTAACAATATTAAAGGGACGTATCACTAAAAGGTACAAAATAAAAATAAATAATTAAAAAAATTAAAAAACACGACTGCCATGACAAAAAGGAACTAAAAGGCAAAAAACAAGATTTTTCATAGAAAATATTATATTACTGTTTACATAAAAACCGTTTATGAAAAATCCAAAACTACTTGATTAACAAAACTAAAATTTTCGTCGCAGTCGGGGGACCTTTCCGCAGTATTTGGGTATTCCGCAAGGCGGTCCCCCGACTGCGACGAAAATTTTAGTTTTGTTAATCAAGTAGTTTTGGATTTTTCATAAACGGTTTTTATGTAAACAGTAATATAATATTTTCTATGAAAAATCTTGTTTTTTGCCTTTTAGTTCCTTTTTGTCATGGCAGTCGTGTTTTTTAATTTTTTTAATTATTTATTTTTTTGTATAACGTTCATGAATACGAAATCTTAATGTTAGTCGGAAGATCATCGTACAGTTTTACAATGACAACAAAAAACACAACATACAGGGTGTGTAACTTTGAGCGGGGCAGAAAGAAGCACTACATATCTCAACCGTCTCAGCTACTTGAAAATGGTTTTAACTTTCTTCACTATTTTATGAAATCTTTAATCCACATTCACAGATAATGTCGAGAGGTGTTGCGACAGTCGTGGAGAGGATCCGGCAACTGGGACTTGAGGTGGCCCTGCACAAGTCCGAGGCCATGTGTTTTCATGGCCCTCGGCACCGGCCACCTCCGGGGTCTCAGATAGCGGTAGGAGGGGTTCACATCGGTGTCGAGTCGACGATAAAGTACCTGGGACTTGTCCTCGACAACCGATGGAACTTCACGGAGCATTTCCGACGTTTGGGTCCCAAACTGGCGAGGGCTGGAGCTGCCCTCAAACGGCTCCTGCCCAATCTCGGTGGCCCAAACGCCTCCTGCCGGAGGCTCTACGCGGGGATCGTGCGGTCCATGGCCCTCTACGGGGCTCCGGTGTGGGCGCCCAACCTAGCCACGGCTCCGGCCCGGCTTCTGAGGGTGTCCCAGAGGGTCATGGCGATTCGCATGGTGCGGGGATACCGCACGATCTCCTGCGAGGCGGCGTGCCTCCTTGCCGGCACCCCGCCGTGGGATCTGGAGGCAACAGTCCTTGCACACACGTACGAGTGGCGCGTGGAAGTGCAACGCCGGGGCGAAGTCCCGCTGCCGCGGGTTATCGCGGCACGGCTCACGGAGCTCCGGCGGGATCTCATGGCGGAGTGGAGACAGCGACTGTCGCAACCTAGTGCTGGGCACGCCGTAATAGCGGCGGTAAGACCCCTCTTTGAGGAGTGGCTGGAGAGGCGCCACGGCGCTCTCACGTTTCGCCTGACACAGGTCCTCACCGGACACGGTCAGTTCGGGAGGTTCCTGTGTCGGATTCAGGCGGAAGCGACGCCTGGGTGTCACCACTGCAGCAACGGTCGCCTGGAGGACACGGTCGAGCACACGGTGGAGGTGTGCCGCGCATGGGCGGACCATAGACGTGTCCTCGTAGAGGCGATCGGTGGCGGTGACCTCTCGCGCCCAGCGCTGGTTCAGGCCATGCTGCGGGGCGAGACGGAATGGGATGCCGTCGCCTCCTTCTGCGAAGCAGTTATGCTAGTGAAGGAAGCGGCGGCGCGCGAGAGGCAACGACGAGCCTCTCGCCCCGGACAAAGACCCAGGCGAAGACGTCGAGAGTCGCAAGACGACTACCGGCCACCGTAGGCACGGTTCTGCGGATGGCGAGCGATGGGTAGCTCGCCGCCCGGCTAGGACCAGGACCGCGTCGACGGCGCGTTAGTGTTCCACGCGCGCCTCAAAGAGAAGGAGTCAGCACAGGAAGGGGCCTAACAGGGCCAACGCCTGCCGGGGTTGCGGAATGTGTATAGTAGTCACCGTGACCCTGGAACGTAAAGGGCAATCGAAGGAACATGAGTGGGTTTTAGTCAGTAAGAGTCTGACACGCCCTCCCGCCGCACCCAGGACGGGAGCAGTCATTGGATGATTTCCCACTCACCAAAAAAAAAACATTTACAGATAAAAAGAAATACTACACGTTATTAGTTGGCAATCAAAATTGCGCAACCTGTGCCCTAATAAGATGGCTAGGAAAGTATCTTACAAATATAATGAGAAAGTTTGTATGTTACTCTTTCACGCAAAACTACTGTACGGATTTTCATGAAACTTTACAGTAATTTAGCTTATACATCAGAATAAGACATAGGCTATATAACATCGCGCTATGACCTACGGAAGCGGAGCCTTAACTAAAAACCTAACATAACGCGGGTGAAACCGCGGGGGACAGCTAGTGGTGAAATAATTGTATTAGTGTTAATGGTGAAAATTAAACTAATTTGTCACCCCATTGATACAACGGGCCCTTATTGCCCCACTTAAAGTTCTCACCCTGTATAATTATCAAAATCGCTTATCACTTATAACTTAGACGGAATCAAGTTACTAAAAGCGACTAGCAACAGTGCGTATTACGCAATCGCGTTTATTTTCACTAAATAAGTGTTTCCACTATGTAAATTGATACGTAATGCGTTTTTTAGAATATGTAAAGAAATATCTCGCAAAAATTTGAAATGTATATAAATTACGCAGAATGATCTAATAATGTGGTAATAAGAGCAACTGCGTTGGCGTAACCTGAGAAGAATGAAGAGACCTCTATTCGGTAGTGGGCTGTTATTGGCTGATGATGATGAATATGATGATGATGAAAGGTAACTGGCCCAGAAAGGAGAACCGAGGGAGATGACCTGTTGAAAGTCAGAGGAAACTTTTGAATGAAAACCTCTAGGAAAAACTTTACCCAGCTGGAAATCAAGCTGAACATTCCCTAAATAAAAGCAGTTGGTTCTCACAATAAATATTCCTTGATAATCTCTAATCCAATTATGTCCAGATAATCTTAGAAAGAAAATTTCGGTTCCCTTCAAAATGGTTGAGCTGAATGGTGCTGATGCCACGCGTCATGCTCGTGAACGGGCGCTGTCAGTTGAGATCGGTCATCTCTTAACTGCCATGACTTTATATTATTATTCTCATATTTTAATCTATCGTTTCTTTGTTATTTATCTACATTGATTTCACATATACAAGCACCAAAAAGACTGTAACCAAGATCTTGTAAACCATGAATATTTTTAAAAAGAGTGTCCGTGGAGTTTCTTGCCTGTTCTTCTCCATAGAGATCTACGTTTTGGAACAGGCAATTAGCGTCACTTTTCTGACTAACCGACCGACTCTTTGACAATTCATAAGTACCTGTAAATGGTCTAAGTGAAATAAATACCTTGAATTTTGAATTTTGAAAAAAGTCATAGTGGTCGTTCAAATGGTTACGAACTCAATGGTTCTAACCTCGTGCATGAGAAATGCCTTAACAATAAGGCATTACGATCCCAAAAGACATACCCCTAATCTATATTACATAACCATACCTGGGATGGTTGAAGCTTTTAGAGGAAGATCTACATCTCTTCTCATCTCATTCAACATAGAACAGCAATAGACCGTTATGAAAATTCTCTCGATGACGTATCCAAAAACCAGCTCCATGACAACAAAAAGAAAGTAACACACACAACAACAAAAACGCATCCTACTCCAACAGAACAATAAAAAAGTCAACAGAAACGTTTTCTCTTATAAGTACTTATGTACTTACTAATGAAAGCTTACCTACTTATTTTCCAAACACCGCATATCACTGTCAGCACGAGTTCAAGTGATTAACCAATTTCACTCGAGACCAACTGTCATTCGTTAATTTTTGAGCTTAGAAAGTGAATATTTATACGAATTAATAGCTACTGGTCTTGCTTTTACATTATTTTAAAAAGTTTCGCTTGTGTTTTTACTTTAGACTGGTGTAATGGCTGTGAGAAAAGTAAGTACTATTTGAAACTATCCTTTGCTAAAATAAGAATCTTCAGGTGCTGCATGTTCACCGTACTAAGGAACAATAAGGAATCTAGGAACTCGTTTCCACTTTCTTCTGGCCCTGGAGGTCAATCGTAGTTAGGGTAAAAGTGAGCTTTCCATTAGCAATTTCTTAGTACCAGCTGATTTGCCAAACTCGGCAAATGTTAGTCTAGTATGCTGTGTACCAAGGATCTCATTTCTTCTTTATTTCGCTGCCGCGATTCATTCCTCGCGCGTCAAGCTTATAATTCGGTGAGAGACTCTTGTCCCTTAGAAAGTACTTAAAGCAGTTGGTCTTGCCAGGTATCTTCCTCGATCGTGTCGGTTTATTCCGCTTCAGCCACGAGAGTGAAGGAAGAGGGAGTGCATTATAACATCTTTGTGTATATGGCCAATCTCTGAGAGTACCAAAGCCCATAGAGATTGCCTGAAATTCAGTTAGGAAGACCACAAATACTGAGACACGACATGGAAAAAATGGTTCAGGTTATTTCCGCAGTAAATAAATGCCATTCTCTCAACCAACAATCAACTCGCACTGTTAATAAAAGTAGTTTAAAAATTACACATTTTTCCTTCATTCCTGTTACCTCGATGTAAAGTAGGTACCATACATACATACTTTGTTTGTTTGTATGGAAGCTCGCTGTAGTAAGAAGTCGTAAACTCGTAATGGCTAGTGCTATAGCTGTGTGTGTCAGTATGTTTGTATGTTGCGCACTTCCGAATAATAACGTGTTTGTGTGAAAACTGCGTAGAATGGGACAAAACATGTTTGTATTATGTCTATTGGTGTTTGTTTCGTAAGTTTTCCATGCATCTATCCATTTATACCGAAATAAATAGGAGTTTCTTTTCTAAAGTTATCATCTTGTGCGCTTGACATGGTTATACAAGATGGAGGGCCTCCGTCAAATTAGCCTAGTTTTGGTATCTCTCTCCCATTCCTCCTCTTAATCTTATCACATAGCTCATGTTATGGCACAAAACACGATGTTGTAATGCGCAAAAATACAATTTACATCATAACATTTAACGCACGCTTCAAGTACCTCTTACAGTGGGTGCATTTACTTTCAAATCGTAATGGAAACGTGTTCGGCGCTGGTGGCAGCAGCACTGCGTCACGGCGCGGGCGCGGGACGTGGCCGGCACGGGAGGAGCGCCGCCCGGGGACTCGCGGGAAGCGACCTTGACGCGCGAGGAATGAATCACGGCAGCGAAAGTGGGAGAAATGTGCCACCGCGCCCCGCGCCGCTCACTTTTACTTTCCAGTGTGGCGCAACCGAGAGCGGCGCCGGAGCGCGCGCGCCACTCGCCCGGCGCCCGCGGCCCGCAGCGCCGTCGCGCCGAACACACCGCGCTCCCAACACCGCCCGCGACTGTGACTCTGCCCGGATTACAGTGATACTATCAGTGCATCACAGGATTCAGTTTCAGTGATTCCCGCGCCGAAAGTAGAAACCGGGTCGCCGATAAGCGTTGTGCAAGTTGTTGCGCGCGGAACTCGCGCGCGGCCTCGCACTCTCCCGCAGGAAGCGTGCCGCAAGCGGGGAAGTGGCGCAAGCGCCGGGAAGCCGCCGCGCGCGCTCCACAACACACTAGCCCTGGATTGCCCCGGCAACACTGGATTCTCTTCTAACATTGTCTCCTGGTAAGACTACTCAACGTATACTTGTTGCTAGGATATCATTGTGTGAATTAGAAAGTGACATTCTACAGAGAAAAGCAGTAAAGGTCGAAATACTATAATTCTCCATCCCGCGCATTCGGTTCTAAACGTCGGAGATATTTAGTGAAGGGGACTAGTGTCACCAACACACTCAAAGCGCACAATTGGCGTCACCGACGACTGAACTTCGGCTCGGGTGTCGGAAACGCTACAAATAAAGAAGTGAAATATCCAAGGACAATACAACTTTCAAGTGATTTCGCGCGCGGCCGACAATAAAAACTTCGTAACGCGCCTGCGCAACCTCTCGGTCTCACTTTCGACGTCTGCGCCGAGCCTCGCTCGACGAGCCGCGCTTTCAATAACTATTACAAAACCTCCGGCATGTCGAATTTTCTTTCGAAAGTTATCGCTGCTAGAAATTTGATTTGTGAAGTAATAGACGTTTCAACACTCGTCGGCATGGTCGGTGATGGAAATGTGGAAAGTGCAGTGAGCACATGTGACGAAGAAAAACCTTGTACTCTCCGTGACCACCACTGAGTCATTGAGTTGGAGCTATTACGAACAGCACGTTCCGAGCAACTGTCATCATTAAGGAGAACTGAAAGGAACACGGTCCAAGGCCAGTTGGATAACGAATTTTCGTTTAATATTAATAAATGGCAAGCACGGCCGATCGTGACGGATCCAATGCTGCACGCGGATGTAAGGATCACTGTGGCGAACACTTTCACGCGAACAACCGCCACGATCACAATTACCGCGCCGAATCGAACTATTAAAACGACACGATATAGATGATATATAAAATCGTTCGTAATTGACGAAATTCATTTCACGGAATTAATTTAGTTGCTAACGATACGAATTCATGGTATGGTTATAGCGAATGTAACAGATTGTTAAATAATTGGTTTTCTATTTTAAAATCACAATTTCACATGCTTAAGAAAACCATTACCGTGACACGTGGTAAAAGAAAGGAACATTATTCCCACATGACTGAAACAGTAACTGTATCAGCAGAACATGATACTTTGTTGGTTGTCTTTCTCTTACATAAACAATCTTTCTTCGACGCGGCCACGCGGATATTCATAATCCTTTCTAAAGATTTGTTAATCTTTCAATACATCGTGATAAGAAACTAGTTATGCAATTCACGCGTGCAATAACTGCTTAAACGCTTTCATTTTCAAATGCGAACATTAGTAGGCGTGTCGTTAAATGTCAGGATTAAGATTTATGATAAACATCGTGATTAGCGAGTGACAAAAGTACAATGAATATAGTTAAACTTTCACCCGGAGAAATGGCGTCGCGAAAGTATGGCGTTGTTTTGCGGATGATTTCATCCTGATTTCACAAACCGAAGTAATGAAATTATGAGTTGAAATTCGAGGATGTGATGTGTGGCACGGACGAATGAGCAACGCTTTCAGATTTTGTGCTTAAAGGTCGTAGAAAGATTTATCTAATTGCGTTTTCGGCAAGTTTATTATCAGGAAACGACATAGTAATTACTGCATGTTTCCGAGTTCTTTTACAGTGAATCATAAAGATGGCCGGTGACGAAATATGATAATAGACTTTGCAGACCGTATCACCAAAGTAGACTTTGCATACATATACGGCGTGTGAATTTTTTGGTGTTTTATCTGTCTGTTGGTACTAGCTGGCGAATGTGAACATACAACGGTCCATGAATTAATACGATATCAAATATTTGCCAAATACGAGTGTGAACGTATTTTGATCAAAGAAACTATTCAATTGTTGATATTTTACACTAATGACTGTGTTTTAGTAGGACATAGATATTTCGTAAAACCGTGAACAGACCATTGTTTTGCAACGCATATGAAAAGGCCTGTTACAAATACTATGATAAATGAATAGTTCTGTACAACGACAGTTCACAACTAATTTATCAATAGATCCATTTATAAAATACCACTTTTGCATGATATCATGTTTCCGTGTTTAATTAATTCAATGGCAATAAATATGTAGTAAATGTTCACATGGAGATAAACAATAGAATTATACGCGACCCGGCCGATGTGGGAGCCTCTTACTTTGTTACGAAAATAAAGTCTCAATAACAAAAATTAAATTGAGAGTCAAAAACAAGGAGTAATTAAAGTAATTCTCACAGTAGCTGATGACGAGTTTACGTAATTTGTGTCTTTTGAAGAAATTCGCTGTGTTATCCAATCTGCTCAGACAATGATAGTGAGGAAATGAAAGTGGAAAGCTGTTACGAGAACGGAACGAGCAGTTTATACTCGCATTAGCACATTGTAAACTTTAGATACAACCATCTGGCCGTCCTGGCTGTTCCACCAAATCTACATATTCAACGATATGCTAATGATACGTAAAAAATATATAATAAAAACAAAACACTGTTTTTGTTACTCCTAACCTTTATTTCACATAGTCTATTATTCAAAGATCAAACATTTTGTATGTAAATGTCGCGAGGACATCCGTATTGCTAAAATTTGTAGCTACGGAAGGACAATTTAAATTTTGACCCAAAAATCTCTTTAATTTTTGTTTAAGGTCAAATTTATCTCCATATGGGAATAGGTTTCTTTATAATATCTTGGAACTATTTAAGGATTGAAATCGAAATACAGTTTCTTAGAATTGGAGCTGTCAGTGATTTTTTCTCCTAATATTCCAGGTTTTATCTTTCCAAAAGCCCCTTGTCATTTTCCAATTAAGTCACAAATCTATTTCTAAACGGAACTCAAGTTCTATGAGGTTTCCTTTCTATACTAAGAAACAATTTTATTTGCTCGAAACAAATGTGTTTCATTAAAACCATTTGCGAACTCTCTAACGACCTACTTTACTGTATTATCTTAAACGTCTTCACCTACTGTAATTGCGCCACGGTTTTCATTTCTCAGTGACCACCCACGCTAAATACGTGTCAAATTGCTAATAGCATTATCAACTTTCATTGCATCATCGTCATCATCGGTTGTAATTATAGTGTTTGTCCAGGCGACCAGTGCTTGTTATTACAATAAAGCTATCTGCTACGCTCATTAACTTTTAACTACTCCAATATTTGTTCTCGACCTGACTGTTTGTTTAGTACTGCATCCCGCTAGATAGAATATAAACAGCTTATATGGAAGCATCGTTTAATCTGTCGGTACCGTCAAGTAGGTAACAGCGGCGTAGGCGACGGCGGTACACATTGCAACGTGCCGATTCATATCCAAGGTCTTTCCTAGTGGAAGAGAACGGAGTTTCCTGCGGCCGCCTATCTCTCGCGCACACCGACATTCGCACGAGTACGCACACGCGCCCACGTGTCGCTATTCTTTGTGTTCAATCTTTCCTAGCTACCGTTGCGACTGTTGCGAGTGAGGCATCTTCTTTTTGTGCCGTCCGGTGGCGTTTGAAGTTTGAGCCTCTGAGCGCTTCATTATATAGGCGACGTGCGATGCGCGCGCTTCGCAGTTAGTGTGTCACTAGAGCCCGCGCGAGAGGTGGCCTGCAAGGACCGCGCCAACCTTTTTTTCTGTGCGTGCGATGTTTTCACTTTCGTCATTTTGACCGGGCCAGTTTGATTTGACGTCGCTCGCGCACGGACGTGCCTAGGTTCCGGCGTTGTGATATCCTGTGATCGCTGGTGCTCCGGATTGTTTTTGTTTATGAAATTTATTTTTGTGAAATTATGGCTGTGATAAAGTGTTAATTATGTTCGATAGTAACATTCTTTTTAATTTCTACAATGAGATTGCTAATAGAAGTGCACTACAGTTGGCAAGGTAAGGTTATTTTGTTTGTTTACCTTAAATTTAGTAGGTATGCGGGGATGCGCATGTAGGTGTGGGCGGTGGGTAGGTAGTCACAGAGGTCCGGTGGGACGGACGGCCGGTACAACCTTGGCTCTAATGAACGCACTATTCGCCGCTTCATCCGCCTCTCGCCTTCGCCTGAGCCTCGCTCGGCGAAGAGGTTAATAGGTTCACATTAGATGGTGGTTTGCGAAATCAACTGACTGAGCTCAGCGTATGAACTGCGCCCGCGCCGCTTTTCCACGGTTGGTTTCGCGCGCATTCGACACGATTCGTTTAATTTATTATATTAGAATGCGGTCGTTCTCAGTTTTCCGAATAAGTATAATTTATAATAATTTACTAAGCACTCAATACTCACTACTCACTCAATATTCCTCAATGAAGTGACACCAATTAGCATAAATTTAAACTTAATAGAGGAAACAAAAATATGAAAATACTCAAAATAAAATAACTCGTATTACCATAACACTAACTTAAAATGTTATTTAATGTACTTCTTACGAAGGTAATTTAATTCAATGAAAATTTTACGCGTCCGTTTTCAAACAATCATTTTTGAAACTCTCATCGTTTATTGAAACAAGTTAATGAACGCCAATTAATTACCTGTTTAACCGCGAATTTCACTTCTGATTGCTCGGGCGTTAAATCGATTTCGGAACTGATAAATACTTGTTTCGCAATAGTAAAAGTCGATTCATTGCTTTTGGCACGTAATTACCAAATATCTTTACGGTCATCGATGATTATTGTTATAGGCTCATCAGCAATATTTTCTTCATCCAACATTGCCGGTTCTAGCGAGTTTTCTTTTTAAAACTTTGTATTTTCAATTTCGTCTGTAACATATGCGGCCTTGCAACGTCCCTACGTACTCCTAATCTTGTTGAATAATTTGACTTATTTTCTTTTAATCGTTGTTATCATTCATTAATTACTTACTTACCTGTTCAAGGTTTGGAAATAATCTTATTGATAATAAGTGGTATTGACTAATATTGTTTTGATTGAAAGATTCATGCGTGATCAAGCTACGATCACTTCCTTAATCAACTAGTAGGTAAGCACATTTGTGATTAATAAAAACTATTGATAAAAACATTTATTCCTGGAAATTTTGTTTTCGTGACGGCAGTAGGTATAAACTACCATGTTATTCATAATTTGATATAGAAATGATAAAAATATTTGGTTGTAAAAATAACAAAACATCTTATTCGTGCTTGAAAACAATTTTACCTACCGTTAGGTAGGTATATTCGGTGTATTAGGTATATGGTACCTTATTGAATGACGCAAACTGTTAGGTTTAAACATTCTTACCTTTAACCCCAACTAAAAACTAAAAATAAAACCTATATACATAGAAGTTCAAGTACGTACGTGAGGTATCTACAAGTACAAAGTTTTAAATATTTATTTAGTTACTAACTACAAAGGAAATGAAAACTTTACTGATAGATCGTTCCGTAAACCTCATGCCACTGCGCAGTTCTAAAACATCTTGTGATAAATGACTTGACCGTACCCAATGTGATAACAAGTTTTTTGAACATGCAAATAAAGGTTGTTTCTTTACTAGGACAGAAAATGAAGCTAAAACTATGAGAAACAACACTAACACTATTGAGTTAAAAAAAACATGTAATGAAATTTTTTCTAGACGAAGAAAGAGCTATGTACGAATTTTTCGGCAAGAATGGCTCCTTTAAATATCTAACACAAATGCAAAACATAATCAACATAAACAAACATTGAAAATCAAATTTCGCTAAAACTGCAATCAAAATTCCATATTATAATAAAATAATAATAAAACCTTTATTTTCAGGCAACTGAGGCCCATAGAAAAAATACACAAATAATGTAGCTTAAAATAATAAACTAATACATAATAAAAGAAACTATAAGTAAACAAATTTTAATTATTTTAATTTTAATTATGCAGCTGCCACGACCATACTTGACATTTACTCCAAAATTGATGAAGACAATCGTGTTCTGAACAAAAATTACGCAATGAGAATTGATACTGATGCTGCGAGAGAGAATTGTGTCAATGAAGCAGAAGTGTCGGCAGTTGGCACGAGTAAACAATTAAAGGGCGAGCAACGAATGATCGCCCAATGCCGTTTTTCTATTTGACTTAACGAATATCACGCGTATTTATAGTGTTCCGTAATGGAACTGAAATAAACTGAATATCATTGGATTAATCGTATCAATATTCTCAGTTTCTAAGAATAGAAAAATAGACAATCCTTTTGTAGACTACTTGAATCATGTGTGGGAAAATGAATTAGGATTCATAATAGTAAACAACATTATTTAAGGCCATTATATCATTTAGGGAAACATTAAAAGGTCATCGATGCATCCAGAATAACGTTTTACAAGAATCATCTCAGTCTTTTTGGGATAATCTCAAAAATACGCTAAAATTGTGAATGTTCGTTGTTAATCATAAAAAAGCTCCACAGTCTCAGGAAAATCTATTTTGATTTTATATCAACAACATCGCTTTCTGATGATCTGCCTCAGTTTAATTCCAATGTAGATAGGTACCTATTATGATAATGGCTCCTTGAACTTTTCTACATTGATGATATACATTCAATATACATATTAAATAAATTATGACAAGTTTAACATCGAAAAAATTTCGTCTTAAACCTTGGTATTCAAATTTGTTATGAAACCTTTGCGACTTGAATTAACTGTAGCTGTAATACTTTAAAACTTGTCTATTGACCTTCGTATTGTCTGATTAACACGATGGTCACTTCGATAAGACCCACTGTTAACACTTCGATAAGATTTTTGATTTCTATAACCTTTAGATTTTGATAAACTTAACCGTACTTATTATCTAACGTACCTTGGGTTCCAATTCTTATAAGATATTCTTAACTAGCTAATAAGACTAGTCTGTTTGTGATATTTGTTCCTTATAAGTTTGGTTCGAACTAGTTTCTCCAATAATACAAGCTTCTTCATACTCATATGGTTTCTTATCATTATTAAGTAATAGTGATTATTTGAAATCGTTAAACATACTACATGTTTGCTGTATGCGCTAATTGAGGCAGGTACATGCACTGCGTTCGATTATATACAATCGTGTCATTTAGTGGTACACAATCAAATAATTAGTTTCGCATTGTCAAACATAACGTTAATTACACGATAATATTTATTTTACGCAATATCAAATGTAACTTCCGTGTGGAACAATGCACTCTGTTATCAGTACACGTGGTTAAAACCTAAATCTTTTTCCATCTCCAGTTTGCATAAACTAATTATGAACAACGTCCAAGGGCCTCTGTTTGTTCAGTAGTAATCTATTCGTTACTAATAATTGTAATATAACCACAAATGTAACTGTTGTAATTAGGTCACGCTATGATTCGATTGTAACTCCTATTTCCTGGAAATATGACGCTGCTACTATGAATTTATCACGACTATTAAACAAATGTTGCATAGCAAGCAATAGGAAAAATCTTGAATCTAATTAATATGACCATCTATAATTGACTTTAATAATAACAGGCGTAGGAAGTATAGAAAATAAGGCAGCGTAAACGTCGAACAATATCCTAACTGCCAGGGACTGGTTGCGCGAAAATATGAATTTACAATGCAGTCATAATTAGTAAAACGCATCGTTTGCTAGCAGGCTTTGTGCACGTATTTAATGTTCCAAGAAACTAGGTTTACAACGTAGAAACGCAAACATTTCTAAAATCCCAAATGCAAGAGCCGAGTTGCCCGATGCTATTTCGCAATCGGCATTTACTCCTTGCAAAGTCGACATAAACATTTTCTTAGAACTACAAATATATTCGGTGGTGGAACCTCTTAGGTTGTCCGTCTAAACAAAAACGGGTCAACTTCTTTATCGTCTAAAGTAATTTCTTCATAGTTCTGCGTACCATTTGACATTGAACTGAATTAAAAAGCGTTATCAGAGGGCTCGATATGTTGAACGTCGTTGTCAGTAGTGTGCGATGGTTGTGAAATACTAGTAACATTTGGACAACAGTGGTATAGAAGCTCATTAACATCTTTTGGTTTGGTTTTAATCATTATTTAATCGAATTTTAATGTATCCTTACTATTCGAATGTGACGGCCACTGTCTAAGTTCTTTTATTAACACAGTTAGCAAGTTCTAATTTGTCGAGACATTCATAATCAATCAATTCAGTAGTATTACCGCCGCATTTAAAATTTTAATGTACTCCTTAATAGAATAAAGGCACGTCGGTACTTTTAAGTTTGAATTTTAAGTCAAGGTCATAAATGACGCTATTTGAAATAATTTTAAAAGTTAGCATAGTAACTAAGCGGCAGATAGAGTAGTTCAAAGAGATGTATTGTGTAGGACAATAACATTTGGAATGGTCGTTGTCAAATGACTCCCAGCCCTTTCTTGTTCCCGTTCACGGTACAAATTACCGAAGGACGTTGGAACTAGGTCACTTCGGAAATAGTTTATTGTTATCGGCTAGAGTCTGCGCACACGCAATGCTCACACGCACGCCCGAGCCGCGTTCGATTTTCAAACGTTTACGCACACGAACGAGCCCCCGACTCAATTAGGGTTCATCCTTTATAACTCTCGGATGTCCTTGTACTAGTTTGCCTTCAGAATCTTCAATATCATCATCGTGTATATGTACGGTTGTGGTTTCAAACGGCTTCCGCTTTCGTATCAAATCGAAAACATACTTTCCTAAGGCCGACGAGTCAATAAAATTGAAAAGGTGTCGGATTTATATTTTCATAATATAATGTCATTACGAGTCTTAAAGGCCAGAGTGTTTTGGTCTATTAGTTTTATTACGCAGTTACCCTTGCGATGAATATTTAATATTTATAGTCTAACGCTTTCGACAGACCCTTGGTAGCTTCGCCGGTACTTCGTATAAGTACAAGGTTCCTCGTTTCATTATGTCGTATTATCCGAAGCACCTCGACATGTGCATTACACTGACTGTTTTATGATCCTACCTCTAAAACACCTAATGCATCACTTCAGTAAATAACCTTTAGAACCTTGACCACGCCAATAAATTAATTATGTTCGTTTGTCACAAACGACAATAAAAATTCTCATCTACGCATAAACTCTGATTGTTCACAATTTTATTGGCAATTCGATTAAACGCAAGTTGTAAAATAACTTAAAGACCTCAAGGCTTTCAAACAATAACTCACACATGGCCGTGTTGCTGGCACACTACCACACAATGGATAATAGTGTTTCATAGATAACGCATAGGCCAAGCATAGACCTATCAATTTAGCCTAGCACATTCACAAGCGCGCAAATCTGCGCTAACATCCGGAGTAGGGCGTGTTGTGTGTGTGTAAGTGCACTCACACTGTCGCGAAATTTCCCACAAACCCCCACTATCGGCGCACGCGTGCACACAGACAAACCCTAGAGTAAAGACTAATAAAACTGAAGTATCGTGAACGAAAGCACACGTTTCACGACGCCCAACATGTATTTTTAGCAAAATGCGAGCGTACGGGTAGGTCAGTTACTATTATGACTGAAATTTTGATAAGAACCATTGGCTATCGTAATGAAAGTTGCGTAACAGCTTTCATTCTTTCTTATCTCTTCATTCATTCGCCTCAATATTGTTCCACGTCATAGCACAAAGCTAGCTGTTTTGTTTCAGCTTCTTACAATATTTTATTCTCAGTCCTTTTATTATGCTGAAAAATTCCGTTATACAATCTACCATCACATTCATTCTAAAAAATCTAAAAACTTACATGGATGACATTGAATTTCCTATATCAGTAAACAATTTTTTTTTTCGTAACGAGATTCAAAGGACTTTTTATGACTTTTCTATGAAAATTTCATTAATATATTCTTTTGATTACATTAGAATTAAGAGATTGAAACATATATTCTATCTTTAACTTCAGTGTTCGGTACGGGACCATAGAAAGTAAAACAATAGCATCACATGTGCTCAGAATATTAGTACCTATATTTTTATGAGTCAGCGCTTCTACTTTGTCAAAGCATGATTCAATTGTTTCAAGCACAATTTTAGCGAAAGACTTTGCTAGTGCTTCATCGTCGAATTTAGATCCTTTGCTAGCATTGTTTCGTGAATTATTATTGTGTTATTCCTTTCATTGAGTTTTATTATCGGCTAATGTAAGTTTATAATTCTTTGTAAAAATATGTTTTTAATATTGATATTTAGAATCTGAGCCAAACCTTATACTTCTAGTTAGATAATCCTTTCCATAATACATAATATGTAAAAAAAATCTATTGTTGTATATCATTCTCCTTCGTTACCTAAACCATTCAAACTGCCAGTATCTTTACATCATTTTATCTGTCTTCCTTTTTACAACCTATTATATTTTGTATACAAAATATTATTAAAGTAACGTATCCTTGCTATAAACTTAACTTTTATAGCATCATTGTCCTTACTTGAGCAAGAATCTTTACCGTAAAAAGCCGTACCTATATTTGTAGTCAGTGTTTTACAATCCTTTGAAATTCCAATTGTAGATATTATAAAAGTTGCATTATGATCATTATGGTGGATGTTTTTCGCGATTTGTGTAAGTCTATAAAATTATCTTCTTTTAAGTAGTTCCGCTTAGTAGAACAATATTCCTACTTACATATTGCATCTATGTTAGGCATGAATTTGAACTGCAAAAATGTTGCTAAATTCAAGTAAGTTAGATAGTTTTTTTCGAAAACTCTGTCTTATAGGAACAATACAAAGTTCTTCTTGACTGTTGGATTGTTTCTAGAAGCAATTTATATGTAAAAACCAATTCGAAATTCTAGAGAATAGATGATGGTGGTATGACTCACTCATTTCTACTAGATAAAAAGTAAGTGACACTTTTAAACTAGGTATTTACAATTTATAAGTTCAATGTCAATGGTAGACTCGTGTATCAATCAACCTATTAATAGTTAGATGTCATCATCCGCTTGGAGATAGATACCATAGGGTAAAAACCACTAACAAAGTAATGTAGTTGTCCCATATTTAGACCATCATTAGCCAGACATAGTAACCCTGTTTCTAATCGGTCGACAATTCTCTCAGTACTAACGCTTGTTCTACTATTCCACATAAATTATGAGCAAAGGGTAATTTTATGTTAATAAAAGTTTCCTCCTACAAGTTTTCCTGTAGGTTTATTGATATGTACCACTTTAACTTATTATTTCCATTACAATTTACTTAATAAACACCTCTTTGCTCCAGTTTATCGTTAAAGGATAATTGTTATTGTACTATAGTTGTTAATTCTTTATTTCTAATTCCATAGCAGATCACATCAATCACATCTTGTGCTTATTAAAATCATCCATATTTTGAATACTTTCTACCATTGCTGTAACATGTTCTCCATGAAAAAGCATTTCCAGATGTGGACAGTCTGATTGCAGATTAGCATCAATATTTGGTAACAATGTAAAGTTTTTTTTTAAAACTGGTAAAACGTTGAAATTACAGAAATATTATTTTCATTTCCATCGCTCCATTTTCCAAACATGTTCAATGTTTGCACTGGTTGCGAAAGACGATGGTTATCTCAGTAAAATTACGGCACATTTTCCCACTTGAGCAACTGTTACATTTGGTTGATGTAAATGTAACAAAAAATTAAATACTTTTTATATCGTTTTGTCTCTTCGAGTGAATACAATGAAACAAACTAGAAAAAGAACACTTTTTGCATGACAGTGATGTATTTTGGAAACTGCTTGATATGTAGGTCAAGCCTGTACTACTAACTTACTACAATGTTTGTAGAATCAGCTCATTTTAAAGCTTCTTTATTGTCATCGATCAATCACAAATCTGGAAGGGATTTATCAGAATCAAAGGCAACAAATCAAGAGGTTGGAAACTGTAATACTACAAATCCGTGGTTTTGCTTATCTTCAGCAGTAGCGTACGTACCGTTCCGTTGATATTTGACTTCACTGATAACTCTGAAATTAGGACAGAGATTGTATTGTGGTTTCTCAGTTACGTTCCGTGCTTAATCTTCACTTACAAACTTGACGTTGAAGGGTTAATCATTCTGTGTGTGCGCAATATGACGGGAACTTTTAAAAGTTAAGGAGTAAACAAAATTTGTTTATCGTGTACTTTTCACAGCTCTGTCGTGAAATCAATCTTTGTCTCATCTTAATAATATAATTGGACTAAGAAAAATGTTGTGAGAGAGAAAACACGGCGAATGTTATTGTTATTTTGTCTCTTACCTGTGTTGGGTTAACCCGTTTGCCCGCGATTCTTATAAGAATAATGATTCAGAACTGGTAGTTTCTTTACATTACTAATTTTCAATGGAAAATAACTTTTTTATTCAATAGGTAACTCACTAACTAACGAATAACGTGAGTGTTGTCCTTAGGTATTTTTCCGGAGAATGTTTACTCTTGGACACTTACGTCCATATTCCCAGAATCTCTATTAAGAATAATTTTAAAATATGGTAAAAAATATATCTTTTTTTGCTTAAAAATCTATGTTTTTATTACTAATGAAATTATTATCTCGCTGATAATATACCAATCAAACAATAATCCTTATAAGGACACGTACAAGGTATAAGAATTGAATAAAGATCTTCAATTATAAAAAGATAATATAATTCCATAAATATGCATGATGACAGACTTAAAAGGAAATGTCTGTATGAATGATGAATAAATTCTTGATGCTTGCTCTTAATAGATGCGAGGTGTCGGTTAAGATTTGATACACATAGCAACAACTCAAAAACTACTAAAGAATAAAACTAGTAGAACAACATTACAGCATAGACAATAAAATTGAAAATGACACTATTAAAGATAATAATGTAAAACAAAATGAGGCTTAACATTGCAACATTAGCTAAACCTTCTTAAAATTACCCCGAAAAAATTCACGTAACTGTGATGGACATAAAAGCAAGGAAATCAAAACTGAGTCGCTACAACAGTTACGTGGTCACGTTACGTAAAGCCTTTCGCATACTTTCTCTGACAGCAAAATTTAGCGTTCGCTGTTATGCAACTTTACGAAATGGCAGTCGACTAAATTTCATCATTTCGACTACAGAGAAGATCACGGCTCATATATGGAAGTGAGCGACGATGTGACGAAATAAGAAATGCTGGCATGTTATTTTTAATAAAAAAAACATGTCGCTTTTTATTCGTTTTATGTGCATTTGGGCACATTCGCTTGATTTACTTCGTTTTATTTACACCTCATTCGGGAGTTACGTCACTGCTTTATATAGAAACCTCTTTTCAATTACGGATAGTTGTCTGCATAAATTAGGAAGGTTAAACTAGAATAGAATGATAGAAAACCATTCGGACTGGATTAGAATTCATAATCTTTAGTAGGCTATATTAAAAGCAATTTATGGAATACTATGCGAAACAATTAATAACAACAAGAACTTCTTAGGAACAGTGCCCAAGTACTCGAGACCGGTATTCGTTATTATAACCACTCAAGTTGGAACAGGAAATTTACAATTAAAAAAATCAAACATACCTGTGAATTACCATAAATTCTTTTATAATTACAATAAAATTGTTGCTTTAGGTTCAGTGTTGACTGTAACGATGCAAATGTGAATTTTTACCTGAGACTTTAGTGAAGTAACTTTCTAAAAACTGCTCGAGTGACCTTGAAATAAAACGCTGTTACAAAACCGCGGCCGCTCGCCGGCGCTAACTCCCCCCTCCTGTGCAGCGTGCGCGCGGATCTACGCACGCTCCACCACCACACGCGCGCGCCTCTGTGTGCGTGCCCAACACATGCGCGCACGCACACCACCGCGCAGCCAAACAAACACAAACAACACGTGCAACTCATGTGTGAGTTAATCAGTTGAATGTGTAGAAAGGAGTGGTGAAAAATCTAGTCCGGTCCTACAACCTTACAACATTCTAAAGATTGGCATGTAATTCTTTGAACACGTGATCGCACAACAGAAGCTACTTCTAACAAAACAGTGATTAATGAAATGAATCACCGACACTCCCGCTCTATTGTGCGGTCTTCGTTTGCGTCATTACATCATGGAAAAACCGAAGAAAATAACTTACTTTTCTCATTTTAATATTTAATCTCAAAGGCCATAAAATTATTCCATTCATACATTTATGAATCTGCGGTACGCTAACAAAACACACCTTAAAATTCTGTCAGTTTTGAAATCATCGAATTCCAAATATGTGAAATCCTTGAACATGGATGTGGGTCATGATCAGGTTCCAATATGTGTCTCGCTCGGTTATTAGCATAGAGTTCTGAGGCGCGCGCGCCGATACGTTGCGCAATACTGTTGACTTTCATCCTGAAGGTCAAGTGCCATCCTATTTCAAAACGGACCTTGGACGAGTCTGGTTTACCTCGGACCGCTTGTAGAGAACAGTCGAGTAAACGGAAGAGATTGGTGCTAATAGATATTAATCAAACAAAGAAGACGTCTTTATGTTTCGTTAGCTGCTTGCTTTCAAATATAATTGCTTGTGAATTGTGAAGATCAATCGCACAAACACTTCAAACAATTGAATGTAACTTTTTAGATAAGTATCGATTTAATAATAGTTGTATTCATATAAACTTACGTTAGTTTGCTACAAAGCGCCCACAGATGCGAAGGTCAACTAATTTCGCGGCGTGAGAACGCCTCTATATAGACGATTTAATTCATCATAATTTGCTGTAATAACACAAGAGATATTCAAATGACTGCCGACAATCAAATCCGACCTTTTCTTAGACACGTTCTTTATAAATAGTCATCTAACTGCCGCAGTGATCGCAAAATGTCGAACACGAACTCGATTTGTTTCCGAACCAAAACAGTTGCGAAAATGTAGAAATACGCCAAAGGCGGTGAGTTGATCAGTGCTCCGCGACGCCATTACCACAGGAACAGAGGAAATCTTCATCTGACTCCGCGGGTGTCAAAGTTTCGCAATCGCATTCCGAAACGACGTTACATTTGTAATAAGTGTGTATGTACATTAGAGCTGTTTGCAGTAACGGTTAACAAGTATCTGGCACAAGGGATCGATCGTCAATCAAACGCAAGGTGAGAGTGTAACCGCGCAGCTATTTTAGCATCATCGAAGGTAAAACTGATTTGCGCTTTCGGCCCAAGACTCTCTCGTACAAGGGTACGATGGCATTTATAAATAAATATGTTTGTCAGTTGCCAACGACGGCAGTGTTGTGTTTGTCTATCGATCGGTCTGCAGAGTACTGACATTCCAAATCACACCCACAACCATTTTTCACCATCGTCATAACGCTAAAGTTACACAAAATAACTCATGGTTATCATACGCCTAAGCTTATTGACAAATACAAAACACAGATGCTTATAAAATACTTGACAGATGAATGAATCCATCAAAACATTTAAAACATGTTGTAAAATGTAAAGTCCATTTTATCATACAAATTATCGTAATGGCAATGATCTCATTTGACTCGACACTGATTATTAAAATAACTAATTTGGATAGTTCCTTGTTTTTACAACGCAAAAGGAAATTATCGGCGATAAGCTTATCGATTGAGACGTGAATTCCATGGATTGTTTTCGTAACAGTTACAAGATGTTCGGTGACAATGAGTGTGGGAATCGGTGGGGAGTGCATCGATAGGGCATGGAATGCTTGAGCGAGTGGTCGGCATGAATGAACTGGCATTTGTTGTGGAGTCGGCATTACATAATGTATGTGGTGCGGCTGCGCTGTCGGTGCTGCCAGCGAACATTTCGTCCGAAGGCCAGCAGCACAAAGCGTGTGCGGCGTATCGCTGGCCACGCGCGCCCCGCGGTTTCCTGTTTGACGACTATCGACTTACATCACTATCGCTTTCTGCCATACTTCGCTCGCCTGTTAGAAGCTTGTAAAGGGGTCTGGCCTGTTGCTAAGTACCTTTGTACATACGTTTGTCATTGAAGCCGTGTACTACCGGCATTATTATTACGACTTCCCAAACTCGTAACTTAGAACTCTTCCTTATTATTAAAATATTCAAATGCCAGCATTCGTTATGTCATTCTGATGCCGCGTAGCGTGTTAATTGAAATATTTGCATTTCGTAAGCGATCGGCCTGAAGTAAGTGCCTCGGTGATTGTCGCAAAATTTCAACTGGTTTTAGAAGTGGCGTTAAAATGGAAACAGACAATTTAATTTAGTCGATCATTTCAGTTATGTAAATAGAGCAGAAAACCGTTAAAGAGCTTGTAAATGCAACTCGTGAGATTATCTGCGATTGTAACCAAGTGGGCCGAATAGCGTCGATCCGGTGTCAATCGCGACGCATCAGAGCATGCTGAGATTTAACCTGGATACGCCATCGGTAATTGTTGATCTCATTTTGAACTATTCTATTTTATTGACAGTTAATCGAATAGTAACTTTTAATACTCATCCGTACTTCCGTACTAATATTATAAATGCAAAAGTAACTCTGTCTGTCTATCTGTCTCTTCTTCATGCATAAACTACTGAACCGATTTGAATGAAATTTGGTACAGATATAGTCAGGGACTCGAAAAAGGACATCGAATAGCTTTTATCCCGGAAATTCGGATGAAGTCTCGGGCAAAAGCTAGTATTATATAAAGTGTTCTTTGCATTCAAATAAACATTACCATGAAATTCAAATTCTGCTTTTTCTGTCACTCCTACAATTGAAATTTAAAATGTTGGCAATGAGCAACCGTTGAGTTTCTTTAATTTACTTCGTCTTATTATTTCTGAGCTCCGTCATAATAGCTAAACATAACAATATTCCATTGACAATTACCTATGATGACATTATTATTAGAGTCATCTCTTGCAAGAATGGTAATGCAATTGACCTCCGCTGTGACGACACCGCTGACGTCGGCGCGTGCCTTGGTCACCAAGATTTATTCATTACTTGAACTTCATAAAGATCATAGATTGTGAAATTATATCAATCAGTGGCAAACAATGAAGTGTTAATAGCGACTAGGAGTGCTGTTTCTAATGACACAGTTCTTATATTTGTTTTCAATTGCTTTGAGTCTATTTTTTATTGTTTGGTGATAGTTGGTGTCGACAGGTTGAGATTAGTGTGAGTTTGTGTTGAATTAGTTGTTTCATTATAGATTACATTATAGATTGTTTATCTTTTATGCTACCCTCTATTGCTAAGCTAAACTCTAACAGTATTTGATTGTTATCGCGCCGCATTAGCTTAACTTCTTGATAATTTACTGGTATACCTAATGTCACCGTTTTTGTGACCATTGAAGTTACTCAATGTTTTAAAAATAAATAAATATTACTACCTACATAATATTATTTAAACATTATCTTGGATGTGATCAAATTCTACGAAGTTTAAATAAATTTCCATTTTTGAGAATACAATAATAGTTTTATATTGACACATTTTTGACTTGTCAAAAAGCCCTTGTAATAATTTATTAAAATTAGTTATACTTAGTATTAAGTTTGAGATTTTCTGTTTTTTTTAAAGATTGGATTACATCATTGGTTGTTTTTGTTTACTTAGTATTAACTGACGCTCAGTTACTACTTATAGAAATTGCCCTTTCCTCATTCGCAAAATACTTTTCCCGGATCGCAAGCTGGAAAACACACTTTATACCAAGACTTACATCATTTTTATTCAGGAAAGTAATAAATTGTTGTTTGCCACCAACCAAACGGGAAAAAAGTATGTCAATGCGCATATTTTTCCGTGCATTTCATCAACGGAAACACATTCTACCGTGGAGTGCTAATATCGAAATCGGTTCTTCCATAACCATTACAATTTGGACGACAATATTGAGATTTATTTAGATAACATATTCACACAGAATTGAAGTCCTGAGTCATTCTCAAGTTACATCTTTACAAAGTACTTACAAGCAAACCACATCATCTGGATTTTTCTTTTCACTTAAAACAATTTAATCAGTCTCCACGACAACAATGTTGTTGGTTGTTATATCTACTATAACTACTTAAGACTGATTACCATTTTAAATTACAAAATTATGCTACCCAGATCAGCATAGTTCATAAATCAGCTGATTTGACATAGACATTTTCGTAACTTTCAATTATTTGCCAATAGACAGCGAAAGTTGGAACTTTTTTCAATCATACGCTCCAGTAGGCCAATAGTGGTTCTCTTGTACAATTTCTAGGTTTGCAACAATGTTTCGTAAACCATTTATTAACCGTTAACCGTCTACAATGTTGGCCGGTATGGTCAAGTAATTGACATCTGAATTTTCTATTGCTTTCGTTATAGGAATCGAATTTGCTTAAACGATTTTTTAAATGTCTGTAGTTAAAACGTCGTGTTCTTTTAATTTGCACACTGTCTTCTTCTCCTTCATCGTCCTCCTTTTTAGTATCAGCCTGAGTCAGACTCCTGATAGGCATAAGTTTCTCCAAAAGTGCACCACTTATGAGGATCTTCGGCTACATGCCTCCAGTTGCTGATAGCCGGCCTGAGCAGAAAATTCGCCTAAACTACGCTTGCCTAAACGTGCTGAAAACTTCACGGTTCGCTTATTTCAGGGGTAACAAATTTATTAATTCTGCGATAGACGTGCCCATTATCACTTTAGTTTGCTTATACGATTGGCTATTTTCGTAAAGTTTTGTTCTCTGATGGATAATTTCATTCCGTTCATTGTTTTCTTAATGCTTTAACTAAGTGTAAGATCAACAAAGAAACGGACGAAATTACAAGTGGTTCTTGCGTTTGTATTTGAAAGCAGAAACGTGTAAATTTTTAACTTTTCAATGTCCTTGTGCCCTTTCATTAACGTACAATTTGCGTACATTCTAAATTCATACAGAATTATTCAAAAAATATCGTACCGCAAAACATTACATTGCGTTAATTTTTCTCCAATACTGTTAGAAATAGGTGCAACATTGTAAGACTTATCAGCGCTAATAATGATAATGACAAGACCAATCAATTTCCTAATAAGATCAAAAAACCATTCTTGTTACAGAAACATGCCATTACTTTTGTAAATCGTACTAGATACTAATTATTTATAAGTAGCTACGTATTGAGTTACAATTATGTCGTTTTATTCCTCCTTTTACAGTGACATGAGTGTCATAAAAGCCATTAGGAGAGCAACAATCTAAAATCGGTACTGATCGAGTAAGATCGTAATATGTCGTCCATTCTAGGTCGATACGTGAACGTGGTTAATTGGTGGAATAGTTATAATTATGTAAGTTAGTCAGACGTTTCTTTAACCAGCCTTGATTGTTGGACTGATTGAGATATTTTTATAGATGTTTTTGGTATAGTAAGCTACTGTTTTAATGTAGTTCCTGATTGCTGTAGTACCTCTTTCTGGGGCGTTTATTTTGTATAACATTTATTTGTTATTTGCATCATTTGTTCCTTTTTTTTATATTTCAGGTTTTCCAGAAGAAGTACTTATATTCGTACATTATAATCTGTCTATACAAATATATGACTTAAATAAAATACTAACATATGTAGGTATATCAAAAATATATGATTACAATCAAATCTGCAACAGTGCACGATAATTACTAGTTACTAACCTAGCCAAACCCACTGACCTATTTCACAAACTTTTAGAACTTGTAAAAGATAAGAAGCTGATAAAGATATCTACTTATATGCATTCTGTTCCTATATCGTTGACACGATACTATTTAATTAAATAATCGTGATCTTATTTATTATAAAAACGTTGTTTACAATTTAAATGAGACTCAAGATTTTGAACTATATTGCTTAACCGAATTACCTTCGTTTACTCCCAAATGAGCAAGTAACAGGTAAAGAGATTGTGTTTATTATTAAATATCCGGAATATTGTTTACTGAAAAGAGTTGGTGAAAGTGACTGTTTATTCAATGAAGGTCGCTTGTAAAAGGCCATGCAAACATTAAAAAACGTTGGCTTTATCTTTCATTCACGTTTAGATAAAGTTGCGTTGCGTAAATCTGTATCGGAGGTACGTGGTGCCATCTAGTAGTAGAGCTAAGAAGTTAATGATAGCGCCATCTAGCGTGATCTACAGGAAAGTAAAGAGAAAGGGAAAGTAATTGTAGTACCCATTGCAGGTGTTAGAGGGCGGTAAAATGTGTTTTTTTTTTATATTGTGTCAATTAAGTGTCTATTTTACTTTTGGATTTATTTAAATTTGCGAATTTCATGAAATTAAACAATCTTAACCTCGATTGAATAACATGTACTTTTAGATATTTAAGTGAATAGTTAAAGAACGACGTTAGAATCCTTTGCTTCAAGCTTCTTTATATAAAAGATCGCAATCTGAGGAAGTGGCAGTAGCACACACATATTATACTGAAATTACAACCTGTTGTTATTAGGGCTGGCTGTAAAAAGATACAAAAAATAAACTTTGGAAAAATGCATAAGTAGATTTAAAAAAAGACGGGTTGCACTCTGGGAGTGCCGGCAGAAGTGAAAACTTGATAATTAACAGCGTGCGTGCCACGCGCATCCATGGATGGTGACAGCTGTCTACTATCCATCCGTCCTACGCTTTTTCGATCAGGTCACGTGTCCTGACGCGAGTTTAAGATTTTATACCCATTACAGAAAAAGTGCTCAACGCCGCTAAAGAAGTTTTCACTTCAAAAAACTTATTTCTAAACATAAAACGTTCATTTGAATAAGAAATAATTTACAATGCAGCGTTACCTTCAAGTCCATTAAATAACATATCAAAAATGAGACAAACAACTAGGTTTACAATTCTACACAACACAAGTCTGTACCAGTCTGACCTTGAATATTCAAATTAACTTAAAATGATTGACTCATAATAAATTTTACATCTCAACTGTATACAATGTTTATATAGATGTTGCTATTTTTCTTTGAATATACATTACTTGTTTACCAGCAAATGGTCACGTCTTTGGTCAAGTAATTTTCCTTTTGATGCAATGAAGCGAAAACTAATTATATAGTGGCTATTGACAGCCTATTGAGTCATCAATATAATCTTGTAATCAACCCTGAAATAGATTAGATATAAAAAAAGTTTTCAATAGTAAATGAATTCAATGAACTTTGTATTCAGAATTAACCTTCATTATCGTATTAACCTAATTCTGAAAACTATTGATATCGAACTTAACGATGTTACACAAGACAAATTTTAAGTCAACGACTCTTTGAATTTGAAAATATTTTATGAATCTTTTCGAATTGCCGTTGATATTCTTTTGTCAAGTTTGCCCAGATGCAAACTTGACAAAAGAATATCAACAGCAATCCGAAAAGCCTTGAACCGACTTCAGCAGACAACCCTAGATATCGCTAATTTGATGCAAAACATGGGAATTGCATCGTTTCGACCGGCTACGCACGGACAATAGCGGGTGAGCCGGACGCGCACCGCTGGTTCCAGTCCTGAAAACAGCACTATGTATCCACTTTAGTACATATACGATTTAGATAGTCACTTTGGTCCCGCCCACGGGCGCCCAAGGACTCAGCCGATGCACGTTGAAAAGAGACAACCATTCATTATGGGTAGAGCAAATTTGAAGCATTAACAACGAAATAGAGTTTTGTACAGTTATTTAATTTAATTTTTAGTTATTGATATGCTATTTGATTAACATTATAGAAATAATATAATTATGAATTAATTTAGATCTAAAACAGCTGATAGCTTCAACACTATAGAAACATGTCATGTTAATTTATTTAAATTAAAATTCAACCGGTTTTTTCTTGTCGGGAATGAATGAATGTAACGTATTAATTTAACCGTTATAATCTAAATATTATATCAATACCTTTTACCTATACTTTCAAATCGTTAGAAAAACACAAGTAATCTATTCATCTTCAACGCCTATTACTTACTAGTGTTCTAACCTTCGATTAGTTCCACATTCATTACGAATGTTTCAAGGCACGATGGCTTAGCGAAATAATATAACTAATACTTTTTCAAATCCTTCTTGATCACGTAAGTTACATTTGGCTTTAATTATGTGACCTTCAATTTGAGTCTCATTAAAACAGACGCCGCCTACATTCATTGCCCAAGGAAAATTTAGCATCACGGTCTTCAACATAATACATATCTCATTTTTTGTGGCCATGTAGGTACCTAGTGGTACAAAGCACTTAATTCTCGTTTCAATGACTGCTCGTTTCCCGCGCTCAAGGAAATGTTAGCTCTTTGTCATGTAATTTTTATCCAGTCTTTAATTAGCGCCCGGAAAAGTAAATTATAGATATGTAAATAAGGTTCTGCATATTTTAGATAAATATTGTGCCGTATTTGGCCGTGAAATCCCAAATATTTGAACAAAATAGTGTGTACACTTACGTGTAGGTAAGTGTTATGACGTTTGTCAGTATTGAGTATTAGCTCAGATGTTTGAAATTTTGAGGTACAAACTATTTTAGTAGCAAACAGTTGAAAACAAAATCATTACTAAGTCGTGACATGGCGAACGATGTAGATCGTCTTGTGCGAGAACATTCCGCAGTGGGTGCACACGCTTACTTGTCTCTTGTTGCACTTTTATATACCACCGCAATTAAATATGACTTTTGAGTGAAACAGTGCAACAATAGAGCAGCAGTCGCCGACAACAATGAGTACTGTTCCACCGCTTGTGACCCCACTGTTGCTAAACTCCGACACAATGCAAAAGAAGCGCCTGTTGATCGTCTTTTAAACGATCTTGCGCTTCTATCGCAACGCTAATAGCACGTTGCGATGCTTTATCGGGCCAAGGTCCTATTGCAACAGGCTTTCTAACACCTGCGACTAGGACTTCTGTTGCTACTTTTGGCAGTCCAAGAACACGTCAGCTGCTCACGTTCATTTAAATTCTTCTCACCTTTTAACCTTTTTAATTTGGTTGGGAAACTAGAATTGTTTGGTTAAAAGCTATTGTGTTGTATCTCCATCTGAATAGTCTATGTGAACGTTGGATTTAATGTAGATATCGATTTCGATTTTGCGAGCATTGATATTGAATCGTTTGTTATCGTAACAGTCGGCTGGCTGTAACCTTGCCTTCCTTTAGACTACTAGTTTTCAGTTTGGCATAGAACAAGGCTAATGAACCGAAAACGTCATGACGAGCCTCAGTTTCGGTATGATTTCACTTATTTACGTGTTGAATTACACAACGAGTCTGATCACGAAACAATAATTGAACTCATCTTCCAATTAGATAACATTATTCATATAAACACAACGGCCAACGAAATTGATAATTTTGTAAATCGATTTTGTTAATTGCTACGTTTTTACCGCAATCAAGTTGGATTAAAATAGCATTGCACTTCCTTAAGACTATGACTGACAACAAAAACTTAGATGTAATAATTTCAAAGTCTTCACACGTTAGTCAAGTACAATAGGTATTTGTTACGCCTCGAATTTCACACAATTGTAAAAACTGGGAGTATGATCGCCAAGATAGGTTTTACGAAGAGTTTTATAATAGTTTAACTCTTTCAATGATATCGATGGTTTTATTTTTATAGTAAAGATCTCTCACATTATTCTGCCAGGTTAATTAGCTACATTAGTTATTTATTTTATGGCTCAACCAGCTCGTTACTTTCTCTTAACTCTTACTATATGTAAATTGTAATCGTTAGAGGAAGTAAATTTTAGACAACTTTATAGGTTTATTAAAGAGTATTAATCGTTAATGAAATGGCCTCGCTTAGCTTTTTTTACTTTTGTATTATAATATTTTCAGTTCACAAATAAATTCTTGGACCTCTGAAATCAGACCAAACTTTAAATGAATCCCAGAAATTCCATCTAAATCTAGGTCATTCTCTTAATGTTCATAAACTAGGTAAAATGTCTCCTCAAATTCTTATGATGATGTTCTGTTCCAGTGCTGGAATGATGGGCGAGGGCCTGCTGACTCTGACGTACGGCAAGCACCACGCCTGCATCCTGAACGAGGTTGGGGCAGCGTGGCGCGGCGCCCGCTACTCAGACCTGGTTCTGGTCTGCGACGACGCTGTGCCGCTGGCCGCGCACAGAATCGTCATGGCTGCCGCTAGCCCACTCATCAGGTAATCAGGAAAACTTGATTTTTATGCCATCATTGCCGTTATCAATGGTAGTTATGTTATCATCAATGAAAATCATGTTACCATCAATAAAAGACATGTTACCACCATTAAAAGTTATGTTTCGTGCGTTTTTCTCGTAAATATAACATCTAGGGTTTGCAAAATGCACGGTTGAGTTTCACTTAGAACACAAGGTATACCAGTGGTTCTCTAATAGACCATCACTGTAATCTAATCTTAATTATTTAATGAGGTTAATTGGTAAGCCAATCCAATAACACTGAAGTAACCGGTATCTTGTAGGTGCACTAAGGCAACGAATATACGCGGAAGATAGATATATTTTGTTTTATCTGAACTTTAGACCAGGATATGTGAATAAAATTACTACTGGCAACTTGCACCTATTATATTTTATTCGAACTTACATTATGAACAAGACAAGTAAGTTTCTAGGAAAATGCAAAGCTAATTAATTGTTTGTTTTCCAGGAAAATACTGGATGATACGCCGTCAGTCGAGAGTCCGGTCACGATTCACATGTCAGGCATCAGCAGCACTCTCATGAGGCATCTCCTTGTATTCTTGTACAGCGGCCAAGCGTACATAGAGGTTAGAATCCAACCTGTTTTACTTATTCACTACACACAACTATTATCATAACATTAATTAGTGACCAAGTAACGCGCCAGACTCCGACTAACTATTTGCATTTCATTATTGTAACAAGGATATATTAAAACAAATTGTATTTATTTCTTTTACAGTCTGGTGAAATAGATGATATGCAAGAGTTATTTGAATTATTGGAAATCAAATCAGACGTATGGAAATCAACAAAGGAACGACAACAGGCAGAAGAACGGAATCGATCGTGCGACCGGCTTAAATCAAAATCATTGAAAACAGACATTAACAGCAACGAGAGCAGTAAACATGATGCACCTTCAGGATCTTCACATTCAGAGAGCGAGAACGTCACCCCTGGAGCCGGATACAGCAAAGACAAAGGCGATGAGAACATGAGTATAAAGAAAGAAAATATGTCAACGAGTAGTAACGACGAAAGAGAAGAAGAGGAACAAGACGGAGAAAACAGGAACAAGGAATGCGGACGACTTATGGCACGACGAAGAAGTTCTTCAAACCCGGTCAACTTATCTTTAGCAAGGAATTCAGAAAACACAGGCAGTGAACAGGAACACGAAGACTCTCAGGACGTTGATGTGGAAACAGTTGCCGCTAAGGTAAAAACAAATACTATTGAGAATCGTTGACATCTTACTTGTTATGTAGTCAATAATTTAATAGTTTCCTTATACTTTTCTGTTTATTTCAGAACATTGCGAGAAGAAGATCCACATCATCGAGCCAAGACGATCAACCACAGGAAACACACTACAGGAGACAGTTGCTAAGTGATCGGTTAGGTCGAGGAATAGAAAGAGCTAAAAGGAAATCACATTACTTAGAACCCCCAGAGCTAGATTTACGAACTGTCAAATTAGAGGATTACGCACATCTCAAACCACCTGACCAAGACCTTATATCACTTGTGCAGACCTCTCCCGAAAACTATGTTGTCACACCCCATCGAAAGAGAAGACCCGGTTTCCACAATTCACCGTCACAGAATCCTCCTTTTGTATCATTCCCCCCAAGTTACTTAGAAGAAATGGCACATCTGCGATATACACAAGGACCTGGGAGTGCTGCCGCGGTTGCAAGTGCTCGGCTTGGAGTATTAAACCCTCTGAGCGCTTCGGCACCGCCGTACTTACCTGAAAGAAGTGTCACTCCACCTACAGCGATGCATGAAGATGCTCTCAAATATCGACCACCAAGCGCAGGGTCATGGGGTCCGTGGCTGTGTCAACCACAAATGGGAGGAGACGACACACCCGCGACTGAACACGACCAAGGTTCAAGTAAGCAAGCCCCAGTCCGAGAATACCGTTGTGAGTACTGTGGCAAGCAGTTTGGTATGTCGTGGAATCTCAAGACTCACTTACGAGTGCACACAGGAGAGAAACCGTTCGCTTGTCGACTATGCGTGGCTATGTTCAAACAAAAGGCTCACTTGCTGAAACATTTATGTTCAGTACATCGGAATGTGATATCGTCCAGCGAGAACGACGGGCGGACCAACACGCCGGGCCGGTTCAACTGCTGTTTCTGCCAGCTCACATTCGAGGCGTTACCAGAACTTATCCGGCACTTGTCGGGACCGCACAACAGTTTGCTTCTCAGCAAAAACCTACACGAATGACGCCCGCTTACTTGACGCGGGCGATCGCGTAACTTTGGACTTTAAAAAACTTCTTCTCTCATTGTGAGAGTTCAATTGTGATATGTGTTTAGAAGGATATGTTAAGTGTTTAGTTATAAGACATGTGATATCGCAGAGCGATACTCATAGTGAGGCATTCGCAGGGTTACTGCGGGTGTGATGTTGATGACTAATTTAAAAAAAATCACATGTTTGCCGAATGGGTCCAAATTGTTATAATTTGTTTAAAAATTATAATCCGGGACCAACACCTTCCAAGATAGTATTTATTTGAAAGATGTATTTCATTAGGGTAAATATTATTAAAAGCCACCGACACATTAATTCCTTAAGCATAGAAAATAGACATGTTTGTCAAAGAAAAGTTGCGAAGTACACAAGACCTAAAGAGATAACGTCACATAAACTACCTCCTAATTTAAATCAGTATCTTGATGAATCTACTGTGGCGTTAACATAGGTTCGTATTGACTTAATACTGAGCACAAGTATACGGTCAATAGATCTAGTCAGAATTGGAACATGCAATTATCACAGTTTGTAAGTTTAGCCCAATATAATTGAAATCCATTGCAAGACTTGGTTACTTCTGGTAAATTATTGAAAACTCCTACAATAACGGAACTTTAAATGTTATCGTGTACTGTATCTTCAAGGGCCGCCGATCCCAACTTAGTTCCAAGCAATCTGACTTGACATTTCGCAGCTTTTTACGACATATACAATCTCAATATTAGGTTTTATCATTGTATGTAACTTCTAGAAAAAAAAATGTGTTCGTAATAATATAATTTATAGTATGCACATCCTTCCATTCGTTCGTGCCGATTATTGAAATGTGGATAAGCACCAAAGATTTGTAAAGTAATGAAAACGTTTTGGTGTACAATTAAGAGAAATTAAAGGGACCTGAAATGATTTTGATTTTGTTAAACTTAAAGTATGTAGGTACCAATTTAATAATCTCATCTATAGTTACTAACGTTCAATTTTCTATAACCACTTCTGTAATTCCGTTGCGAACTTTATGAAGCTTGAATATCGTCTTATTTTTCGATTAATTTACTTTAGCGTTAATACGAAGCTTACCAGGCATTATTTTCAAATGAATATTTTTATCAACTAGTTCTTTAGCTTATTAAAAATCTTCGAAACTTATTTTCGATGTCGCTTTTTATCGAACACATTACTGTGGCCAGTTATATTAAAGCTATTATTGTAGTGAAGGCTGGATGTTCAACTTAATTAAGGCTTCTATTATACAAAATTTGCGATCGTTTGTTTCGTCTGTACGATGCCAAAAGTTTTTTTACATCAACAATACATTGTATTGTGCGCCTCGTTTCTTATAAAAGTGTATTCCAATAAGCCAGTTTGAGACTGGAAAATATTTTTCGTAATACTCATTTTTGTACAATCCGTTTATACGTACGTCTATTTGGAATTCCATTTATAATTTAAACTGTCATTCATGGGGATACTTGTCAATGCAATTGTTGTTGTTTATATAATTATTTTACTTCAATAAAACTAAAGTTACCAACGAGTTGTTCAAAACATAGAGTAAACTATGAAATTGTCGAGTTGCTTTAATGTCTCTTTCGAACGTTACCTATTATACCTGATTTTTATCGTTTTTTTTTTTCGTGTTATATTCGACGTCGATATTGACGTAATTAATAATTGGGGAACAATTTAATTTTAAGGATTGTGATTTCAAGGAATCGTTTAGATTTATTTTATGTGATAATTGTCTGTTTTGTCTTAAGTAGGCACGTTGAGAACGCTGTCTTCCAATGCGTTTTCCATATTAAAATCTTTAATATTGGGACACTCGGATGTATTGAAAGCTTACGTACTTACATCTTCTGGTACAATAAGTTTTGTCTTATTGATCACTGTCTGAAACATGGCCAGTTTACAGCGAATAATTTTACTCGTATACCGCTCTTTGTAGACACTTCAGTGTGTTTGTGTGTCCCAACATTCTGTAAATAATTTTTAGGGTTAAGTCAACGATGCATGACAAAAAAAATCGTCCACAAAAACCGCTGCCTAACCTATACGTAGCTTGAACAAATTGTATTTTTATAAATATTTTCTTCGGAACCACTTGTAGAATAGGATCGTTGTGATATTATCTCGGCGAAAGTCGGAATTGCCTTAAAATATTAAATATCAATGCAAGTAGGTATCTTACTTAATACGTAATTTGACTGTTTCTTAGATATATAAAAGTTTAACATAAATAACTAAATGTTAGACAAAAAAATATCCAAAATACGAGGGCTAATTCTCTCGTGGCAAAAGTGTAATCAGTTTTGTTTTATAACTTCCTGAGAAATATTTTAAAAAATCAAGCAATAATACTTTTAGATTTTTGTGATATAGATAAAATACTTCATTATTTCTTTGGTGGACTATATCTAAGAAACATCAAAAATACGATTCGAAATATTAATTTGTAAAAACATGACGTTGTTAAGAATAAAAAAAAAATGTAAATAGTAACTAGTTTTAAGTTTTAATGGTAAATAAAGCTTAACTTAATCTTGTTGAACTTGAATATTGATTTTTCTCTGTTAATTGTAAATTAAAAAGTATTTGATAAGTTTTCACATACTTGTACAATTTTATGTAGATATTGTTTAGAAAATAACATTCTGTAAAAATGTGTTCTTACCGTAGTAAATTAAATAACGAGAATATTTTAGTTACACACTCTACTGTTGTTTATTTCATTCCAATTGACTGATGTTTTGGAGACATATTAGGTAAATATCCAATACACAACATACTAATAATGAGTGATAAAGAATTCGAAGTCAAAGAAAACGATTATAGAACAATGTATAGAATGGCCGATGGTCTAAAAGTTTTGGCGGACAAAAACTGATGTTACATAGTGACAACAAATAAAACGAACATAATGATACAGCCTTCAGTTATTTTCACAGTCCTCCAATTGATCACCCAGACCCTCTGTTTAATAACTTACTTGAAGAAGCAAGAAGTAGCGTTAAGGTAGGGAAAATCAATAGCATTGACGCTAAATGAGAACAGGTACTCAATAACAATACTCAATTCTTTATTGCATTTCACAAGGTATCATAGATACCTGAATTAGAACTCCGTCCGGTACAAGTTTATAAACACAAAATCAAATGAAGAATTACAAGAACATATTATAAGCCATAAAGCTGTTAGTTTGACGATAATGCAGATATCGTTGCTGGGTACTTAAAAAGGTAAGGCTGAAAGTGTTTTTAATAAAAATGAGAAATTATTAGTTATTGACGAGAAATTAGCTAAAGATAAATATAATACAAAACGCAGAAATATACACTTTAATATGCAGTTATCGTTGCCAGATATATGAAAAAGTAAGGATGAGACATAAATATTTTTTAACGAGAAATTAGTTACAGATTGTGTAGTGTACCAGACAATACAATAATAAATATGACCCATATTAAGTCAAATTCAAATAATGATGAATGTGGCCTATCGTAGAAACCCTGAACTATAAACGCCCTACATCGAATAGTCATATTATGTGTAAACGACTTGTTATCGATGGCTCAAGACCAAGTCTAGGCAACCTAGTGCTTACACAAATCTATAGATGGCGTAAAACGAAGTACTCAATAAGGTTTTTGTGCATTTGTCACGTGGTCTGTATAAAAACAGAAAATACAATGTGATAAATCAGAAGATTATTTGACCGACACCCTACTTGGTTTGTCATAGGTATACAAAAAAAAGTATTTACAAACTTATACTGGTATACTGGATATAGCGGACGCAGTTAAAATCATGCATTAAATGGTGACCTTCTTCAACATCTAATCTACCTTCTAATCTGTCTCCTAATCTATCTCTTATTTCTATATCAACATTCATCAAAATTGATTCAGCGGTTAGTCAAAAAACGTAACAACAATACAGACGTTCATATTTATAACATAAATTTGTATTATCATCCGTCATCTCCATAGCCTCTTCCCAATTATGGAAGCCGACCCCAAGCTACCATCCCAACTGGATTCAGCTGGATATCAGTGTTTTACGTGAAGCGACTGCCTATCAGACCTCCACAACCCAGTAACTGGGAGACAAGACTATAACATTAATTAGGATAGTAACCAAAATTTAATTTTGGAGAAATGGAATTTGATTGGCGAAAGATATATGACAGAGCAGGAATTTCATCTCTTGAAGTTTACAGGGAAATCAAAGCGAACAAAACACGGTGGCAGTTTGCTCCACTTCTTTTTAATCCTCTAAGCTAAAATTGTGTTATCAGTTTTACCGCTATGTGTATCTATCTGTCTGTCTGTCTGTGGAACCTTAGCTTTAAACTGGTGAACCAATTTGGATGCGGTTTTTATTTATTTGAAAGAATTATTTAGCAATGGTTCTTAGATGTTTGATCAAAATCGGTTCAACCGTTTCGAAGTTATCAAGTCTTGTGTTAGCTGCAATAGGGATGTTGACTACATCAAAAGAATGACATTCTGTTTAGTCCGTCTGTTAGACAGTCCAGAAATACTGGACACGTATTTTTTGCTTGATCAAATTAATAACAAAATACAAAGATAAAGAGCATCAAAGTTCCGGAGAGGGGCTTGTGACGTCACTCCTCAGTAAAAAATATACAAAGGTGTGACGTTTCACGAAACTTCAACGCACTGTATTGTCGTCATTTCAAAAAAATTGGGACACGTATTTTTTTTTTTCGTAAACAACGAAAAAAAAATACGTGTCCCAAATTTTTTGATTATCTAACTGACGGACTAATTACTTTTTTTTTGTCATCTCGCCTACTTCGAGAGCGTGAGGTTTTAAATTTTTTAATCAAATTAACGAAGATAATGAAATATTTACAGCCCTCCTTAAAACAAATATTAGTAGAACATCCAAGTAAACTGGATAATGAAGAAATTACGTGGAAAGCATTCCATTGGTCAAAGCAAATTGTATTACGTGAGTCACGAAGCCGTATGTAACGTTGAGGTGGAAGCATTGCAAGTTGTGATCTAACGCTGTCCAGGTGAGTTACAATGTTTTATTATTAATAGCTACATAATTTTGGACATTATCTAGATCTTCTATGCATATAATAAAATGGTAATGAAGTCAAAACTGTACATTAAATATTTTTAGAAGGAAATCTCAATTTTTTTTGTCTATTTGGGATAAACTGAAAAGGTTCTGCACAGATTTTATTCAAATTTTGCATGAATCTTACCAGTTGGGTCAACCATAGGCTTTATATTATCAAGCTCTTACCTTTTGGAAAGAACACACAACACCGATGTAAGCGTAATATTTTTGCTAACTTATAGTGTTCTCGCAGACGATGTTGCTTACTGCAGCTAGTCTATTATATAAATAAGTTTACTGAAAATATTTTTTTTAGTGCAAATCTACAAAAAATCCCTCAAGCTTCAGCTTATATGTTAAACTTCATCATGCCCAGTTTGTTGTCGCCCATTATGTTGTTAGAAAAACACCCATCTATGCTCGCTTCTTTGACCTAACGAGGGCCTTCGACCTGGCTGGTTATAGTAAACCTAAACACCCGTCCATGTTCCTTCTTTCTTAGCCTTTTGTGTCAGAGGTCACGGTATCTCTTTAGAACGACCCGCAGCCCCGACAGGCGTTGGTCCTTGCATCTCTTTGAGGCGCGCGTGGAACACGAATACGTCTTTTGACGTCGACACGGCCTGTCGACGTCAAAAGACGGTTAAGCCTAGAACGCACTAGGCCGGCTGGCCGCGATGCGGTGTGCCGTTGCGGTAGGCCAGAACAACCGGAGTGGTTGACGGCTGGCCACAAATCAGTGCGTCGTTATCATGCGGTTTCATGTAATAATCAATGTGCGGCCTACGCTAGTGCGTTCTAGGCCTTAGACGTATGGTAATGATTATGGTACCCCTGCTGATCTCGTTAATATTTAATCTCTTACTGGCATAACCACAGAACTGATGAGGCATATCCACCAGAGAAATCTTGTTAAGTGAGAAACTGAGGAAACGCATATTTCGCGGGCCTGTGAACGGTGAGTAATGTCCGTCTTTTGGCGACATCGAGCCCCTGTCGACGGCACTTCAAAGAGATGTCAGCAACTGACAGTGCAGGCCGACGCCTGCCGGGGCTGCGGGTTGTTCGAATGAAATACCGCGATCCCGTACACAAAGTGCTAAGAAGGAACATCGATGGGTTTTAGTCAGTAGAAGTCTGAATCCCTTCTGCTCCGCCCAGAGGGAGGAGTGATTTGATGATTTCACACCGACAAAAAAAACGCACATTCTGATGAATACAAACTTAAGTCTGGTGTGAAACACCTAACCTGTCCACGACTTTTCAATCAGTACGTAAATTAGCTGATTGCTGAGCTCAACAACGTAATTTTTTAATTTAATTAAATATTGGTGACGCAAGCTTGAGATACCCTGCACTACGGTGCTAGTATCAAGTGACATGGCAGCTTACCCTTGGCTTTGTTGATCTAAATTTGCCGAAGAAGTCTTTTTAGAATAAAGCTGCAGTTTCATGTTTTCATTATAAATTAGAAAAAAAGCTTAAGTATTATTAGACTATATTTTCTTTATATAATAAACGATTTACCCATTGAATTTTCTCATCTACTTGTAGCGTCTAAAAAACGTTACATATCGTCGTTTGAGTTCTGACACCTCGGTTATTAAAATACGAAACTTTTCAGGAGAGCAAAAAACCGCTTTATTTTGCATCAATCAACTGTTTGTTGCTAGGGTTATATGATATAGGAATTAAAAAATGTTTTACCCATGTCAATAAATTCAATTTTAAACGATGTATCTTCTGATAACCTATCGAATAACATAGGAAAGGTTTTTGATAATAAATGACTTTCGTGGTATTAAAACATAAGTGCCAATATAGGTAAGGTATATTGTATAAAATAAAGATATTTCTGCTAATATTTTATGGCTGTCGTTTTGTCTGGTTTTAGTCGTTAAAACATAGACGTAAAAGTTTATTACTCTAAGCATCCAGTTTTGCATAGGCAAGTGGACATATAAGCAGGAAATGCCTTAATCCGTAATTTCAGTATAAAAACATAATAAGTAAATAATAGTTTACTACATTAAGAAGCAAAAAAGTAACATTTTCGACCCTTTAGACTCTAAAAGCCACTTTATCGAATTGTTTGACAAAATCTTTGGTTTTGAGTGACGCCATTTATACTTGTCATAGTCTATCTAATCTAAATAAACGATTCCTTGACTTCGTACTTAGTAAGAAATTAAAAAAATAATATCAGAATTTTCTTAAACGCTTAAAGTAAAGAAAATAATTACAGTCATACGAAATACAGTATTTACAGCACTTACTTATATTTCTCATGGCCTCTACGACTCCAATAATCATAAATTGATACGGACAGTAAAATGTGCATACATTAATTTTACACTTTTGCAAGTAAAAACCAGTTATGTACTTTTATGTAATTAGGTACGTTTATTTGTGTATGAAGCCTACGGTATACTGAACTAAACAAAGTTTATTTATTTATTTATTTATTTATTTTAATTACAACGGCTATTACACCAATTACAGTAACTAAACAAAATTAAAATTATTAACGACATTCACATCAATCCCTCTCACAATACTTCTGACATGCCAATAAAATCATCTTCCATTCATCCGCAAACAAATCGTTTGTTGGATATAAATCCAAGAGATCATTAAGTGCAGCCAAAGTGCGAGGTATTGGAGACTGAGCACGGGCAACAGTGCGACACTGAGGCACAGCAAACATTCTGTGCTTCTTGCCACGGCAGTAATTGTCCGGGACAAAAAAACGAGCCAGCACAGTAAGCAGGTCGGGCGCGTCAATAGTGCCACGGAGTGTCTTGCAGGCTACGATGAGCTGATCTCGCGCTCGCCTTACCTCTAGTGAGTTATATCCGAGGCAACCCAAAAGAAATTTTGTCGGATAGAGGTGAGGATAGTAGCCGTGCATCCGCTTGTACAGAAACCTAAGGAACGCTTTTTGCACTTTTTCCAGTAAAAGTGCGTACGAGCGTTGATGCGGGTTCCACACGCAACAGCTAGACTCCAATTTACTGATTTTATATTTACATATTGTATTATTACAGGGCGAATGGTTTTTTATATATAGCAAGAAGGCAGGAGAAATTAGTTAGGCGGTTATCTTTTTTTTGGAAAAAGTTATTTATTTTTTACTTTTTAGCTAGAGTCCCAACTACGTTTTAGAGTAACTTTAAAAAAAAGTACGTTTTTCTATAAACATTGAGGAGTTTCCTCGATTTCGGCATGATACCATCATCAGATCCTGAACCTGATGACAATGGTACCATTTGGGAAGTCTACCCTTTCAAACAAAAAAAGAATTGTTCAAATCGGTTGGCAAACGACGGAGATATGCGCGAACAAACATAAAAAAATAACATACAAACATCCGAATTGAGAACCTCCTCCTTTTTTTAGAAGTCGGTTAAAAAAACCCATTTGATCTTAACTTAGGTACTCGAAAAAAATTGAATATAGTCGCCCTTCAAAATAGGTATTACTGTATGGAGAAAAATACACAAAAAATGCTGTATTCACTTGTGGCATTGTAAAATACATTTTGCATTTGGATATGGCTTGATTATTAATGACGATTATATTGCTGAATGCAAAATACAATTTTCTGTGTTTTTGTTGCATTACTCATTTATTTGTTGTAACACGCCTCCTTTCAGCTGCTTTTTGTCACAATGAGTAAGGACCTGCAATGTTTAACTACATAATATACAAAATGAAATGGCAAAGTGCAAGTTTGACTAAATCTATCACTGGGTTAAATGCGAATATGTAGTGATTAGTATAACCACTTCATAGTCATAACGAAGCGGCTTTGCCCTGTATATCTGCTGCTTATATTTTTGAAACTAGCTACGCAACGGATTTTGATGCTGGTTTTCAATAGAAGTGAACGATTCAATAGTAGAGAAAATCCGGGATATTCAAATATTAGCTTTTGCCCGCGACTTCGTTCGCGTGGAATAATAGCATCTGTTCCCGGGAGATTTCCGGGATGAAAACTATTCTATGTCCTTTCTCGGGTCTCAGATTATATTTGTACCAAATTTCATTCAAATCGGTTCAGCGGTTGAGGCGTGAAGAAGAGACAGACAGAGTTACTTTCGCGTTTATAATATTACTACGGATTTGTAACAGCCGTGCCAAGCTGATACGGGTAGCTTGTATATTAATGATATCTGTCTAAATCTGAATATACAAGGTGTATTTTTGGTATTGCTCAACCCGCTAGGAGATGATTCTACCCATGAAAACAAACAACTTTTATTATGGAACCAACTCTGAAATCGCGAAAAAAATTTCAGCTGTTTCAAACATTATGGTCGGAGGGCATTGAACTTTTGTTAGTAACAGCTGATATTTAACAGCGGAACTTATGTCAAATATGTCTCTAAGTAACCCACTCAGAGACATATTTGACATAAGTTCCGGTAAAACCGCCAATAGATTAATTATTGAGAATAATAAGAAGATTTTGGTTCAAAAAAAATTAGTAAAGTTTAAGCTAGTGCTTAAACTTTACTTATTTTTTTTTATTATTTGGTCTAATATTATTTTTAGTGGAATAGAACGATACCGTACTTTCTTACCCAAATAATTCCCAGTTAAGAACTTTATGTATACCGTACATTGATATTTCGAAATCTTTTTAATTATATCACTATTATTTCAATATATAGCCGTGACAGAGAAAAGAAGGACAGACAGATGGAGTGCATGAGACGTTTGTACATTTCGGGTACCGTACCCTATAATACCCTCAAAGCAACAATGTAACATTCACAATTAATTTCATTGGCTGTTGAACAAATAAGTCATAGTTACATTCCTTTCTTGTAATGATCATTTATTATTCTTATTACAGCAAAGACTCTTTAAATAGACATAACCATAATGAGTATACAGCACAATTATAAAAAGTTTGGTTAGTCCAGCGCATTGTTGTTGAGGGTTCCGTCGAAATTGATTCATTGGCATTTATTTAGGTTTTATTTAGGTTAGCCTAGAATTGTTTACACGTTAAAATACAATTTTAAAAAGTTCTTGATATACTTTATTTTTTAAGTGCAACAATTACTTACAGACTAACACCACAAGCATTATTTTATTTATATTATAATATATAACCTGTCCCCCGCGGTTTACCTGCGAAGTTCCCGTTCTTGTGGGATTTTGGGATAAAAACTATCCTATGTCCATTTAGACTATCTCCGTACCAAATTTTATTAAAATCGATTCAGTATTTTTGGCATGTAAGCGAGACAGACAACGAGTTACTTTCGCATTTATAATATTACTATGGATTTTGTATGATCATTCCTATGTTAAGAATATCTTAAATGATCATCACAGCATAATTGTTGTGAGACGAGTGGGTAGCTAAAGACCCAAGAATCAAGGGCTAGTGGAGCTGTGAAGCTGTACACATCTTGCTTTGTGCATTTCTTGTTACAGTCACCGTAGAAAGACTCGTACTCCAAGAGTAAAACTTTATGTGCTCTTGACTATTCGTGGTTTTTTTCACCCTTCAAGTACTAACTTGCCTACCTCGTATCAGCAAAACTAAGTAACCGATCTGCCATTTTGTATTTTGAACCCTATCCCAACTTCAATAAAGTTCGTAACATAGAAACGGGATCAATGATATAAACCTTAAGACGCACTTGTTTTAGTACGACGATAAAGGTTTTACACCGCCATTCCATACCGACGGTACCCTAAAAAACTAGCTAGGCAAGCAATTTAGTCCTGCAGGTCTCGGTATAAAAATAGACGGAAAAGATAGAAAATAAAAAGTTGGAGTTGGGAGCTGAAACCGGTAAGGAGGCAGATGGCTTTGCCTTTTTGTTTCACCCTGGGAACATTCTTTGTCTCTGCGGTTACTGTGGGTAAGCAGGACAAGTTGTTGATATTTGTAACTGTATTTGATGCCCTATGATTTCTGTTGAGAAAAAATACTTTCAGGAGATGTTTCTAATAAGTATGGTCATCTATAATAATATAATACAATCTAATATCTATATAATACATAGTATGAAACAAAGTAGCTTTCGCCATCTGTCTTTCCCAATGGATGCTTAGATCTCTAAAACAAGGCAACGAATTTTAATGCGGTTGTTTTAATAGATATAGTGAATCAAGAGGAAGGTGTATAAGTAAAAAACATGAATATTATAGAAGAGAAAAGCCGGGATGTTCTTAAGTTCGAAATTTTGAATGAAAAATCCACAAGGAATTTAACTTAGTTCTCGACGTTCTGCACTAGCGTTTATGCCACCATCAAGTCAGTGACCTAGCAAGGGGTGAAAAGCAAAAGTATAGAAAGGGGTTCAAATTGACAAAAAAGTTTACTACAAGACCAGTCAAAATACATGAAAGAACAAGAGAAACAGGAACAATTTCAATAAACAACAAACTGATTAAACTACTGATTAAACTTTCAAAATTTTCCTCTTAACTAACCAGCTCAAACCTGAAGCTCAGACAAATATTTATTTACTCCCCACTTGGAGCTAGAATTGCAAAGAAGACATCCGGCGCAGGAACACAAAGCAAACAAAGCGAGCCATTAACGCACACATGCGCAAACGCACGTTACCTAACAAGGATCGCTGCGAAATTCATTACAGCAGCGGCCGTCATAAATCAACCTTGACTTATGGGTCTCAAAGTTTTCACCCTCGGGAGATGGGCCCTGACTCTTACTCATAAAGTTGTGTTATTGATGGCCATATTATCATACGTCATATCGCTGACTCTTTGGAGAGATGAAATATTATACGATTTACTGGTTAAGAAAAACAATTTAAACATGTAGTGCTCAACAGAGTGGTCTAAAAACCACCATATTTGTACAAAAAAGCTGTTTTTTTTTATTTTAGGTTAGATCTAATTGTAGAAATCATTTGTGAAAGTTGGATTATTTCTCTTACTCAAAAAGTATTATTTAAAGGTCACACTCACCAAAAAAAAAAAAAATACTACAGAAGTCATACCGCTGAAACTAGTGGTGTTTCTCTTATTTTTTACTTTCTCTTTCTGGCGATGTGGCGATTTACTGGTCAAAGTTTACTACTAATATAATAGGTGCTCACCAGAGAGGTCTCAAAACCACCATAAAACACCATTTTTTCCAGTTTCAGAAATGGTCTAATTGTAAAAGTCATTGGGATGCTACTACTTGAAAGCTGAAAAATGACCAGTATATTAAAAATAGCCCTATACAATAATATTTTTTTTGGGGGAGTGGGAAGTCATCAAATGACTTATCCCGTCCTGGGTGCGGCGGGAGGGCGTGTCAGACTTTTACTGACTAAAACCCACTCATGTTCCTTCGGTTGCCCTTTATGTTCCGGGGTCACTCACGGTAACTACTATAAACATTCCGCAACCCCGGGCCCTATACAACATGTGTTCGAATTCCAAGTAAACACCACACCCTAAAGGGTGGCTCCACTTTGAGAGCCAGTGCCCTAGTGCTTACTAGATAAGGTGTCCCATTAGATGCGTTTTCAAGTTTCAGACCGGTTAGCTCAGCTGCGAGGGTTTATAAGCGTGGTCCGGGACGTCTGACGCCATTCCCGGTTCGGCTCCCAGAGCTCATCTAGTCTTCCCTATTCATCCCTTGGATCCTGGTCATCTTCAAGATGTGGCGACTACTGTTACTGGCCTTTGTCGCGACTGCGTCGGCGCAAATACCTTCGCTCGGGTGGTGTCCAGATTTTCAAGTAAGTGGTTTTGCCTTTGTATTGTTTTTTTTTTCTGTTTGTGACAAACAAAGAGTAAAACATTTAATTACATGTTCTATGTGCTTCGAGCTGTACTTATATGTTTAAATGGGATGAACTGTATTATAAGCGCGTTTCCGAGATCTAATTATATTTTGGCCATTACGTAATTGAACTCTATATAATTTTGTACATAGATTCTTGATATTGAAACCTCAGAAGAGGCTTTCAATTGGGTATCATTTTGATGAATACTACCGTAGATTTATTGACGAGATTGATTATTCCTATGTTAGGGTCAGCTTCTTTATGTGTAACCTGTTTGGCAAGTCTGGGTTTCAGCCTTTCATTCTTTTGACTACCTGAAACGCTACTCAAAAATCTGTAGTTATTTGTTTTATAAGGAACATGAACGATCTGCATGGACGATGTGGTCTGCTAGTTCTTAATTTGTCTACATTTCATATTTAATTATATATTGACCAAAATATGACCAGACTATTCTTGCATGGAGCCCCTTGTAAACTAAAACATTTATACAGTCAATACAGTTAACGCTAGTAAAGACACAGTCAAAAATAAACTTTTAGTTTGTTACCATTTTTTTGTCAACACTTGATTCCAAAAAACTATCTATATTATTTTGGGTACTTTTTCTAGGTGTATGAATCCAAATCACTTTTCTTAAACTTGTATAATTGTAAAAATCTTTCCAATACATCTCATTACAACATGCAAATCTATATATCTCTCTTATGTGAACCATAAATCTATCAGAAAAAAGTTCCTTTCAACAAAAGCTCCCCATGACCTTCACCTTGGGTGCGTACGTAATATCCGTCACTGACCACGGACAACTAGCAACTGGTTGTCGGCGGTCGGGCGACGACCGCGGGCCCGACTTATGGACTTTCCTTTTCATTTGTATCGCGTATGTGTTTGTTATAAGAGATATTGGAGGTAGTAACTATATATATATAGTATTTGGACATCCCATGTGTTTTGTTTGTGAGATTTTTTTTCTTTGCAAGCCATAGAAAGTGAGAAAAAATACTAAAATGAATTTACAAACTTTGTTGAAGTTATAAAACGCCACTACACTTGAGAACTTAAATAATCACTGAAAATTTGTTTAATTGTGTTCCTGAGTAAAAGAAGTTCCTGGTTTAATTCAGCGTCTAGTTTAACCGTATGCAGCTGAATAGCAATGTTTTACATACCTGCAGAATTGACTTCCATTATCCGATTACTCAAGTTTACTTACAAACATAAATAATGATTATTATCCAAACTTAATTTTATTTGTTTTATTTTTTATTTTATTTTATTTATTCAGGAAACAAACAGTCTCATACATTTTTGTACAACGAAAAAATATGACTTAAAGACTTAGAGTTCCATACACTTAAAAATAACGTTCGTGAATAATCTACGACTAAGAAGATAGAAGCTTTTTGAGTATTTTCTTTTTAAACATAGCCAAACTATTGTTAAAAATATCAATATCTCCAAATTGTTCGTTATATGTATCAACGCTACGTCTGAGGAAATTATTACCTGTATATATAGTTTTATAAAAAGGAACAGAAAATAGTTGATTTAGGCGAGAGCCAGGTCTAGGTACTCTTAAGCTAATTTTTTCTAAAATGTGAGGAGCGTCAACATAATTATTTAATATTTTATAGAGAAATACCAGATCAAACATTGTTCTACGGTTATCAAGGGTAGTTAGTGAGTAGTGAGCGAGTGAATCTTCATATGAGATATGTACATGGCTAAAACGATAGTCTAAAGATTTAATAAATTTCTTTTGAATTCTTTCAATACGAGAGATGTGACAAGCATAATATGGATTCCAAATTATACAAGCAAAATCTAAGATTGACCGGACAAAACTAAAATATAATATTTGCAGCGTATGAGGATTCCTAAAAGGCTTAGTAATTCTTAATATAAAACCAAGTTGGCGAAATGCTCTATTAACTATGTTATCCACATGTAAGTTAAAAGACAAGCTAGTGTCCATGATTACACCTAAGTCACGTACAGAAGTTACCCTAAGTAAAGAACTGTTATTAATTTTATAATCAAATGTAAGGGGGTCGCGTTTACGAGTGTAAGATATAACTGAACATTTTTCTTGGTTTAAATATAATTGATTAGTGGAACAATATTCTGAAAGTCTCTCAAGATCAGATTGTAATTGAAAACATTCATCAATATTAGAAACAGTTCTAAAAATTTTTGCATCGTCAGCGTATAATAAAATATTAGTATTATGTACAACATTACCTATATCATTAATGTATAAGATGAAGAGCAAAGGTCCAGCATGTGAGCCCTGGGGAATTCCTGAGGGAATTTCTAGAAATCTAGAGACGTAACCATGAATAGACACAGCTTGGGAACGATTCTTAACATATGAGTCTATCCATCTGAGTAGATCGCCATGTATACCGATTTTCCATAACTTTTCTATGAGTAAATCATGATTTATTTTATCAAAAGCTTTCGAAAAATCAGTATACACAACGTCGACCTGTGATTTCATGTCCATGGCATCCACCAAGACATTAGTAAAAGATAGCATATTGGACTCAACTGAACGACCCCTACAGAAGCCGTGTTGATTAGAAGAGATATGATTTTTAAGTGCGCATCCCAATTCACAAGTTACAATTTTTTCAAAAATCTTTCCGAATAAATTAGTCTTCGATATAGGCCGATATTGTGTTACATCGCTCCTGTTGTCATTTTTAGGTATAGGTGTTACAAGTGCCTGTTTCCATACGGATGGGAAAGTTCCATTTGTCAAAGATTTGTTAAAAATAATGTTTAAAGGCAAAGTTAAGTGATCAGCGCAGTTACGAATAAACACGGGATGTACACCATCATATCCTGCTCCTTTATAAATATCAACACTTTTAAGTTCTTTATTAATGGTTTCCATGGAGATGGACATGGAACCCAAATCTACTGGCGAGTTTGTTGGAGGGCAATTCATATCATAGGTACGCGGGCGTGGTGCACTTTGTATAAAAACCGAATAAAAATATTCATTAAACAGATTGCATACATCTTCCTCCGAGTCAGAAGAGCGATGATTAAATTTTACTACTTGAGGAATGTGACTTGAAGGCGTTTTTGATTTAACGTACCGCCAGAACATTTTAGGGCACTTATTAATGTTGTCTTCGCTTAGTTTAATGTATTTATGATACTCAATTAACTGTAAACTAGACTCCTTTTTACGTAGTGTAGAAAATGTGTGATAATCTAACGGATTGCTATAACGTTTCCACCTGGTATGATATTTCCTTTTTTCTTTACCTAATTTGATCAGTGCATTTGAATACCAAGGCGGATACCGAGCTGTATTTATTACTTTACGTTTGGGGATATGTTTATCAATAATAGTATTGAGAAGATTATAAAACTCACCCACCAAAGAATCAATACTTACATGTTGAGTTGTTAATAGTTTAGACTGCCATTGAATTGAATCCATTTCTGCTCGTATTGCATCATAGTCAGCTCGATGAAAAAGTTTCCTGTATGTGTGTTTTTGAGGTAATGGTTGAAAGGAAACCGATGGCAACTCCACAACCAGAGATTTATGATGTATGTCTTCTAATGTTACGGGGTCACTACATGTCACAACAACACAGTGTTTGTTACAGAAAATCAAATCTAATAACCTATTGTTACAATTAAAAGACGAGTTAAATTGCTTTAGATTTGTAAAACTCATAAAATCAGCTGTTAATTGCACTAACGAATTAGTACTAAAACGCATTAACATTGAGCATGAGTCATCATCATAATACCATTCCGCATATGATACATTAAAGTCGCCGACTATAAGAAAAATATCATTAGGGTGTTGTTCTATAAAACGATTAATAGATTCATAAAGTAAACAAAGTTCGGCATCGTGGCGTTCACTATGGGGTATATACACACAACAAACATGTATAAACGCTGGAGAATTTGTACAGCGAGTATTACAAGACTGTGAAAGTGGAATACTGACCAATAATCGTTCCGAGACCATGTTAGAACACCATTCTTCGCGCAATATAGGGTTCTTGTCACGATTGATTGCAATTAGGACACCTCCGCCCCTCTCCGAGCCCACAACTGAAGCATTCCTATCACATCGAAAAACCACATACCTATCATCAAAGTACTCAGAGCTATAGAAATTATTATTCAACCAAGACTCAGTTATACAATAAATATCATAATCGTTTAGCAGGATTTTATTTAAGAAAGAATGTGATTTAGTTCGTAATCCCCTCACATTTTGATAATATAGTGTTAATAGATGTGCGAATTTATTAATAAAAGATATTCTTTGATCATTATATTTGTTTTAATAATATTTTGAGACATGTAAAAATTCTGATAGTAGCAACTTACTTTAGACCTTGGCTTCATATCATAAGATCGAGTATCGTATTGATCAATAACAGAGTGAGATAGATAATTAGGTAATAACTTCCTCTGACTCATTACATGATTATTTTTGTTAAAGAATGTAACACTATAGAAAGAACACGATTGACAATAATGGTAAAACAGCACAAATACAACGCAAACCACACATAGTCACATTATTTTGGTTAAGTCCTCGCCGGTTGAAATTCGGAAGGTCTTAGAGGCATCAGTTTTTTTTATAAATATTTTGCAGTCACGAACCCACAAGTATTGATACCCGTGTTGCACTTTTATTTCACGTGCACGCTTAAGCAATAACTTGTTAGACGGCGTCAGATGATCACCCACATAGATTGTTGTTGCGGCTCCCGACAAACCTATATCGGCAGTCGTAATGCCGCGGCGCGCGCGTACCGCAGCTAGCAGTTGATCCTTGCTACGTTGTCTCGTATAGCGAACGATAATGGCGGGCGGCCGATTAGATGTAACACCTGTTTGTTCGAAGCGGCGCACACGATGAATGCAATTTATGTCGCTTGAATCCATCTTCAATCCTACTTTGATGTAAATGCTAGACAATATATTGTCTAGGTTTTCTCCTTTATGAAAAGGTATTCCGGATATTTCGAGATTGTTTGCCCTCGCGTACTGGTCTCGCTTATCATTTTCGATTTGTAACTGTATATTTTTATTGCGAAGCTCCTTTATAGTACTATTAGCAAGAGTAAGTTCTTTTTGTAAGGAACTTATTTGGGACGTTAACAGTTCTAGACCCTCCAGGCGTCCTTCCATGACCTCTAAGCGAGTATTCACCTCCTCCCAATGTGTAGTAGATTTTTGCAAGGATACCTTCATGCTATCGACGTCTGATTTTACTACATCAAATTCTTTACGAAAATCTCTGAGCTCCTTTAGTACGTCTGTCAAACTAGGAACTTGTGTGTTTCGGCAACCAATGCAACGCCAGTTATCCCTCTTTTCTGAGTTCATTTTGCGATAGGTGGTTTCTGCTAGGCCGGAGCAACCAAAATGCAGATTTGCGCCACATTGACTGCAAAGTACTCCATCAGTCACCTGATCATGACATTTAGCACAGGAAGACATTTTAATTTAATTGTTCAAAACGTATTCACTCTGGACAATTACTGCACACGGAATATTATCAACGCGGTAGTTTACTGTGATTGTGACAAGCGCGAGCGGCTCATGCGCGTAAACGACCGTATTCCGCGACGATTTGCTTCCAATATTTTTATTGCTGATGATTTGCTTCCAATATCCCAGCTTTAGTTAGCCAATAAACTAAACTTACCTTTTATCCCAGGCTATGGCTAACTTCAACATGAACCGTTTCCTGGGAACCTGGTATGAAGCTGAGAGGTACTTCACGGTCACCGAGCTGGGGACTCGCTGCGTCACCACCCACTACACCGCTACTCCTGAAGGCAGGATCCTTGTCACCAACGAAATCACTAACTCCTTGTAAGTACAGAATCATCAGGTGTTTAGAAAATTAAAACATGTACTTGTGATTTTGAACATCTCGCAGTTCAGTTCGCTAAGGCTGTTTTCTGCTTAATCTGTCTATCCTCTGACTCTGAGTGACTCTAGGCCTCCAGCCAGGGCTCACAATAATTTGTCATGAAAGATAGGATTTAGTGCAGTAACCCAGTCATCAATTTATTGTTTGTTGTGTATATCTAGTGATCCCGGATTTCACAGGAATCTGAGGAATTCGCCACGGCTGGAAGACTCTAGGGATTTAGATTATCACTTTTAAAAAAAATCGCCAATAGAATGGTTTAAAAAAATCACATATAAACTTAAGCGCACTCAAATTCATTGGGGTATTTATCATAAAACAAAGCATGCTCATCATTCTCGAAACAGTTTTGAATGACGTAGGTATTACAGAAATGTGGGTGGAGAGTGAATCTGGGCGTGTGAGCCCCTCCCTCCTGACAGGCGGCGCATACGCCGCCATGCGTGACGATCTGCCAATACATATTTTTTAATACATAGAAATGCGACAGACTAAAAAGATGTTCGAAGGACAGTTGTATAGGTCCATTGTATCTACATTACATTTTGTGCATGAAGTTTCAATAAATAAATATAAATAATGCTAGTTTACGGGACTACGTGTTTAAATAACTAAGTAACTTCATTCTCAATTTGTTCAGTATGGGAACAGTCCTTTCCTATTTACATCAATTATGTTTCGTGTTAAGATCAAAATCTGTATGAGTGTCGATGTCGGTGTAAATAACCACAGTGGATCTTCTTTGTCTCCCGAATAGCAACGCATTTTGTTTGGGCTTGGCTATTGGTATTGCAGATATCATAGGGGTGACCACTTATTACAAGGTATTCTGTTAGCTGCTTCTTTACCTAATCAAAATTAATCTTTCCATCAGAACCGGCTTCAAGCGGATTATGGAAGGTCACCTCCAGAAGGTCGGCAGGGAAGGCGAGGGTCGCGTCATGGTGAAATACTCCTCTGCTCCTCTTCCCTACGACTTCGAGTACAGCATACTGGATACTGACTACGATAGCTATGCCGTCATGTGGTCTTGCAGCGGCATTGGACCTGTGCATACACGTGAGTTTGGTCATCTTATTTGGATACTCTCTGAATTTGTTCTATAGCTAGTAATATGTATATGTAGTAGCTGTTAAAAGTGGCTGTGGTTGCGTGGAGAGACACAAAAATACTTTTATGCAATCGGTCATCCCATATTTATGTAATCCGTTTTAAATGGATACTTATTTTATGATGAAAACGCATCCATTGCCACGTTTTCCAGTTTGTAGCCTAGGTGGTAAAAATGTTTGTGGTACTAAACCTATAATTAATAAAAATAAAACTATCAACGTCAACATATTAAGACCGTCATATGAATGTATATTAAACAAAAACGCTTGTCTCCAGAAAACACCTGGCTGCTGTCCCGTGACAGACTCCCATCCCTGGCCGTGATGCAGAACGCCTACGCCGTCCTCGACAGATACAAGATCTCCAGGACTTTCTTCCTGAAGACCAACCAGGCTGACTGCACGGTGCTGCCTGAGCCTGCAGCGGCCAGTGAACTTGGTGAAGTTAAGAGTGCCGAGGTCCCTGCTCCCGTTGAAGTCCCTGTACCAGAGGTAGCTGAAAGGAAGGCTGAGCCCGAGCAACCTGTTGAGGTAAGTCAAAAATAACATTAAATCCAAATGGTGATACACTTTTGAATTTTGAAAAAAAAACTCAAAGAACAATAATCACCAAAATGTACATTTAGCTACAACAGTAAGATTTTTTATGTAATGAAAGAGCCATAGTTGCGAGAATTATTTTTGCCTTGTTATTGTAAAAACTCAAACACTATCTCTTTAAACTGCTAATGCTAATTTGAATTGATTAGTTTCGTGTTACACTCTCTCACAAATTAAGGAAATTTGGTCAAATGTGCCATTAAAATACACATTTTATTTGACCAACAGAGAGGTGTAGATCCCGAAGTTAAAATTGCTGAACCAGAAGTAAGATCAGCTGTGCCCGAGCCAGCCGAAGAAGCCAAGCCGATGCAAGTCCCAGAACTGATCATGTCAGAGTCAGAGAAGAAAGAAGAGAAGATTGACAAGATAGAACCGGCGATAGCAGCAGTAGAAATTAAGGAAATCAAGGAAATTCCTGTAGCACAGTAGACAGAATGTTGAGGGAACCAAGGCTGTAGGTTAAGCTTAAAGGGACATGTCAGCAAGCAATAACAAACTCTATGATGTTTTGTATCAAAGTTGATATTATCATGAGTTATTAGAAACGCAAATCAGGCAGTCATTTGTTCATTTGCGTTCCTAAAGTTATTGAGCAACTACATTTATTGTTGACAAACTTTAACAATTAAATCAATATGATCTAATGTTTACTACAAGTATTTAAATATTGTCCTTCCTACAGCCGGTTTGTCAGAAGTGTGAATAGAAGGAGCTTTCAGTGGTGTCTCAAAAAAGGCTACTTTACCAAATAAGTAATAAGTACCTACTCGACACTCAACAATGCTTGCTTTGTACGAGCATTGCTTAGGTTTAACTTGATAGTCATTGTAATAAGCGAAGTCAGCTCTGAAATAAAATAGTAAGTCAATCTAGTTGTTTCATTTGTGAAATTGATGTTTTCCAACTATCTGAAGAATATTATGCTCATTTTTAAACAAAGGTTAAGACCAAAAACGCAAAATCGAAAAGCAATCAATACTGTCATCAAGGACTTTCTACTACTCTCTAAATAAACTTGGTTGTGCCGTGCATTTCTTAATACAATTCAATACCATCAAAAATAAATAAACAAACAAATAAATAAACAAATAAATATTTTGGGACAACTCACATACGGTCATCTGATCCCAAACTAAGGAGAGCTTGTACTGTGTAGTGTAATTACCTAAATAATTTATCTAATATATTTCTTAGTCAATTGCACAACGAAATAGCATCTATGATGCAATGGACGGCATGACTAATTTGGCATCAAATCTGTGAAAATTCCAAGACGAAAATTATTTACTAAAAGTATTCTTCGCATATGTACTTTGACAGCGAGTATCTTCAATATCCCATGGTCATTAGCCAGTTCATTTAATTAGCATCACTCTTGCTAACTTATACATAAGCATCAAAACATAAGAGAATTGAAAGTAGATTTTGTGACTTGTGGGACTTGTGTTATGGCCATATAGAGTGAGTTAAAATTAAAAAAAAAATTACTATTAAGTCGATATTTTTCCATCCTCATTATCCAAGAAAAATCATAGAAGAACTGCAAACATGCAACTGCAAACAGCAATCTTAAAGCAAAAAAACTAAATGCAGTCAGCTCACTTCGCCTTTCAGTCAAAATATTTGCGTTACTGGAGCAACGCAAAGAGAACTTTATTGTAATACGTATATAGAGTATATTATGTATTAGCACTAAGGTGAATACACAGTAACATGAATATTTCAACGTACAAAACAGAGAGCTAAACCATTTTACCGTTGAAAATGGCAAAAGGAACGGGTCTGATTATTTTGGTCAGGCTGATACTGAGCGCCCACTCCCGGCCGCTATCCCACTACTGCCCGATGCGGGGACTTTTGGCTGCTGGGTTTCCCCCCTGGCCCGGTTCGCCCCTCCTTAGTTAACCTGCATCCCTCAGACTCCTCTGAGGGATCCATATCAACACCGGGCTTAGTGTGGACGTCCAGTCAACATGGGCCACTCAGCACCAGGACCCCCGACCTCAAACCATCCTCCGTGCCCGACCTCCGAGAAGCCGGATTACAGGAGACGCCACGCTCCCAGTCGAAAGAGTTGCTCAAATACTCGACCAGTTGCTTGAAATGTGACGTGGTTTCAAATCCAATATATATATTTTGTTGTGTATAAAAAATCGAACGTTAAAATTGCTGCATATTATTTTGCATATTTTAAATTGAATTTTCATTCAATTAAATGAATATTCTCATTATAATTACTTAAAAAAAATACAAGTCTACACAAGCGCCACCTTCAGGCAATACTATGTACTACCATTGTATGTACTTACCTAAAGTTGTAGCAAGCATACCTACTTATCAGTTGCACAGTTATCTAAAAGAGGGCGCTAGTGCGCAACTAACTAACCATGCCATGGCAATTTTCAGGGCATAGTGTATGCCGGTTGACATGGCAAAATATGCAGTTTATGGGTTTACAGCATGGGTAATCGTTATCATAATATCAAGAAACTATTGCACAACATTTAATCAGTGCAATACTTAGCATATTGTACTTTTTAATCTTACCTTGGAAATTAATGACATCGGTGTTTTGTGGACCATTATATTATAATATTTAGATTATGTATATACTGTACTGTGAATTAATAAATAAATATAAATAATAATAATCGGTGAAGTAAAAAATGGTAAAGAAACTTAAACTTGTAATATTAATATATGAGTAAGTCTGAAATCGCCTCTTCCTTGAGCATACGTATTGATAAGCTCGTGCTTTTTCTGTAAAAGAAGAGACCATTGTCCTACATTAATAAGACAAGTTTCCTCTAATAATTGTACTATTTAAATATATCACTCAATTTTTGCACTTCGGACAACAGTAATTTCAATTATTTTCAGTAGTTAGTCCGTAACATACAAAAATCCCTGCAGATTTTATAGGTATATCACTAAAAATTTAGGAGCTCACGGCTTCCAAAATCGTGGTCAGTTAAAGATAATACAGTTTGAATCTTATCCATAATATCAGTGAATTTCGGTGAAGTAAACTTCATGTGATCGTCCACTTTTCAAATTAAGACTTTAGGTATACATACAAAGTACCGAAAGATACTGTACTTTTGCTTTGTTTGCCTTATAGAGACATTGAGGCTTACGGGTCAACGGTCAAAGATAATCTAGCAACCTGTCACTTCTTACACAATGGTGCTGATTCCCTTGTTCACAAACTTAACAAAATTTAGGTTAAACGCATCTTACTCTTTCCATTTCTTAAAGAAAAGGACAGAAGATACATTTTAGTTTAATCCTGTCAAATTAGACAGCGCCTGAAGAAAATTGACGTATATTTAGACGCCATGTTTTTAAATCGCGTCTAAATTATCTATGGAGCGTCTAAATTTGACAGGACTTAACTAATATTTTATCTTGTGTCCTTTTCTTAATTAAATGGAAAGAGAAAGATGCACTTATTTTAAATTAACGTTAGTTGTAAATAAGAGAATCGGCACCAATATTGGCTTTCGCCCGCGACTTCGCCCGCGTAAGTATCAAGACTCTTATCCTCCATTTTAGCCCCTTAGGGTTGGAATTCAAAAATCCTTTCTTATTGGTTACTCTGGTTACCTACTGTTTACAAAGAATACACCCTCCAAGTTTCATGTCTCTAGCGCGAGCGGTTTGGGTTGTGCGTTGAATTGATATATCAACAGTCAGTCTGTTTACCATCTATACTTCTATACTAATATTATAAAGAGGTAAAATTTGTAAGTTTGTAAGTTTGTAGGTTTGTAAGTTTGTATGTAGGGGGTAATCTCTGGAACTACTGGTCCGATTTGAAAAATTCTTTCAATGTTAGATAGCCCTTTTATCGAGGAATGCTATAGGCTATATACCATCACGCTACGACCCACGGGAGCGGAGCAGTAACGAAAAATGCGGGTGAAACCGCAGGGGACAGCTAGTTTTATATATACTGAATACTTACAGATTGAAAGTATACGTAAAGCGAAGAGTTCAACTTGAAGCAAAAACATGATTACCTTTAGAATATGTAGAAAGTTATCATCGTTAACTAGAGATCTTATCTCTTTAACTCTAAATACCTACTCTATTTCAGTAGAAACATTGGAAATCTCTATCACTGCTTCTTTGATTATCTTGTTTCATTAAAAAAACTTAAATGTGATATACCTAGCTTATGTAATATACCTTAATTAAGCCTTTAATACATTATTCAAACCGTCCTTACTAAATTACTACCATGATATATAAAAATTAACAACGATTTTTTATTTTATAAAGAAGTTTATTTAAATATTAAAGTTTAAATTAAAGTATATTTTCATTGTAGACGGGGACCGCGTATATATCTAGAATGTTTCACATATTATAGCTGTCCTCCGATTAACATTAAAATACATCTTGTTTTATTTGTTGTTTTTAGTTCATATTTTACTTTTGATTAATTATTTTTAGTCATGCACGAGTTTTATTAATCAGATGAAATACGTAGGTTACATAATTTTGATTGGAATATAATTTAAATAACCACTAATGCCTAAGCTAGACCGCGGTTGAGCTTAGGCATATTACATAAAATATACATATACTTCCTATATCCATATAGGATATAAAAGAAAGTCGTGTTAGTTACACATTTTATAACTCAAGAGTGGCAGAACCGATTTGGCTGAAAATTGGTGGGGCGTAGCTTAGGACCAGGAGACGGACATAGAATACTTCATATTTTCTTTTTTTAGTAACCAAAAATCTGTTATAACGCGGCTGAAACCGCGGGGGATAGCTAGTAAATTTATAAAGCACACAATCCATATACAAAATTAACATACTATCTTGAGAGAGCTCCAAATACGACAAAGTTTTTCTTTCTACACTTGCTAATAGAAAACCATCCCAATTGCCACCTCTGGTGACGCCACCACTGGACGCAAATGGGACATTTTATGGAAAGAAATCCCATTTGTCACCAGTGGTGGCGTTGACAGTGGCGACAACTGGGAATAACCGAAAAAAACCGGTGGCAAAAAAACGCCATTGAATTTAGTCTACAATTTGAATGATTAATTGAGACTTAAAACATAAAATCAACACTAACGCAGTAAATCTGCGCGCACGCATGTAAACAGTTGAAGCATGGTCTCAGAGCGTATGCAACTGTTAGACGGAACAGACGTGTCGTGTTGTGATTGCGTTACAAACATCAAAATTTATTTGTTGTGATAAATTAAAAGACAAGGTAAGGCTTAATTTGCATGTTACTGTCAAGGTTCTTTTTTTAAATATCATCGACATCAGTTCATTTAATATTTTTTAAAGCGCACCACGTCCAAATATTCTGTAATTTTATTTACAGTTATAAAATACCAAATTTATGTTAGTATGTAAGTTGAGTTTGTAATACAACCACTAATCGAGTATTTGTTTTTTTATATCCTTAGTTTTCCAGTTTTTCCATACAAATTTTGACGCTCATCTCTTTAGTGAATGTTCCTGCAGGAAAACTGAAATATGTTTTTTAATAAAAACAAATCACAACTGGTTTTGTTTACAGAGGAATCTGTATACAAAGCCAGTCGTGATTTGTCTCCAATAATAATTCTGTAAACATAAATGACGCTAATTAATGTTAAATCTATTGTATGCATAAGATTTGGACGTGGTACTAACGTTAACCTGTAAATTGTCGGAAATTATTCAGAATTTTGATATAGTTGATATTAAAAAAAAAAACAATTTTTTAGCTGATTATTAGTGGCCAATACATACACATTACTGTATTTATGAAAACAAACAACTTTCCTGAAGAAATTTATTCAGTTGAAAATAATAAAATAAGCTCAGAAATTAAAGCAAACATAAAAAAAAACTTTAGTTTAATTGTTTTAACCGTGAGTAATTAATTATAGTGATTGTATTATGTATTTTGGTACGTAAAAGTCACCATAAACATATGTATATTCAAAGGTTATTATTTTGTACTATTTCTATTGAGTATTACAACCTAAAACTTAGCTGTTGTTTTTTAATTCTTTCGTATAACTTAAATAAGAAAAAGGAAGTTTACCTCGCATCTTAACTTGACACCGTCACCTTGACTTCTGTTTACATAATAATTATAACTTAAACGAATATTGAATAATACGTTGTCATCACATGCGAGAAAATGATTCATATTTGAATAGATAACCTGACCATTAGGATATTTTTAGGTTAAAAACAATTTTTTGAATTATTATAATGGCGATAATAACTGTTCTTCTAAATGATTTTGCTGTAATATATTATGGCGAATGACATTAAGGACATAACTCTAAAGTAATATGAAAAATTATGTAAGACTATGATAGACATGTTTATTAATTAAAACTACCTTGATATTTCAATTATTTAAATTTATTTCGAAAGGTATAATAAACAAGCTGTTTTCTGCGGCTTATCTCGCCCATTTTTTATGCAAAATTCCATCTTGTCTTCAAAAGTCTTGCGGTTGAACTTACAAAAATCACTTCTTCGATAGGTAATTCACAATAAACTACTATGTAAAATTTTATATTTCTAACTTTAGTAGTCTGTGAGCTACCACTTGAGTACCACCAAAAGCCTGATTCATTATATTGTACCAGCTTTCGCCCGTAGGAATTTTAAAACTTCCATTCCGTAGGTTGATATTTCTAAAATTCCTTATTTAGTAAATACTTACTCTTCACCAAGAACACACCCTGCAAGTTCCATGTCTCTAAGCCCAGCGCTTTGGGCTGTGCGTTGACGTATCAACAGTCAGTCACAATGAACATTTGAAGAAAATTACACATAAATATTTTAAACGGGTGCTGCTATGTACTACAATGATGATTGCTACAATTTGATATGAACTTTGTAATCACGGGCTGTGTTGATGTTAGTCACTGATCTCTATGATAAGATAAGTCGTTAGTCGGTGCGTTAGAGCATAGGTATGCTAAATCTTTCCGTATTGCGGTGAAAGTAGGGAAATTGTCGTTTTCCATTGTCTAGATGCTCTGAATAAGCTTTTTACTTCGTGACTGCCAGTGCTTAGTAATTAGTAGTGTACCGTTACGTCAAAAATACACATCAAATATACTAGGCGTATTTTTGGTCTTGCTCAACCCGCTAAGAGATGATTTTACTCATAAAAACTAACAACTTTTATTATGGAACCAAATCTGAAATCTCGAAAAAGATATGTTTCAAACATTATGGTCGGGAGGGCATTGCACTTTTGTTAGAAACAGCTGATATTTTTTTCGCAATTTCAGATTTGGTTCCATAATAAAAGTTGTTTGTTTTCATGTGTAGTCCTAGCGGGTTGAGCAAGACCAAGAATACGCCTAGTATATCATTTGTCTGGTTACCATAGTACAAGCTCTGCTTAGTTTGGGATCCGTGTGTGAGTTGTTATTTATTTGTTTATTTATTTTATTTATCCGCAGACATGGATATGAATGTAGATCATTAGGGACTACGCACACTTCTTCAGCTCTATTCAGCGTATGTCAAGAGAAAGCGAGTTTTGAATGAAGTCCGTTCATGAAACTTTCCACGTCTATTCAGCATTTGTACCTACAAAATTTTAGTTTTCTATGGACAAAAGTCGCAGAGCTAAATAAATGTGCGCAGTCCATTCGTGATCAGATCCGCAGATGGACCATGGATGGACCTTAACTATTCTATTAGGTCGGTGTACTAAAGTCAATTATAGTCGTATTATTACGATTTTAATAATCACGAAGATTGTAGTCTTGATTTCCTTACAAGGACATTTAATCTCTTGATCAGCTCCTTCCTGCCATCTCCCATGTCATTAACTTCTCCCTGTACTCCTGTGTTTTTCCTTCGTTATGGAGGAAAGCTCATGTTCGTCCACTGCCTAAAATACCCAATCCCACCCTTCCCAGTCACTACAGACCTATTTCTATACTTCCCTTTCTATCTAAAGTACTTGAGGCCTGTGTCCATAAGCAGTTCTCTCACTTCGTTCTCCAAAACTCCCTTATTAGCCCTTTTCAATCCGGGTTCAGGCCGGGTCACAGTACTGTTTCTGCTCTCCTTAAAGTGACTGACGATATAAGGCGGGGAATGGAAGATACTAAAGTTTCTATTTTAGTTTTGATAGATTTTTCAAATGCTTTCAATACCGTCAGTCACGAAGTCCTTTTATCCGTCCTTTCCTATTTAATGGTCTCTCCTGAGGTCCTGGATTGGTTTTCATCATATCTTCAGGGGCGTCAGCAGTCAGTCCTTGCGGGAGATTCTTCTTCCAGCTGGCTTGATCTTGTTTCTGGCGTCCCTCAAGGCGGTATATTATCTCCACTTTTGTTCTCTATTTTTATAGATCTTATAACCACCGAGCTTCAGTGTGCGTATCATCTTTATGCTGACGATTTACAGCTTTACAGTCAGGCAAGTGTTGACAACATATCTGATGCGATTGAGGAGCTAAACCGGAATTTATCAGTGGTGAAAGATTGGGCTACTCGTTTTGGGGTAGCCGTTAACCCAACCAAGTGTCAGGCTATTATTATAGGGAGTTCTTTTAGCCTGCGCAGGCTGGGTGGTTTAGTGGTGCCTCCTGTTACCTTCGATGGCACAGTCATTCCGTTTAGCTCCGACGTCAAGGATTTGGGTCTCCATGTTGACACTTGCCTGGACTGGCGAAAGCAGGTTGCGACTGTGAGCAAAAAAGTCACCGGAACGTTGCGGTCGCTGTATAGGTTGAAAAATGTTCTTCCATCACACATAAAGGCAATGCTTGTTCAATCCCTCATATTCCCAATCCTTGATTATGGTGATGTGTGCTACTTTGACCTGAATGCAGATCTACTGAATAAACTTGACCGACTTCTCAATAATTGCATTCGATTCGTGTTCAATCTTCGCAAGTATGATCATGTCTCCGCTTATCGGACGATCCTAAAATGGTTACCTATCAGACAGCGCAGAGCGTTAAGGGCTTTGACTACCTTGTTTTCTCTTTTGAATAATCCCAGTTCTCCTTCTTACCTGACTACTCACTTTCAATACTTATGCTGTGCGCATACCAAAAATCTTCGTTCTTCTAATAACCGCCTTCTTCGATGTCCTTCTCACCGCTCTGGCTTTCTTAAATCTTCTTTTCTTGTTCAGGCGGTTTTTCTTTGGAATGCGCTTCCTCAGAATATCAGGACGGTGACCAGTCGATTTACTTTTAAGATAAAAGCTCGTGAACATTTACTGAAGGAGTTGGCAGACTCGATTAATAGTTAATTTGCAGTTTTTCACCACCTTAGTAATTATATCTCTCAATGGCTTTGTTATGTATATGTATGAATATGTATGTAGGTATATATGTATTTATTATTATCGTATATATGTATAATATATGTATGTTTATATTATATTTATTTCTACTGTTACTTATGAAATTTTATTTATATCTTCGCACCTGCCATGATTTGTCTCTGCATCACCCTAAGGTAGACTGGTAGATAATGCCCAAGGCATTAAGTCCGCCGTTGTACATTGTTTTTTACATGTGCATAAAGTTTTCAAATAAATAAATAAATAAATTTAATTAACTTTCTCTATTGTTAATAATATTGTATCGATGTATGCTTAATTATAATAATCATCTGCCAGAAAAAAACCATGATCTGATAATTATGATAGTGTGATAGTCATAAACAAAAAAAAATCAATTTATATTTTTCATCATAATTAAATTAGCAAAACAACGTATTAATGTAACAACAAAATATACATTTCTGCCTTTATTTAAGAGACATATACAGATACTTGTTGTATAAATGCTACAACATATAGTTGAAAAAAAACCATTCTAATGTGTTTTAACAACAGTTCATTTGAAAAAAAAAACTTATAAATTAATAATTAATGACTCTATAGTACAACTCAAATCTACTTACGGGACACAAAAACTCAATGGTGATAAAAAATCTTATAAAACAACTAGGTATTGTTTTAGAAGGGACGAGAACGCGGACATGAATATTGAAATAAAGCTAAAGAGATTTTTTGTTCGTATAAACTTGATCATCACTAATCTGTTTTTATATTATGTAAATGATAGTCAGATTATAAAGATTTGTATGACTAGATAAAATCACACATGAAAACAGCTACGAGCTACAGCTTTGTGAAACCACAGGGGACCCGTATTAAGTAGATACTAAAACAGACCAAAACCTTCGAATACACGTGATTCGAGACAATAGAAAGACAATAAATAGTACACACTAGTAGCGCGATAGCCGGCTGTCGCTTAGTCGTTGAAAGGTATGTTGTTGTTTCATGTAAATACTAGCTGTTTTCGATGGCTTCCGTCAAACTTTTATCCGGTATTTTACCCCGTTGGGAGATAAATAACTAAAATAGCTTCTTAGTCAGACTTCATTTCACAAAAATAGTCGATTCCAGCTTAATAGTTACGGGCTGTGCGTTGATAACCATAAACTCTGTTTTACACTCATGCCATTATTTCGACGATATTTTTTTTTTCTTCAAACAATGACAAAAATATTGCACAGATAAAGTATGTGACCCTTGCCTTTTCGAAAAACCTCACATATCTTACCCGTGCAAGTTGAATAGCCTTTGCACCGAAAGGCCAAATAACTTGAAATTACCAAATAATTAATTAAAGAAACATTCAAAATAAAGTCAGCGAAATGTCAATGACGGATTTAAGTCAGTTTAGAATCAAAGGCCCTAAGGCCATTGAAAAGTTATATTTGGGGTTGTATTTAGAGAGTTCAATTTCATTTTAGAGGTATCAAGGGATATTACTCGTAATGTTAACTAACCCCCAGTTTAAATTTAATAACCCACAGTTTCCATTTGAATCCAAGTTTGAAAAAAAAATGTTTTTTCATGGCCACAAGATATTTTTAAAACTAGAATTACGCTTATAACTTTTTTATTTTTAATTCTACAACAAAAGTTGTAAAGTATAAACAAAATGGCAAACAATGGCAAAAATGTTAACATATATCTGATAAATCATTAAAATCTTTTTAACCCCTTTTTCCAAATTAGCGGCCGCCGATTACCTCCCACAAACTTGGATAATAAAATTGCCTACTCTGTAATATGCACGCTTAGCCAAAAAAACAATTCATTGAGCTATGACATAAACCTTGCCTAGAAATGTTACTGTCACTGTCAAACTACAGCAGCAAGATAGAGACGGAGAATAGTCAAGCTAAAGCATTTTGAGGTTATGAGATTGACCCCAAATCGTCCTAATTAGCGTCAAAAATATCTGGACATCAGACTATGTGTCATCTGTTCACTATTCTTAATTAAATATTACGTAACAAAGAAAAACTTCACATGCCTCGAAATAATAGAACATTAATATTAAAATAGCAATTAATTAAATTATTTTTTTATTTATTCAGGTAAGCAATATTTTTCACATCAAACTTTTTATATTTCCCGTTTCTTAAGTTCCAATTATATGAATGAACTTTTTATTACTTCAAATGGATCACTCATTTATATGAAATAAGTACTTAAATACTTTTTGATAACATAAATATTTTGGAAAATATTATACTCAGCATGCGCTTACGGCTTATACCACTAAACCACAAAAAACATTGACAAACAATTTTTATTATGGTAGCAAAGCCGAAATCGCGAAATAAATATAAACAAACATAATTGTACTGAACAGCTGATTTCTTTCCGCGATTTCAGATTTGTTCCCATGGTAAAAGTTTTTGGTTATCATGAGCACAATCACGTGTTAAGTACCAGTCACCCTATATATCTAAAATCGTTTTGGGGCTTAAAGTAGAATGTAGGTTGTGGAAATGGTTGAGTGGCATAAGCCCAGCATACTAGCACCGTCACTGCTATTAATTAGGCAACCATAATTCTAAAAAAAAAACTTAACCGCATTTTTTAATCTTTTATCGTAAAAGTATTACAGTTTTTAGGATGTACCAGAAGTACAAGCTACCGCAATCTGTCTTTCCTTATTAGATTTTCAACTATATCGCTGGTACATTACGTCGAAGTTTGATTGAGAAAATTTCGCAGTTTCAGGAAGCTAAATGTGCTACATACTGGGAAAGTTATTCCAATCCGTGGGCTAAGATGAAAGTTAACCTGTCCCCAATCGCAAGGGAGAATAAACTCTTCCAACTGATGACTGTACAATAACCATGTACTGAAGTGTGATACGTCCCCGATTCGACCGCGGCATACAAACGTCTCTCAAATTGAGTGCACCTCACTTTGCTTTCGTCGTGTGCAAGTGCACTTTCTTATGGATAAAGTTATAGGCGATAGCGTGGTACATCTGACCAATTTAACTTTATTTATCTTTACTAATATTATAAAGTTGCGGAATGTTTATAATAGTTACCATGACTCTGGAACATAAAGGGCAATCGAAGGAACATGAGTGGGTTTTAGTCAGTAAATGTCTGACACGCCCTCCCGCCGCACCCAGGACGGGAGCAGTCATTGGATGATTTCCCACTCACAAAAAAAAAACTAACATTATAAACCCGAAAGTTTGTGTTGCACATAGCACGCGTCACGCCTCTTTATGTTGAGTCCTCATGTCTACGGATCGCAACCTCTCATCATAATTTTCCCCTTCATTTCTTTCCGTCTCCTACAACTTGTAACAGCTTAGAATATTACTGAAATATTGTAGACGAATAATATCAGTAGAAATGTGAAGATACCTATTTGATTATCTCATGTATTACACCGGCCAGCCCCAATATTCTTCAAACATCGCTGTTTTGCGGCAGAAATACGTATGATACTTCTCCTCACGTGTATTTTCACAAAGAACTCCGACTAAAATGGCATGACCAACTTCAAACCTACTTCTAACTTCAAAGGCATTAACATGACCATGACTGTCCGTGACCGTCAATTAGGTACCCTCGATACAACAATAAAAAACTTTAACGCTACACAATACATTCTCTAACAATAATACCTCATCAGTGGAACGCATCTCAAATCGCTTTCGCTCATTAACTGTCCACGCGTATGCGCTGGCACCGACTACCGTTATTCGGTACGGTAAACGCAGCTAGCACACTTACTAAGGACATTATTGACATACGTACTGTTGAAGAATATTTTTATTGAATTTTATTAAAACATATTTTATGTACATTACTTTCTATTATTCTGTTTAATTTGGCCTGTAATCTGAGATTGGCCTCGTTTCTTTGTAAATAAATTGATGTTTGATTTTTGTTGTATATGTAGAGGTGTCTCCGGAAGTCTATATCTAATACAGAGAAATAAAATTTGTTTTGTTTGCAAAAAACCAAAATATTGAGAGGTTCTGGTCCCATAGAAAGCTATTGTTGAATTACTTATAGGTAATGAAAAATTATGTCACCGCAGATGAATCTGCAAGCATAAGTTAATTAATGATGTGAACGTTTATATTATATATCGTAGATAATTTTATTGACGGCGACCTCGAAATGTTCCTTTTGACACATTGAGTCATTAGGCCAAGAAAAACACACCTCTGAACTTGTAAAATCGCATAAAATGTATGCACGGAAATTACGCCAGGCTCTTAACAACAAATTAACTACAACACGGTGATTTTTTCACACACATTTTATTAAAATTTATGATAACAAGCTCTCATACAAAATACTCAATTTAAAATGTCCATGTTAAAATCACTCACTTATTTTTCTTTATTAAACCTATTCTGGAATGCACTTGAAAGTTTGAATAAAGCATAGACAAATCTTTTAGGCCACAACTACTTTCTGAACTGTAGGTAGACCGAAGGTTGCTTTGGCATACAGCCTTTTCAGTACCTACCTAATCATGATTTCGATTCGATATTACGTAAAAATATAATCTTTTTAAAACGTAATGAATATTGCTGAATATATTAACTACTATGCGAAACCTGAGAACTGTTGATCAGAAATGGGTATTATTTGTAAATTTAATCAGGAATCAGCATTTTTTAACCGACTTCTAAAAAAAGGAGGTTCTCAATTCGGATGTTTGTATTTTTTGTTTTTTTTATGTTAGTTCGCGCATATCTCCGTCGTTTACCAACCGATTTGAACAATTCTTTTTTTGTTTGAAAGGGTAGACTTCTCAAATGGTCCCATTGTCATCAGATCCAGGATCTGATGATGGTATCATGCCGTAATCAAGGGAAGTCGGTTTTTTTTTGCAAAAAAAATTTATTTAAATAACATTTAAAATACTCCTTATGTTACAAAATGTTCATAGGGACGATCAGTATAAAGAACATCACAGATTGTATTTCTTAGAATTACAACAAAACTTCAATCTTGAATTTAACATACAATTGATATTGCTTTAGTTAACCCACTGACTGACTAACTGACAGGCTGACCTTTAGAATCAATACATAAAAAGGTCTCTAGATTACCGGGTAAAGTCGTGATAAATTAAAATGTTGATAAAAACTTTACTATGATGATTGACGTTGGGAAATTAATATTCAGGTACCGTATAACGCTTCCTGTACTAAAAGAGCCCAATAATGATAGATTACAATCGAATTAAAAACTCATTAGTACAGTAAATAATTACTATCAGAGTCAACAGATTTTGTAGAAAACAAAATTGATCCCGAAAATCTGATATTTCTGACAGAACTTACTCAGCCACTTCAGCTTCGTAATTGGTGGTTTAAGTATAAGGTGCTTAAGGAATAAAAGTCAAGTAACAATTGTTATTGGGTTTTCCGTCAGAAACTGCTGGTGTGACATCGCCCGAACTCGACGAAGGTCGTGGTATGGAGTTCGGGCGATCTAGTTTAAATATTTTTTACTGTTATACTTATTTTTGTAAAAATATCATACCTACTTATTTGATGAGTCGTTTTAAAGTTAATTACATTAACAAAAACTAACACGTGTAGTTGCTCATGACTTAGGTGACTTAGGCGTTCGGTTTTTGTAATTTGAAAACTCATTTTTAAGCACATCCTATTAACCAAACTGACAGGTTTTTATATCAATAAGAAACCTGAAGCATAAAGCCTAAAGCCTGCTCTACACTACTCGCGAAGTTGTTCGAAGTAGAAGGGCACACCGCTTCGCTACGTGCAACTTCGACTCGCATCTGGCGACTTCCAGTCGTTGTCGGTTTTTGCGCCCGAGTCAAAGGACTCGAAGTGTTCCTCGTGAAGTTGCACGAGTGTGTAGTCACATACTTCGGACTTCGATCAACTTCGATGAATACTTCATCGGGGCAACTTCGCGAGTAGTGTAGAGCAGACTTTATACTCGGTACACACGACAACGATTTATCGCTCCGATTCGACTGCGCAGTTCGCCTGTTAAGTTTTATCAAATGTGTACAGAAATTGGCGCATGGCAGATTTTTATTGTTAGTGCAAACGATCTTTCCGTTCACACAGACACAGTCAAATCATTGTCGATGTCGTGTGTGCCTAGTTCTTTTTCCTGGCTTCGCCCTCTCATTTTCATACAAACCTTCACCCTCTATTTCTTTTAACTCTTCTAGGGGTTGAAATTCCAGGTAGTACGACCATAAAAAAACTTTTATGCAAAATTTTGGCTTCAGTAGTTTTGGCTAAGCGTTATTTACCATCAAAATGCCTGTCCCTTTGTTTGAAAGTTAATACTTTGTAGATAAGTTAGTATACCCGGAACAAACACATAGATATTAAAAAATGTAAAATGTTATCTTGGTATTGTACTATGTATCGTGTATCTAATACATACATATGAATCACAAAACAGTTGCAAGTTTAATATTACAAAGAACAACTTTAATTTTATTTATTTTCCTATATTAATTATGGCCAAAAAAATATCTTAATATATATCAAAGTCAAACATACTCAAACTAGAAACAAGTACTTTTGAATTCTAAAGAAGCTAGTTCCTCGTTTTAAATCTTCGAACACACATGATTGGAGACACAATAGAAAGACAAAAGCAGTGCGACAGCCGGATGTCGCTTGATCGTTTAAAAGGTTAAACATTAGGTTCCTATGGACAAGACCGAGCAAGAAATTCGATGAACACTTTTTAAAATCAATAGATTACAACTTGGTTACATAATTCATAGTTGAATCTAAGGTACTATGAGAGAACAACGAACATTGTTGGTCAAAAGGTAGATGAGGCCTTGATGATTGATGCTGAAATAACTTAAAATGTTAATGTAGATAATATAATTTTAATTATGATTATTAAACTTAATTATGTTACTAACAGGCAAGAAATATGTACCTACTTATAATATTTTATTAGACGGAATTAAAACCAACTTTATTTCATGAATTACTTTTGAAAAAAAAAGGTAACCTTATTTTTAATCACCTACATCATATATTATTATATGGTACAACTAGCTTCTGCCCGCGGCTTCGCTCGCGTTAGAAAGAGACAAAAAGTAGCCTTTCTTACTCTCCATCCCTTCAACTATCTCCACTTAAAAAATCAAGTCAATCCGTCGCTCCGTTTTGCCGTGAAAGAAAGACAAACAGACAGACAGACAGACACACTTTCCCATTTATAATATTAGTATGGATAATAGTTATTTGTTGTACATGAGTGCAAAGTTGCTTTTTAACCGCGTGCTCAATTTAGATGACCGACTACCGAGCAAGCGAAGGATTCTAAAATTGAACCACGAGCGCAGCGAGTGATTAAAAAATTCGGGAATCAAAAGAGCACAAGGTGAAAAATCTTTGCACTCGAGTGCAACACGTAACTTTTCATCATAAATGTTTTATTTGCATTTAGTCATTTCCGAGGTGGGGCCTCGGAAATGACTAAATGCAAATAAAACATTTACAATCACAATATACTTTTATTTTAGTTTAGGTACATATTTACTACTGTACAACATTATGATAGGTAAGTATTACAGAAATAGGTTTTAATGATGTTTTGAAGTAAACTGATACATATAAACCACTGATCCTAGAGACATGAAACTTAGCAGGGAAAGAGGTAGGCTTAGGTTCTTTAGAAAGAGTAGGTAACCACTAAGAAAGGATTTTTGGAAATTCCGACCCTAGAGGGGTGGAATTGGGGATGGAAGTATCAACATTCACGCGCGCCGCGGGCGGAAACTAGTCTATGCTAATATTATAAAGAGGAAAGATTTGTATGTTTTTATGATTGTTACTTTTGGATATAATTTAAATGATCAACAAAAAAATCTTTTGGCTACCAAAATGGATTGATGATCACCAAATTTTGTTAGGTTAGGTTAGAACTGTGACCACACAACGCGCCAGATCTACTAGTGATTCATATAAAGTTTCAGTTTTCAGTCAAATTCATATAAAAACCAAATTGAATTTAGTTTATAATATTTTAAGAAACGTTATTTGGTGAACATTCATCCGTTTTGGTAACCGTTTAGAACTTTTTGGTAGTAAAATTTGTACTTTTTTGGGCGGTGTTTAAACACAACTCAAAAGCTCCAATAAAACCGTTTATTTCAGTGAATGTTCGTATAACAAAAAATAACCACGTACCGTACGTATAATGGGAGAGATTTTGAAAGAAAGCTTTGAAAATAGAAAAAATAGCGTTGCTGACGAATCTGTGTATGCAAAAATTTTGCAAATCTGTTGGATAGAAAGGCCGGGTGGACTTTTATTAGATTTCGTAAATTGTTTATCTATATGAACTACTGCCTGTTACTCCTTTGCTCCCGTGGGTCATAGCTTGATTTACTATTATTTACAAGCTATATTTGTGGAAAGTTTCATCAAAATTCCGTTCAGTAAAGTCTATTTGACAGAATATCAATATATTATTTTTAAAATTCACAAATATTAGTTTAACACAGCTCAGTTAATTCTCATACTATGGATACAATGTGAACTTACTGACTTCTATTTAAAGGCCCTCAGCAAGAAACTGTATCCATGAAGACCACATTTCTTGCAAAAGAATGTGTTTATTATATTGTCTTCTTCAGAAAACAAAGGAGTATTATTATATTCTTAAGCGTGAATATCACACTTGACGAGTTTCTCTTTCAATATTGAATAAGGAAAACAATGGAGAAGCATCGAACATTTTTTGTTACCGCGAAGACTATTTACATTTCTATAGGTTGTCAATTGGTATGAACTTGTATTGTGGGTTAATGACCTACCTGGCGCATATATTTGAATATTTTACTTACTGTTTCTTTTAATACCTACTTTTCTTTTAAAGAAGACTTTTCATAGCTTTTCTTTGTCGTCTGTGTTTTGTATCATAGTATATTGTTTAACTTATTTTCACCTTCAATGTAAACAAACTTATTTTTGGAATGTCTACTGAATATTAGATTTAAAGCAATTTAAATACATAATATCAATATCAACAATGCACCTATCCGTTGTTTTTAGGGGGTGTATTGTAGTAATCGGTAATGAGAAACAACGAAAAAAGCGTTAGACGAGGTTCATCGCCTAATTAATTTATTAAAATTTATATATATTAATTACAAAGAAAGAACAAAATACCTATCTGTTCTGTCTTTAATTGATATTCATGATTAGTTGTCTGTACCTATCAGAATCATCAACATTCATTCGAAATGTATTCTAAATCATTCATCATTCCAAACAAACTTAAAATAAATGTCGCTGCGCTGTAGTAAGAGATTTTAAAACTAATAATAGCTGTTTTACAATTCCAGATGTCAGTTCTAAGAGCAATAGCAGTTTTCCTGTGTGGGTTCCTGTCCCTCAGGTTATGCAGAGCACAGATCATCATGCCAGGGTCTTGTCCTGACATGAAGGCAATGGAGAATTTTGATGCATCTCGAGTAAGTAACGAACGTATAGAATTAAGAAAAGAAATTGTGTTTATAGTTTGTACTAATGATTAAGAAATAATTATGGTTCTTTTTTAAGATCACCTATACTTACAAAGTGACTTTGTTTAGCCATTAAACACAGTGTACGAGAGCCCGTTTTTTCTCTTTTACACTCTTCACTTCTTTCTTTACAAACTTAAGAAGGTAGAAATATTATTTTTTATGGCTGTTAATTCTCGTTTATTGTCTACACAAAAATATAAACACAAACATATCAAGGTCGACGCATCTTACTCTAGTTTATGAAATCAAACTAACCTCTTCTCCGGAAATTTCAGTACTTGGGCAAATGGTACGAGGCTGAGAAGTATTTTTTCGTATTCGAGTTTGGAGGCAAGTGCGTCACAGCAGATTACACCCTAAAGGACAACGGCGCCGTGGGTGTCGTCAACAAACAGATCAGTATACTGTAAGTATGGGACTTAAGCATCATGATCATCATGTTGGTTGGCTTCTAGTCTAGCCAGATTCAACTGGATACCAGTGCTTTACATAAAGTGACTATCAGACTATCAGACCTCCACAATTTAGACTCAAACATGATCATATAAGTTAATTTGTATAATCTGACTTATATACCTGGTTTATCCTGGTTTAAATTCCGATTCGCTTAAATTCCGACTCGGGCTAATAGCCGAGTGGAAGAACCCAATATTTAATGATAACTGACATCTCCTTTATGAAGCACTAGCTTTTGCCCGCGACTTCGTCCGCGTGGAATAATATTTCCCGTTTCCGGGGGATTTCCGGGATGAAAACTATCCTATGTCCTTTCTCGGGTCCCAGACTATGTCTGTACCAAATTTCATTCAAAATTGGTTTAGTAGTTTAGGCGTGAAGAAGAGACAGACAGACAGACAGACTGGCAGAGTTACTTTCGCATTTATAATATTAGTACGGATTAACTGTGGAACTATTTTGAGCGTACACAAAAAGATTATTGGGGTTGTATAAGCGTGAAAGAGCTACATGATATGATATGACCATGGTAAAAGAATACAAAACATATCCAATGGCGTTTTTTTTTTATGGATAGGAAATCATCAAATGACTTCTCCTGCCCCTGAAGAGGGAAGGAGGGTCAGACTTTTACTGACTAAAATCCAATAATATCCTTTCGGTTACCATATATTCCGGGGCCGCGGTAACTATTAGAAGCATCGACATGCCGTCGACACGGGTCTGGTCCTAGTCTGGCGGCGAGCTACCTACCGCTCGCCTTCCGCAGGCCCACGCCTTCAGTGGCCGTCATCTTGTGACTCTCGACAACTAAGCCTGGGTCTCTGTCCGAGGCGTGAAGCTTGACGCTGCCTCACGCGCCCCAACGCTTTCGTCTCCAGCGTGTCTGCTTCGCAGGAGGCGACGGCTTCCTATTCAATCTCGCCCCGAAGCATGGCCTGGACCAGCGCCGATCGCATCTGCAACGACACGGTGGTGGTTCGCCCAAGCGGGGCCTACCTCCACCGTATGCTACACCGTGTCACGCAGGCGTCACTTCCGCCCGAATCCGACATAGGAACCTCCCGAAATATCCGTGTGCGGTGAGGAGGATCATCATCTCCCTAGCCTTTTCCCAACTATGTTGGGGTTGGCTTACAGCCGAACCGGATTCAGCTGGATACCAGTGTTTTACGTGAAGCGTCTGCCTATCAAACCTCCACAACCCAGTAACTGGGCGACGATACCCTTTGGTTCGACTGGTCAGACTTTCTGGCTTCTGAATACCCCTAGCGGCAAAGTTCTACGAATGACAACCGGGGCTTGACATGCTTTCCGAGGCACGGGATGTCGGTGATGTCCAAGATAAACTATAGAAAGTACATATGAATTGAAAAAGTCACATTGGTACTTGAACGGGTTCGAACCCGTAACCTCTTACACGCGCCTTTATGACGACCCAGATGAGTTATTCTGATGTATTAAGCTACGAATATCTTGTAAAGCCATCGGCCAATATTCTTTATTGTACACCAATAGGACAAAAACAGTAAAGGACAATACAAACAAATATGCAAGAGTATAATAGGCGGCCTTTTTTCGCTAAAAAGCAGTTTCTATTACATACTATCATTCATATTGCTTGCTGCGGAGTAATTTTAAAACTGTGATCAAATATCTTCAAAGGTATTTTTTGAAATTATAAATGACTTCCGCACAATGATGGCATTTTGGCATTTTGCGTTTTAGTAATTTTATATTATCTCTGGAACTATATGACCAGTTGACATACTGTAAACGGCAAATCTTATCTGTATGATGCACTTGTGATACTGAAATAATTTATTGTCATAAGAATTAATATTTTGTTGCTCAAATAATCAACCAAACGTAAGTATGCCGAAAAATCATTTTTTTAATGCAATAAAAGAAGTATAAAAGATAAAATATAAAAGATAGAGATATGATATTGTGGACTTTTTTGTAGAAATAATTAAGACAAACCAAGTTGCCATACATTGTTTTTAGCACTCAGGAATAAAGTAGCTTTCTGCCAGTGAAAAAATTTTTGGAATTAGTTCATTAGTTCCAGAGATTACCCCAAACATACAAACTTACAAACATACAAACTTACAAACTTACAAATTTTACCTCTTTATAATATTAGTATAGATAAGCGCAAGTTTCAGAAGAAAGTTCTCAGTTGTTACGAGTCGCCAAACACCAGAAAACCTAATAATTATTTTTACCAAGAGATCACGTCTTTCCCAGTAACTGGGTTGGTCTGATTAACCAGCCAATGCATGATCTATGATCATATTAAAAATAACGTATTTTTATACGTTAAAGTGCAAGACAGAGTCTTATTAAGATAAACTCTCATATTTTATTATTAAACTCAAAAATTCTTAGGTTGTCATGGCCGCTATCATTGGAGTCGAATATTAATAACTGTCATTGCCATGAGGCTTCTAGTAACGCTAAGGTAAATGCTGGTTCACCTTGCAGTATGACTTAACTTTTGGATCAAGAACCGTGAGCCACTAAAACCATTGAATTGTAAATCAAACCAAAACCACTTATTTAAAATATAATCTAAAACGAGTATATACGAAATGGTTAACTGATTCACTGAGTATTGATATATCAACGCACAGCCCAAACCGCTGGTCATAGAAACATAAAACTTGAAGGTTATGTTCTTTGTGAAGAGAAAGTATCTACTACTTAGAAAGGATTTTGGGAATTCCAACCCTAAAGGGATAAAAAGGGGAAGAGAAGTTCAACATTTACGAGGGCTTCACCCTCAAAAATGTGACTGATATAAACTATCAGTAATTCAAATGTATCCTCTAAATGTACTTAGTAATGCTCCTTGAGGTACCCCACGACTCTCCCGACTTTAAATAAAAGTCAGTTACAGTTCCTGTTTTCTTTGTTCATTATAAATATTCACTGCGTTTATTTAATTTAAAACGATAAAGACCTAGACTCTGATCAGCTAGTTTTTATTCTATTTTTTTAAGTATTACAAGTTCAAGTGAAGTCACACGCATTATTATTCCAAAATCAAACGGTTCAATCGTTACTTACCGTTAGCCAGGTTTGAAATTAGTTACCTCTCTCTTTCGAACTTTAATTTTACAAAATTACTTCGTGTGTTTCAAGTCCGAAAATTACGGTACTTTTATGTTGGAAAGTACGTGCAATCTTCTCTCACTGTCAATCAATATCAAATCCTGTCAAAATAGTAGACACATTTTTGTCAAAAAACTGATAGTAGAATTCATTTACTATCCTCTTGATTGCCGAGTTTGATGCCTAATGGTTAAGTTTCCTTCTGTATATTGTAGAAAAATTATCATCGTCATTATGTCGTTCAATCAATCATTGGGCTTCATCATTGGCTTTCAGATATTTCTTTCAGAGAACTTGTTCGGTATTCTTTTTGAAGTGAAAACTTCTTTAGCGGCGTTGAGCACTTTTTCTGTAATGGGTATAAAATCTTAAACTCGCGTCAGGACACGTGACCTGATCGAAAAAGCGTAGGACGGATGGATAGTAGACAGCTATAATCAAGTTTTCACTTCTGCCGGCACTCCCGGAGTGCAACCCGTCTTTTTTTTTCTTGCCTATTCTCGAACCATATCGTCTTATTGATTTCGATATCTTAAATTTAAAAGAAAGAATTATAGTCTAACTAGCGGCCCGTCCTAGCTTCGCACGGGTAGATATAAGATGACACAATAAAAACACAATAATAACAAAATAATAGATAACACAATGATAACAAAACTTTTTTTAATTTGATCGCAGCGGTGGTTTGGTGTTTTGTTTGTCGGGACAGACTAAAATTAAAATTCGAATATTATTTAAAATTTGACACTGCGATGGTAGCGCCGACATGTTAAGAAGTACAATTGTGACTGTCAAATAATAACAGACAAATAATTTGCAATAAATTAAAATTGCGACTATAATTTGAGATTTAAACTATCCTATCTCTCAAGTTGGATCGAACTGCACATGGTGTGCGAATTTTATTATAATCGGTTAAGTGGTTTAGGAGTCCATTGAGGACAAACATTGTGACACGAGATTTATATATATTAAGATAAGATATCGTTCAACATTGTATTGTAAACTATTTGCCAGCAACGGATCTCGTGAGATTACTTGACTCAAAATCGACTAATCCAACGACCTTAGACCGGCCTCGTGTTCGCATAATTGCAACTAAGCCAAACAACGTGATTTGACCTATAGCGGTAATCATATATAGCAAAAACTAGTAAGAAATATGTACATTGTGTTATTATATACAGTAGTTTCTTGTCTAGTTTTTAGGGTTCCGTACCTCAAAAGGTAAAAACGGAACCCTTATAGGATCACTTTGTTGTCCGTCCGTCTGTCCGTCTGTCAAGACCCTTTTTCTCAGAAACCCGTCGAGATATCAAGCTGAAATTAATATCACATACTCAGGTCTGCTATCTCTCGAAGCAGTGAAAAAATCAAGTTTCTAAATCAACGCAATAAAAAGATACGGCGGTTTTATTGCATATTTGGACATTTACAAGGAAATCAAAACCTATAGGGTACTTCCCATTGACCTAGAATCATGAAATTTGGCAAGGAGCAAGGTCATGTAGCAGAAGTAAAGGGAAAACTCCGAAAACCGTAAATTTGTAGTTAGTTCACATCAGGTGTCCATTTGTCCGTCTGTCTGTCAAGAACCTTTATCTCAGGAACGCGTCGAGATATCAAGCTGATATTAATAATACATACTCAAGTCTACTATGTCCCAAAGCAGTGAAAAAAACAAGTTTCTAAATCAACGCAATAAAAAGATACAGCGGTTTATATTGCATATTTAGACATTTTCAAGGGAATCAAAACTCAAAACCTATAGGGCACTTCTCATTGACCTAGAATCATGAAATTTGGCATGAAGCAAGGTCATGTAGCACAAGTAAAGGGAAAACTCCGAAAACCGTAAATTTGTAGTTAGTTCACATCAGGCGTCCGTCTGTCTATCCGTCTCTCAAGAACCTTTTTCTCAGGAACGCGTCGAGATATCAAGCAGAAATTAATATCACATACTCAAGTCTGCTATCTCTCAAAGCAGTGAAAAAATCAAGTTTCTAAATCCACGCAATAAAAAGATACCGCGGTTTATATTGCATATTTAGACATTTGCAAGGGAATCAAAAATCAAAACCTATAGGGTACTTCCCATTGACCTAGAATCATGAAATTTGGCAAGAAGCAAGGTTATGTAGCACAAGTAAAGGGAAAACTCCGAAAACCGTAAATTTAAAGTTAATTCACATCCGTCCGTCCTCCCGGTCGTCCGTCTGTCAAGACCCTTTTTGTCAGAAACGCGTCGAGGTATCAAGCTGAAATTAATATCACATACTCAGGTCTGCTATCTCTTAAAGCAGTAAAAAAATCATCAAGTTTCTAAATCAACGCAATAAAAAGATACGGCGGTTTTTATTGCATATTTAGACATTTTCAAGGGAATCAAAACCTATAGGGTACTTTCCATTGACCAAGAATCATGAAATTGGGCAAGAAGCAAGGTCATGTATCACAAAATCACAAGTAAAAGAAAAACTCCGAAAACCGTAAATTTAAAGTTAATTCACATCCGTCCGTTCTCCCGTTCGTCCGTCTGTCAAGACCCTTTTTGTCAGTAACGCGTCGAGATATCAAGCTGAAATTAATATCACATACTCAGGTCTGCTATCTCTTAAAGCAGTAAAAAAATCATTAATTTTCTAAATCAACGCAATAAAAAGATACGGCGGTTTATATTGCATATTTAGATATTTTTAAGGGAATCAAAACCTATAGGGTACTTTCCATTGACCAAGAATCATGAAATTGGACAAGAAGCAAGGTCATGTATCACAAGTAAAAGAAAAACTCCGAAAACCGTAAATTTGTAGTTATTTCATAAAAAAAAACGGAACCCTCGTTGCGCGAGTCCAACTCGCACTTGACCGCTTTTTTTTTTAATATGGGTTCCATTAGCACTAGTAATTCTTAAGGTTACATCATATTTAAACCACCATCTGGCTAGACTTTCATGTTTTCTTAGAATCTTCACTTAATATATTGTCACATATTACGTATTATAATTATCTCAGAAACCACAAAACTATTGAAATATTAAACCTGACTATCGGATGCATGTCTTCAATGTCCTAGGTACTTCTAGACCTCAAGTCTGTTACTCGTCCCAGTTTCCAACGCTTTAGTACTGTTGTATAGGGACAAGAGGTCTAACGTTTGTAGCATTAACATACTAATATGCTAATCCGGACACAGTAGGAACCTCTTGTTTAGTTCAACTTAGCTTAAAGTATGGTTTGAATACATTTTCTTTTTCTAAAGTAGATTTAACGTGAAACATTACAATTACCTAAATAAAAAGGTTCACTAAAATTCCGTCCAAGTAATCCAACACGTGCAGCTACGGATCAGAAAAAACTTGAAAATTATTTTGTGTTGTTACTTTACGAGCGAGTAATGAGTTTGCCAAAATAGGTGCCATAAATTACCGTATCTACAAAATGTAGACGTAGTATTTAGCATTAGGAGGGTTACTAAGTTTTGATATTAAAAAACGTGATAATGTGAATAGTAGCATTTGACTGACCAGAAACAAAGGAACAATCTAACAGCAAGACAGAAATCAAAGAACCCTTACTTGGACTCGAACACACTGTTAAACAATTGTATTTTAATACTCAATGCTAAGTTGTTTATTGCATTCCATAACGTAAGCTTAGGAGATAACCATTTGACAAAAGTAATACTCATGAAACCTGTTGGGCACAGCAAAAGAAGTACATGAAGACTCCATTCTTAAATACATTATTTTTTTACAAGCTCCACTTTTGGCGTACTACATAAATAAAGTCAATTAGGTAAATTATCACCCATCTACCGTCGCTATACTTTATTAAATTCTTGCAAATGTTTCCAGGTCGGGAACTGAAACAGAGATCGAAGGACAAGCAATTCAAGTCAGCAAATCGGATGAGGCCAAGCTCGCCGTATCCTTCCCGTCACTCCCCGTCAACATCGAGGCTCCCTACTGGGTCATCAAGACTGATTACGAGACCTACGCCGTCGTGTGGAGTTGCTATGAATTCGGATTGTTCCATACAGGTAGGTTGTTCATTATTTTTGCTATTTTCAATCTCTAACACATTTCAATGCCAACTTTTACATTAGCAGGGATGTTTTTTTTATTATAATTAACTTGTCTCACCTTTAAAATACATCACAATCTGGATATTTTAAATTAATTTGAAAAACCAAAATTAATGTGTACAACAATAATAACAAAATATTTTTTTGTATATATCTAAGACATGATCTCCAAATTTGAGAAGTATTAAAAATGATCTGAATAAACAATGATTTGAAAAAAATGCTTTATTTACAGTCAATGCCTGGATTCTTACGAGAGAAAGGAATCCACCAGTTGCGGTAATGGAAAAAGCGTACTCAGTGTTGGACAAAAACAACATCAGCCGAGCATTCCTCATCAGGACGAACCAGCGTGACTGTGAGGAGGCTCCACAGGAGAATTCCACCTAAATATACCTAAAAACTAACATCCATAAACTATATTTTATAAGGAAGCTGGAGAAAAACACACTAATGGTTAGTTTCTCTGAAGGATCATAGAAATGTCTTCAGAAGGCAAAAACATATAATTAAAAGTGATTTGAATAAGAACTCAAGGCGAGATTAATAAAATTGAACGAGCTTTGGTTACCATTATTCCTGTCACTGTTCTACCACTGCCATGCACTGGATGCAAAAGACAGATGGAGACAAAGCTAAGCCAAAGTTCGCATTAAGTAACTTTTATTAATCTCAGCCTCAATGGCTAGTTGAATACGAAAAGAAAATTGGTAATAATGTTTGTATCATAAAGGGAGGAAAAGACATTGGTGCCGATTCTCTTATGCAGAAACATAACTAAATTAAGGTTAAATGCATCTTTCTCTTTCCATTTCTTAAAGAAAAGGACAGAAGATAAAATATTAGTTAAGTCCTGTCAAATTCAGACACTTCATAGATAATATAGACGCGATTAAAAACATGGCGACTAAAAATACGTCGCGATTTACTTCAGGCGCTGTCGAATTTGACAGGACTTGACTAATATTTTATCTTCTAAAGATGCATTCAACTTAAATTTTGTTAATTTGTGAATAAGGGAATCGGCACCATTATCAACATTTCAGTGCATGATTTTAGACCCCAAGAGTTGAAATTGTTCTTTAGGTTTTCATTAAAAATCCATGCTTATGGCTTCAATGCCTTGTTAAATACAAAAATATGCATATCTAATAGGCAATGAAAAATTTCTTCTCTGTGTCATTTAGTGCGTAAGGAGTACGCCTCCCAGCGTTGACATTTTTTCATTATTTGGTTGCTTAGATATTATTTTTCGTGATAAGTCTGCATTTATTATTATTTAAAGTACATTTTCATGACCTTATTATCAAATACAAAATAAAGAACAGCTTATGAAAATGAACGTGAATAATGAAAATCATAATATAGTCTGTATGCGTTTTAGTATAAAAATATTTATTTACGTTTATATAGCACCTTCTAGTACAGTCAGCGTCAGAGAAAAGGAACCCCCCAAGACTTAAAGAATTATCGCCCGAGCGACGGCGCGCGCGCCGCCACTCGGGCGGTCGCTTCACGTGACTCAGACCCCGAGCGGCTCCCTCCCCCGCCACGCCGCCTCACCCATCTCTGCCTGCCACCGATTCCACTCAAATAGTATTTGCACCTTTTTAATATTTTTTTGGTATTTTTTCGGCTTACAATGAATAACTTACAAAAAGCTGTTCAGGATACGAACCCGCATCACTAGGTGCCAGCCGATTATCTGGACCGTGCCTTATACCACTAGGCTATTGGCACAGTTAGCAAATATAACGAAATTTCTAATATAATTATTTCATTTACCGAACAAGGTTGATAACGCTCTAATCGTCTAGATAATAAGGTTTAAATTTCAACTTCCGTCCGGTTATATCTACCTTACCGTTTTGTTTTACGATTAAATAAAATCAATTCAATCACCTAAAAGATAATTCAAATATCTAAAAGATAAGGTTCAAATTAGCATACATTTTTTGTTTGGTTGAATAGAATGTGCTCGATTCTGATTGTTGCACTACCGTAATTTGACTTCAGAAACTTAACTGCCGTATGAACTGCTAGATATGGTTGAAATTAGAATACTTTTTTGCCATACACAAAACTGTTATTGAGGGTATATACTTTTCAAATCGTTTCGTTTTCGAGCCGATCTGCTTGTGTGTTGTTATATCTTCGCCCAACTCAATAATTATTTTTCAATTTATTAAGTTTTTGCAAAGTTGATTCTTTTAACTGGTAGAATGGATCGATTAACAACTATTTTGAAGGCTAAAAGTGGGAACAGGAACAAAGCATAAGAAAATAGCACGAGATAATTATGGGCATAACGGTAAGATTTACATTTTACACATTATATTTATTGCTGCAATCATGATGCATAATTACTTACAAGTTGTTTTTTTAATGTTTTTCTAATATTATCATTTTCATTACAGAGAAAAACAGTTCGTCGATGGATACAAAGGTATCAAGCGACGGGTGATGTAAAATGTGATCGCCAAGACCCTCGCCCAATTGCTTACACTAATGAATCGGAGGGACACCGTAATATTGTGGAAGTTTACTAGTGATTAGTGATCGATGGTGCCACCCTTTAAAACGACGCGTTCAAGTGCTTCAATATGGTTTTGGGCATGAAAAGTCGACTTCAGGAAGTGATAGACAATGACGGCCATTCTCTTTGTTATTAATAAACAATTTACTCGGAAGTGTTATTGTGTTACTCAACTGGTAAAATTACATTGGAACGTATGATCAAGTGTTAATCATTTCGAATATTAGTGGGATCATTATCTAGTAGTTAATCAAAAATAAACAACCGTTATTATTATCGATCCAGATACTCTTGTTTACGAATCTAGTTAGTCTTGTAATGTGTTAACGATGCACCACCTGACCTCACATATTTTTCTAATGTTGTGTTATAAGGGTTATCAAAAATTTGATAAAAGAGAAAGATGTATATTGCTATACTGTCATAGTTTAGCATGTTAGTTCTTTCTCTGTAAATCATAGGAAAAATGACTACATTTGATTTTTAATCAGGCTTTTATTTATAATTTAAACAAAAATAACAAAACACACTATTTAAAAAACCTTAACCTACACGTCATCATAATACTGTTTTAGAAATATCTATAAACGAACAGTTTTCTAATGTTAAACGTTCTAAACCTCACCCAGAGTATCTATTTTGTGTTTAGTTAAGTAATATTCTAAGTAAATAAACCCAATTTAACACAGATAAAAAACTGTATATTATTATTCAACCAAGAAGTGGATTCCATGAAGTCCTACATATGTATGTGTAGAAGTATTGTGAGGTGAGAGTGATTGATGTAAATGTCGTTGACAATTTTAATTTTATTATAATTTTGTTATTTATTGTGTTATTTTGTTTAGTTACTGTAATCAGTTGTATAACCGTTTGTAATTAAAATAAATAAATAAATAAATTGTTTATGCAACATGACTAGCTTTTCTTATAAACCCCCTACATACTTTAAAATTTGATTTCATAAATAATAGTTAACGAAAACAACCTTATCACGTAAATAATATCCTAAAAAAAAAAGAAAAAAAAAACAAACTAGACATCCGCGGATTTGAACTCGCAACCATCGCATTGCTCAGCCGCAGTCTTAACCATTAGACCAACATGACATCTACGTTCTACTGCAAAAAACTTAAATGGTTTGATGTCATTACCAAGGGGGGGACCTTTTCTCTGATGCTGGCTGTACATGCATTATAGTAACTATAGTACTTAATTACTTTTACTAAAATCATTCATAATTTATTATGATTAAGAATAAAACAAATATTTCACAACAGAAATGTATAATATCCATTATCTACAACTTAAATAAATTAAAGCCTTTACAAAAGTTGCTTACTTTTATTATTAATACAATAATGCGATTAAAATTATGCGATTCGATGACGACGAACATTTTATCTTACTCCTGATATTTTAAGTTAAAAACACGATACTTACACTTAAAGAACATAATTCTTGAACATCATAGATACTTCCATAGAAACAAAAAGGCTGAACCAAAATTAATTACTTTAAATTGGACTTTTCTGGCGATTTTGACTACCTACAAAACTTCACACGCTTCTAAAATCTTGATTACTTTCATTGATTCTCGAAAAGCAGGACACTTAAAACACACAGGTCTCTAAAAAGTCGAAGTCTTTTACAATCTTGATAAAGTCAAAAACTTCTACGATCTTTGAAGTTTGACTAGCAGTTTATGTGATCTTAAGTTGGGGTACTGTCATCTGAATGCCAACTTTTCCTGTGTTCACCTGTAGCTTCGTCATAGCTGGGTGGTGGGGGAATGTTGTCGCTCTTGGTTTTCGTGGGAGGTTTAGCTTGAACAGCCAGGCGATCCTCTTCTGCCTCCTCGGGGATAGAATCGCGACGCCTCGGGTCGTATTCGGAGAGAGCAGGTTGGGAAATATTGTTCCTTTGCCCTAGCCCTAATAGGCCTAGCTTTGGGGCGCTTTGTGCTTGCTGGAAAATGAAATGTGTTTACTTATAAGTTAGATGGTCAAACAATTTTTACATTTGCGATCGTTAATGTTAAAACTGTTGTAAATTTTGCAATGGATGCAATTAATCCAAGTGATCTGTCCAATCAACAGCCATTGGCATTATCGCCCTTGATAATAATTTCCCTAATGTGAGAAGTATGTATTATTTTCTGGGATCATTTCGTCTGTATCACCTGCCAGTTCCAATCAACATGTGACTAGATTAAAACAACTGGCAAAATAATAAACAAAAATTTCATTTAAGTGTGTAGGTGCTCTTCTAAAAAAACATTTTGATGAAACCTGAAGATGATTTACTATCTAGTATTAAATAACTTATTTATAACAGTGAATATCTATATTTTCTCTTCTTTTTTACTATCTAAAGCTTACTTGTAGTATTAATCAGGGTTGTAAATTTTAAATGCTACGTCACAAAAGATAGAACGAGCAAATAGAGGAATAACTGAGATCATAAGCAAGGTTTCATACTATTTGCTATTGTATTAACTATTTAAATAATGCCAATACGTTTATAGCCTCCACAAATTACGTACATAATTATGAAAAACTGTTTAGTAAAATATTTGTCTGATTTCGAAATGAGCGAGGTAGTTGTCCTTTGTTTCTATTTTTGAATTTCAAATACTTAAAAAAACATGTTTAGAGATAGCTTTAAGTATTGTTACTTATACAGGCCTAGTCACACTGGAGCAGTCGTTATCGTCGAGATCGCGGTAAGATGCTGCATTAATATTTTGGCCGCTTTGATGTGAAGTCGTCCATACAAATACTGCAGCAGTTTCTGACACACCCTCAATTTGTTAATTCTGGTGTGGTCGAATCAAGTGCCGCATACACCAATATAGTGTTGGTGGTTCGTTATTTGCCATAATGTACAGATTCGGTACAGGTCAATCTGACAAGTGACCGTTACTGCTACAATATCCGACTGAACGACACATAAAGTACCTAAACTTTTTCCTAGTATATAAAATATTTTACTTGCCTACATATTACAATTTCATTTCATTTCGATTTCATTGCATTTCATTTCCTAGTATATAAAATATTTTGCTTACCTACATATTACAAGTAATAATCGAAAATACCAAGATTTAACTACAACTCACCTTATAATGATTAGAAGTCCTACTGCTGTTAAGACTGTTATTAGAGATGTGTCCTCTGCCATGGTGGTGGCTGATCTCAATGGCGGAGCGAAGCATGTCAACCTTGGAAGCAGAGCCTTCGTAGTTGCTGCCACGTCTCTGGCTGTTGCTCCCGCTGCGGCTGCGGCAATGCTCGTTGATGTCACCTTGGGAGAACTGGAAGAAATATGCTTCAATTGTTAATCCATACTAGTAACAAATGTTCTGTAAAACGCTACAAAGGAGCTAGTAACGTTTGTAGTGGTATTAGTCTTTCTTTTAGCATTCTGGTGCCATGACCATCATGAACATCATAACAATGAAAAGATGTAAAAACGTGCTTTACAGATGAACGCATTTCACACCGTTTAATAAATCTGTGTTTTAATAAAGCTAAGCATCTGTCTCAAGACCAGTAGTATCAATCAGGTTTATATTCAAAATAATTAAAAAGATTGAAACTAATAATACTAGTAGAGTTTGGCTAGTTCTCAAACAAAATTAATACATGACTTACTCTCGACCGAGAACCCCTCGGCAACGAATGTAGAGAGCCTAGTGGATTGAACCGCGTAATCATGTGCAGCCGCTCCAAGGATATCATCGTCTCTGCGTCTTTAGTCAACGGCTCTGCATTTAGCTTGTCACCTTCTCCGCTTTCTGTAAGAAGAATAGATGATACATGTGATTTGTTGTTTTAGAACCTGAAACTGATTTGGTTGGAATGAGCGGAATGAGCGACATAATGACACTGTTTTCGATAGGTATCGTTTTAATGCCTTATTAATTTTGTCGTAAATAGAAAAAGCCTTAAATCTGCTAATTTTGTTAGTGTTTAGAATGAAGGAGGATTGATTAGTATTTTTATGTAGCTCATATTTTCAGCTTTAATTAAGTAGTTATATTTACCTATTGTTTCACCCGTCTCCGGTTCACAAGCGTTCTGCATTCCAGTCATGTTAATGTTTTTGAGCCAGAAGTAGTGAAGCAACCCGTAAAGAACTCCACCGAGGAAAGCGATGAGACCCATGTAGCGGAAGGCTTCTCTGGTGCCGAGTGTGGCTATGAGAAGACCACCTCCAAAGCTGCCACTGCCCCTACCTGAACATACGTTAACAAATGTTAGAAAAATCGAACCTACATCAAAGGTAACGATTAATCAGAAAAAAGTTGAATCTTTCACCTGCATGAACGATCTTTTTGTCCATGATATCTATAATCAGATGTTTAGTTGGATTTTAAAGTGGTCAAATTAAACTTGAACTCCACACGTGATTCGAGACATAATAGAAAGACGTGATAATAGAATAGTAGCGTGACAGCTGGCTGTCGCTTGGCCGTTGAAAGGTTAATTGTTTGTAGAAGGTAATCTTTGCCTGAAATTGCTGATCTGTTTGTCACTGAAAACACGCATAGTAAATGTTTGATGAGTGCTATTGTTTGTCTTGTTGAGTTTGACTTTTTGCAGTACGGTAACTGTGCGGTTGTCTTTCTTCCGCGCAGACGACGCCACGAGTCAAACCTAGTATTTTACGCGGTGTTGCCAATAATAAACGCATTTCTAATTCCAGAAGCACAGCAGGCTTACGATTGTTTTCACATGACGTTAATAATGTTATCTGAATTCGAATAGTAGCAAAATTTTTAATTCTTTGTGTGGCTTAGATCTTTCTATATTTGTGCAAGGATGAGAAGACGAACCTTTATCTTATTTCCCTCAAACAGTTTTCTGTTGTCTTTTAAATTATTCAGCTTAACGTAATTTCACGTTGTATTTTAAAAATACTGATAAATTATCTTCAAAAGCTCCGGAATTAAAGTTGTTTAATTCCAATGTCTTGAAACTTGATAATAAAATTATCAATTGGCAACAATACTTCTTTACAAAGTACCAAGTCGCGGCTGACGGCCTCTTCGCGATAAATTCCAAATCTACTGAATGGGTACTCATGTTGTTTCCACTAATATACAGAGTGATTTATAAGGAAGGTTTTGGTGTATATGCATATTATCACTGCATAGTATAAAACAAAGTCACTTTTTCTGTCTCTATTCCCTATATCTTTCAATGTATTCTCATGTATGCTTAAATCTTTAAAACTAGGTAACGGATTTTGATGCGGTTTTTTTTTAATAGAAAGAGTGATTCAAGAGGAAGGTTTTGAAGTATAATCCATGCTTATTATAGCAGAGAAAAGCCGGGATCTTAAAGATTTGTAACGCCCGTACGAAACTGGGGTGGGTCGCAAGTAGTAGATAAAAGCTAATAAGATTCGTAACACCTATGCGCAAAAGCTGCAAAAGCAAATTTCACTTTTACAGTATTTGAAAAACACAAATATTTGGTTTTCGAACAGAAATACGACACAAAAAAGGAAGTATTTCATTTCGAACAAATCGCAGAAGACCATGGCCAAAGTTTATTCTGAACCAACTTACCAAGACTGAAATGAGCCATTCCGAGTACTCCAATCAGTGTTGCCAGCAGACTCTTAGGCGCCAACATTGCACAGTAAGTTGCTGCTGCAACCCACATGAGATGCACTGACAAAGACTCCATAGCTTCGAACGGAAAACACCACCAGGAGTTTCTGAAAGAATTAATATATTTGAAAATATTTAAGAGATATGATTTAATCTAGTAATAGATGCAATGCAGATGCACAGGCAGACCGTAAGTTAGGTCTAAATGTTCCCAAAGAACTTTACGTAAAAGAAGCAAAGATGAAAAAAAATCGTTTTAGGGATTATCTAAATAGCAGTCGGCTAGAGAGAGAGCAATAAACCGCCATTTCGCTTCAAGGCTAACTTCGCTCAATATTACTTATCTAAAAAGTAATCTCAAAATAGCCAATTCAATTTCTTCTTTATCAAGTATCAATAGAATCCATTTTCATTGTCCTCATACATTTCTATTATCTATTATTCAATCTATTTGATTGTTCATAGCCGTAGTTACTACTGACAGTAGTATATCAGGTAAGTGTTTGCATTAAAGCCCTCCCACACAACATCATCATTGTGCTCATAAACTTGGCAATGCCGTCGTAAATACATTAATCTTGAAAATGGAGTTTTAATGCCTAAGGACATGACTGCCGCTGTTAGTTTTCAGTTTGTCACTACTAGATAACAAGTGAAGTCTGTGAGGAAACTGATGTTATCCATGAGATTAAAGAAAAGTTCAACACCATCTTTTCTTTTCTTCCTAAGAAGAGACCTACGGTGTGCAATTTGTATACCAGGCAAGTACTGCACAACAAGAAGATTCAGAATGTTTACGTTACAAATTTTGCATAACAGTTACAATTATTTTCCTCGATTGCAAGGATGTTATGGATCAAAGGAAACAGGTCATCATGGTTTGTGGGATGGGGTCAGAATCGGTTGTACTTAGGCATTATCGTAATGTTTCATTCGAATTGTTCATATGTTATCAATATATTTCCGGGTACGTCGCATTTTGGCGTACAACCATCGCCAAGTTGGCTTGTATATTTTATAATATTTGCTCTTATCTTCACTATTGTGGTAAAACTTGTTAGGTGTGTAGGATCCGCTTCCAAAATTGTGAATCTTCTTTTCCATTTTCCAAGAATTCCACAATACCTTCACTGAAATGTACCTATAAAAATATGTCAGTGCCAGGGCTGCACTTATCAGATGCTCTATATTAACACTATTGTGTGTAAGATAATAAATAGATGTTTCATATTTATCTTCACTCATAGTTCAGGCATTGTTATGTCATTTCACATCAGTTTCTACGACCATGTAAACTGGATGCGACAAATTGTAATATACTTGTATGTAGTTTATCAAGAATTATTCTAATATTTACGTATTGCGTATTATAATGAGCTATCTAAGAACGTTAGTAGCAATGTTATCGCGTTGAAGCTTTACAGGATAATCAGACGCATAAATTAAACACACATAAACATAACAATCACGTGTAGAGTGTGCAGTTAGCACGAGTGAGTTAACACGGAAGAGACTAGAGATGTACTCACTCGATAAATGAGTAGCCGACGAGTCTCGCAGCGTGGGAGAAGAACGCGACTATGATGACATTCACGTGGCCGATGCGCGTAGTGATGGCATCCGCGCCATAGAGGAACGGGATACTGCTCAGCGTGCCCACGGTCACGGTTATTCCTGGACACACGATCCACTTAATAACAAGATCGTTAACTAAAATTACTTGTGCACTGATAAACTCAACATTGCAACATCAAAACTAGAAACATTTATTTATCACACTCACCTAACAAGAAATTTGGAGCTCCTAACTCTTTCAAGTATATAAAGAGATAAGATTCGATAAATCCCCAAAAGTTTCCTAAAGCAAACAGGAAAAATATGAAAACAATTATATGGGGCATTTTGATAATGTTGACCAAATCTCGAAGTAAATTATCGGCGGGTAGTTTAGCTCCAAGGGGCATGACGGCGACAGTTACGGCCGATATTAAAAGCAGCACATCGTACGTATAAAACGCAGCTGAATAGTCAGTGTATCCTGTAATCAACATGTACCGATGTAAACATTTAGTAACACGTTATTGACATTAACGATAACAATTACAAGATTCCAACAATATACGTACCGACTTGTTTACTCCTCATATCTATTAACATGCCTGTTATGGGGGAGAATATGGCCATCCCAATGCTAGAAAACAGTCTTTCTCTACCGAAGTCACCACCGTACTTTTGGATCATCGTCAAAGCTATAGGATCCATTATCGTGACACCGGCAGATAACATGATAGTCCCCATAAATCTCAAGAAGAAATAAATATAGAATGTTTTATCATCGCTCTCCTTATAATCCGGTGGGCACGTATCAGGGCCGCCTCTCCTGTAATATTCCAATGATAATTTACGTTCAGATAGCCGTTTGTGTATCTTTAGATAAATATTAAGTAGCCGGTTTACAAATAATGTTATTAATAAATAGAGGCATTTAAGTTGAAATACCTGTTGCCACCTTACCTGAAGTCACATTTTTGTACCATGCAATCTGCAGATAAAATCTCAAGACGTTGCTTGGAGAGCTTAGTCATATTATGTAACATGACGAGGCCACCGCATCGGAGGTCCTCTTTATCTAATGCTGTTATGTTTATGCCTTGAGCTATTAACAGTTTTTCTCCAAACCTTGATCTGAAGTCTGTTATCTGATCATCTTCATCCTGTAATAAATATTTATGTTATATTACTATTTTATGCAAAAGATACGATACAGATTTTGCTTATTTTCTTACCCTTTCCATTTCGATGCCAAGTTGTTCTTTTGGATCTTCTAAATCATCGTGCACTTCAATCAAAAAATAAGCTGCATCGTTGTAATCCTCGTCATCAGTACCATTTAAGGCACTGCAAAAAAAATCATTTTTAATAATTTTTTACTATAACATTTCAACGACCAAGCAACAGCCGGCTGACTGCCCTGTTATTGTCTTTCTATTGTGTCTCGAATCACGTGTGTACGAAGGTTTAAGCAGAACGGTTATTTTCTTTTTACCAGAAAACTTTTGTTGAAATATGTAGTTCTTCTTCACTATTTGGGGGAATAGTAAAAGTTATTTATTATGTCTAATACAAATACCCTTTTTGACGGTTCAGACAAACTAGGAACAAGACTATATAACGTTTTCAAGTTGTGTATTGGATCTTTCAAAGAAATCGTTTTAGTATTATTTGTCATAGAGTTTCTTTATAATCCCTAATTCTAAGGAAACTTGCATGAAGACTTAACAATACAGAGAGTAGAGAGTATGAGAGCATGTTTGTCTGAAACTGTACAACATTGTTATCACTGTTATTTAACATGAGTAATAGAGCAATAGCACCACAGCGCATAATTATAGTTGCGCATTAAGCGTTATTAAAGTCCAAGCTAATAACAATAAGGAATTATAGTTCGTGACTAAATTTTTTATCCGTTTAAGTACAATGTCCTTAAGAAAATAGGTTACGATAAATAGTAGAAAATTCTCAAAGTATTCACCTAGCATTGGCCTTTAAATTTGGCAGCCGGACCTTATGACTAATGTGGAAATCCAAGTCGTCTTTATCATCAGCTGGGTCACTAGACGGGCTCTCTATAGGTTTCGATAGCAGGCAATGGTCTACACAGCGGTCCAGTACAAAGTCTACCGTTTCATCCTCACCAGGACATTCCCTGCTCGGACAAGGGCTCCACCAAATCTATAAACATAAAAAAATCGAAGAATCACAAGCGAGGTTCACTCTATTAAAGACTGCGGGTCTAAACAATGGCGGGTTTAAAAAACAGTTTTTAAGTGATAAAACAAAATTAGAGGTTTCAAACGGATGAACCATTACAGCATTCAAGAGTAAAGTCCAACATGCATAAATTTAGCTTAATTCCCTTTACTAATTCAAACAAACAGGATCACAGTCAAGACAGCACTAATAATAATAATTTGCCCTGGGACCGGATGAGAACGATTTGCTCAAATTCTTAGGTGTATATATACTCTGTTAGTATGTAACAAGGTCTTAAGGGGTCTTTTCGATTTCGAAACAAAAGTAATGTACCTCTACACTATTCGTAATCGGGTGCCGCATGACATAAGCTGATGGCATCATCCCCGGCGTCTCCTGATGAGGTATCAGCAATAACGAGTGATGGAATGCAGCATTCAGAATCAAAGCAGTGATCACGACCGGCTTGTACTCGCCAAAACGATCCACCAGGAATCCTAGAACCATTAATTTATCCTAAAAATTCTATAAATAGAGTCACATTATTATTAAATTTTCAAACTTACCGGTAATAGGCGGACTTAAAAATGTTGTAAACGGCAACGCTAAATACACAAATGAAATTTCTGGCACAGTCAGTCCTATACTCTGCATGTGTATTGTCAAATACGGCAAGAGAGATGCAGTGGCTCCGTACATTACAAACAGAGTCACTTTCAACATGACCAGGTTCGGGTTGATCCGCAACCTGACCATCAGCCTCCCCACGCATCCCAACTCCTCGTCACTATCCCCGTCCATGGTGGAATCGTCTTCGCTGTTTTTATTCACTTCAACTGACTTCGCCATATCGAATCACTCACAATCACACATGTTCATAACGAAAGGATGTTTGTTCGTAGGCTATATCTTATCGACTGGCGCTCGATTCGGTAGCAGGGGCTGTCGGTGGTGTGACGATTATTTACATAGGGTTCTTCACCGAGTTTACTTTGTGGTTTACGTGCGTGAGTTCGAAGGCAACGGGAGAGCCAGGGAGGGTCCCGTGCTCCCGAGCGACTGCGACGCGGCCAGCTCTCGGCGGACGTCGCTCGGCACACCAATTTACAAATAATAGCAAATTACCTTCGTTTAAGAAGTGTCACGGCGATTGGTGGGGATGTTGGCTAAATCGGCTGGCGATCCGAAGACCTTGTGGGTAATGGCTGGGGTCGGGGCGCCCGATCCTTTAGTTCCCAACTCGAAGGCGCGCATCGCGAATTAGCGCAAACTTTGCAGCTGCTCTCCATTTGTAAGTAAGTGACTTTAATTTTCTTTTTATTTTATTTTCTGCTTTCTAGAAAAATTATATAAATAAAATATTATTGTGATTGATACTATTATTATGTAGCGATGACACTTCCTGGTTTCAATTGTAAAGATATTATATTCATGATGACTGCGTCGTATGTTCGTATTTAACATACAGTTTGAATTCAACGAGAATTGTAATATTATTTCCATACTTGGAAACATTTTAATGGACACCTGCTCTACGTTTTAATCATCACTTTTTTTCTGTTGTACCAGTTTCCTCAATCGGAAAATACTTTAAGAAGATTTAAACCTACTTACGATATTGATTTAAATCGACTTAATACCTTTCACTGAGCATTGTAATTGTAACAAAATCTTATTACATGTGCTAATAGCCATTCATTCATTCTTCCTGCCCTTTTGACGTTTGCGAAGGTCATACTAGTGACCTAAATGCGTAGTTAGGCAGGTACCGATTTCATTAAACCTTTCAACAACCAAGCGACAGCCGGCTGTCGCGCTGCTATTGTGTTATTGTCCTATTGTGTCTCGAATCACGTGTGTCCGAAGGTTTAATTTAAATCACTGCCTGTAATCTAAAGTTATTGATGAATCGTGTTCCCTGTTAAGATGTGTGGGAGATCGTAGACGTACTTACTAACAAAGTACGTGTAGGTAGCTAGCTACCTACTTGCTATGACACAACGATCGTTTCTACCAAAAAAAAATTCGAGTAAAAATTGTAACTGCCTTCTAAAACTAAAAAGAGCAAAATAACAAATTTCGGAAGTAGGAGGCAAAACAAACTGACTCACAGAAGAGAAGCCACTGACTTCTGAAAATTTAGGTATTATTTTATACTTTTTAGTGCGGAGTCCAAAAAAAGTCAAAAGTCATAATGTTTATTTCAATTAGACGGGCCTATTGGTCTAGTGGTTCTGGTTAGTGACATTGACAGCTAAACCGGAGGTCGTGGGTTCGATTCCCACCCAGAAAAAACTTTGTGTGATGAGCATGATTGTTTGTTCTGTGTCTGGGTGTAATTTATCTATAATAAGTAAGTATGTAGTTTGGGATCAGGTGACCGTGTGTGAGTTGTCCAGGGATATTTATTTATATATTAGACCATGAAGGCACTTTGGAACGTCAATTACATTGAGAAAAAAAAATATTGATTCTAGTCGCCCATTCCCAAAGATAGTTTTATATGGAGAAGAATGGGCAAGAAACAACATGTACTCTTTTGAAAAATATGTGTTACAATTAATTAGTGTACATGATTACAATGTGTAAATTAAATATGAATATAAAGTCAAAGGTGACAAAAATGTACGTTAAAATACGTTAATATAATTGGTAAATTACTGTGAATACAATGTCAAATCTGTACAAAAATGTACGTTAAAATACATTAATATAATTGGTAAATGTGTAAATCCTTTTACATCTTTATATAAATTAAACTTAACTAGAAATTAAACTAAATTATATAAATTAAACATAATATGTACAAAACCTATAAATAATACTAAAATAAATATATACAAGTTATAACAAGAAGGGCTCACAGAGCATCAAAAAACTCCTCCACATTGGTAAATTACTGTGAATACAATGTCAAATCTGTCAAAAATGTACGTTAAAAATTATAAATATGTATCTAACAAAAAATATTAGGTATAAGTTTAGAAATGAAAGCTATGTCACGTTTACGAGGTACATAGTGTTGACCAATTACAATTTTTAAGATGGTAGACGACCACTTTCTACAAAGTACATTTGTGTGCGAGCCAGTGCAATCTACAACAAAATGAGAATACAAAATGTATATTACCTATATACCTATTGATATTAAGAAAAAAATATGGATGTCATGCATACATATTTTTTTTTTCTTAATATGACTTATATTTGTTTTAGAAATCATTTAAATTAGTAACCAGTTTGATTTTGTTATAACTGCAAATTGTCCTATGGGGCAGGACCAGCAAGCTTCCAAGCATTCTTATCTTGAATATAATCTTCTAACTTATAATATGCTTGTTGACATAGTATCTTTTTGATATTTGTTTTAAATTTCCTTTCTGCTTTATATTTCGCACGGAATTTTGTTTAGGCCATAAAGTTCGAATAATTTATCTCTGCTCTAACGAATGCCTAGAGATGTAATTAAAAATAAACTTAGTGTAGACCGTTTTTGTCTCGTTGAAATTGCGCATTTAATCATGAAAAAAACTTAGCATAAAACTCATTTGGGTCGTCTATATCATGAAAACTCTGAACACATAATTTATACACTAAACTACTAAAGAATTATTTTATCTTTTTAGATTTTTAGATGTGATAGGCCTAAACCTTATTTGAATTTTTTGTATAGTTATGTAGGCTAAAAAAGTAATTGAATAATATATAATAATAAAAATTAATATTTTTTAAAAAAATATTAATTTTTATATTAAAAACAAAAAAAAAACCAAGTCAAAACCACTGTGGTCAGGGGCCGCTTGTTTATTATTTCTTTGTGTGAGTACTCACACACAATTACAAAAAATATTATCTATACAAGTGGCAGAAGAAGCAGTCAATGGGGTAGGTTCAATTAAAACATTATAAAATTTAATGAATTAAAAAGACCTAATAATCTTATAGTATTGGAGTTATTTTCTAACAGATTAATATTAAAGTTACCACATATAATTATTGATTTGCTACTAGTACTTACTTTTTTTAACACATTTTCCATTGCAGAATCAATCAGAGTAAAATTCTGATAATTTGGGGGTCTGTATACACAAATAATAATATGCTTATCAAGCTCAACACAGGGCAACTCAACAGTGTGTTCAACCGATAGTCCAACAATATCTCTACGTTCTTTCGATTTTATGGAAGTTTTAACTTATATTAAAGAGCCGCCGTGCATCATACATTTCCGGCTGAAATAACTAACTACACAATAATTGCCGTAATTAATAGACACCCAATAATATCTGACTTTTCAGATTAAAGCTGCTTACAACAAAAATAGTAATTCAAAATCCTCAATACGTGCAACTTAAATAAATTACTATAACATCGTCAATGTATATGAGTCGTTTTTTTTATTTTGTTAAGCGCTGAAACGATCGCCATAAAATTGATATAGGACCACCTCTAAATATGACCTACCTATAAAAATTAACTATCAAAATCCGTAAATAATTGACGGAGAAATCGCGTAACAAATATAAAAAAAAACAATAACCTACAGTCTAATTGGGAACCTCCTCCTTTTTGAAGTCGGTTGATAATTTAGGTCAATAAGATTGAGCGAAGGTATCATTTTTTTTTCTTGTAAGTCTATTTAGGCTCCATCATCATCTCCCTAGCCTTTTCCCAACTGTATTGGGGTCGGCTTCCAGCCTAACCGGATTCAGCTGGATACCGGTGTTTTACGTGGAGCGACTGCCTATCTGACCTCCACAACCCAGTAACTGGGCGACCCGATACACCTTGGTTAGACTGGTCAGAGTTTCTGGCTAACCAGTAACGACTGTCAAAGTTCTACGAATGACAACCGGGACCAACGGCTTTACGTACTTTCCGAGGCACGGGATGTCAGTGATGTCTAAGATAAACTTTAGAAAGTACATATGAATTGAAAAAGTCACATTGGTACTTGCCCGGATTCGAACCCACAACCTCTTACACGAGAGGCGGACGCCTTATCCACTGGGCCATCGCGACATTCTATTTAGGCTAGAAAGCTAAAAATGAAGCTCGAGTCATTCGTCTATCGAATACTCTATTATTTAATCCCGAAACTAAACGCACGTAAAAACTAAGGCCCGTATTAATAGACGTCACTCAATTCTGAGACGCTCTCAAGTCTCTTGCTGTCCTTGTCATTCTAAAGGAAAAAAATAAGGACAGCAATAGACTTGAGAGCGTCTCAGAATTGAGTGACGTCTATTAATACGGGTCTTTATGTACTTAATGGTGCCGATTCTCTTGTTCACGAACTTAACAAAATGTAAGTTAAGTACATCTTTCTCTTTCCATTTCATTAAGAAAAAGACAGTGTACACTTATAACTATTCCGCAGAGGGAACTATTCCCCTTCACGTGCTGACTGCTCTTTGAGACGCGCGTGGAACAAAACGCGCCCCGTCGACACGGGCCTGGTCCTAATCACCGTTCGCCGACCCGCGCCAGCAGTAGTAGTCGTCATGCGACTTGCGACTCTCGACATCAGTGCCTGGGTCCCTGTCCGGGGCGCATAGATAATACATGGGCGTGAGGCTGAGGCTTGTCGCTGACTCACGCGCGCCGCCTCCTTCCCGTCTCGAGCATGACTGCTTCGCAGGAGGAGGCGACGGCTTCCCACTCAGTCTCGCCCACTTTTACTCTCATTGACTCAGATAAAAAAAAAACAATAATATTTTGGAAAGTTATATTCTACATTTACATCCATAAAATTTTCTTTTACATGATTTAGTTTGGATAGGGCAAGATTAGATTTATAACTCTGAGACACAAGCACTTTTGTAGTTGCCAGTTCAGCTACTTTTGATAATACACACATCAAAAGTGTCTAGGGATATTTCAATTAAACCTAAAACTAAAATTCTATTAACTTTTTGTTAAGACACCTACACATTAAAATAAACCTTGTTTAATAGCCTATCTAATCTGATAATAAACATTTAGATAAATTTAAAATTGCCTCTCGTTAGCGCTGGTACCCGAACTGGCCTACGAGTACGTAGGTTGACTTCATGCAATCGTCTTCTCAAAGTTTGACCGCTTACCAGCAAACCATACTCTCTCTGTAGCCTTTGAACCAATTGCATTGCCGTTACGTTTGGTTGACTTCATGCAGCATTTACTATGAATCGGTCCTGTACATGGGTTTTAATGCGTTGAGGTCCTCGGTGCCGTTTCACCACTTCCCCTGTGCCGCGATAACGTGACCAAAGTCTGCATATAACGCTCTGACTGGTCCTCATGGCTTCAGAAACCGCAATTTGGGACAGTATTCCACAACAGGATATTAACACCTTGTTTTGAGTATGCAGAACCGCTGCAGATGTGTCAGGAGAGTCTTAAGTGGATCCACGGATTATTAATTTTATGTTTTCAACAATTTTTGTAAAAAAAATAGTTTTTTTGTTCAGGATGTGATGTTTCAAAAATAAAGTTAAGATTGAAATTTTGTCTGAGTTTTTCCTCTTCTTCTAAGTTTTTTTTTAAATTTAACTTTATCGAAATTTTAATTATCAGAATAGATAGGCTATTGAAGCAGGAGGTAATCACCGAGCAGGAACTTTAAATTGAAACGCCGTATTACTTAACAGCTTGATTTATTTTAAACAGCTCACTTATTCTATTTTACACTTCTAGCAACTATCAAACATAGATTTCTCTTAGCACTAGTGCTCGCTATGGCGGTTGGTAACCCAATGCCCTTTCACCGACGCACAGCTCGCCAGCTCGACCATTGGTGGGGGTGGCGGGCTTTGCGACGGTTTGAAATAAAGGCGGATTGTTTTGATTGGCCGAGGATGTAAACGGAATTTACCGAAGTCAAATCAGTGACAAAATTATTATTAATTAAATAAGCCGTATTTAACTCTATCCATTATATTTACTATTTAATCAAATTACATAAACGCGACTACAGCTCGGCCATCCACAAACAAACACGTCCTCGTGTGTTAGAATAAGTACTTACATCATTTCTATTATATTCAAAATATTCTTATATGCTAATGTACATTATGGTGCAAAATCAATATTTTTCTATTCTATTCCATAGATATATACACGAATAAATTGTCAATAATTAAATAAGTTATGCATCTTGATATGTACAATTACGTTCAGCAAAAATTGTAAAAAAGAAATATTTAACTTTATCTGAAATTATATAAGTTTTAGTTTCTATATCAGAACTATATTGCATGATGACAATTCATTAAAGCCTGTATATTTTATTTTTATTTCATATCAATTGGATGATGGTGTCACCTAGCCTATTAAAAAGTTATATTTTTACATTAAAAATAAAGACACTTAAAAATACATAAGTTTTATGACAAGAATAAAAAAAAAACAATACTAAGCATGACTTAACCTACAAAATTGTACCAATACTTAGATAGCAAAACGTGAAACCTCATCGACTGTGAATCGCTTCTATTCACTTTGGTCATGGTCATAGATCGCTTCTATCTAACAATTTTACATAACTGCAATAAATTGAATATAATACCATACATTTTAACATAATTGACTAAATCATTACGAATCAAATCATAAATTAAATGGGGGTAAATCGCTTCTATTCACACCCACAATCATGGTCGTAGATCGCTTCTATCTACTTCCACGCTAATAATCACTTATGTGAAACGGTCGTAGATCGCTTCTATCTACTTCCACGCTAATAATCACTTATGTGAAACAGATCGCTACTATCTGTTTTCGAATCGACCTCTTTCGACTGTCATCCCTCAATCAGAACAGACTATTTAATTAGGTACTATTGCTAGAGTCCTCATCTGATGTGTGTGGTGGTGCAAAGACGAGCCAAGGCTTCATCTTATCAACTGATATTGTGGCAGTGTATCGCCTGTTATTTTTCCTTGTAATGGGAGTGTCCTCTACCATATAACGATCGTGATCTAAGGCTTTAGTTACTCTGTATGGACCTTGATATTTCGGAATCAATTTTCTGCTTTGCCCAGTTGACGGAATCTCTCTTTGTATGCTGACTAAATCGCCTACACAAAATGTTTTTGGAGTCTTTGATTTACTGTCATAATAGGATTTTTGTTTATGCTGGTAGTTTTCTACATGAGAATTAATTTGTTTCCGAATTTCTTGCAGACTATTACCATGTGTTGGAGAATCTGAATCAATATAAGCTTTAACTTTATTTTCGTTTACACCATTTAACTTAAGACCGAAGAGAGCTTCAGCAGGTGTACAACCTATACCCCTATTACGAGTGTTATTTAGCCCCCATTGAATTTCTGGTACATGAGTGTCCCATTTGCTTTCAGCCTCGCCTACACATTTAGCAGTCAGCGCTTCCAACAGCGTTCTGTTGTAGCGCTCAACTTGACCGTTGGCCCTAGGAGTCGCTACAGCGTTTAATACGTGCTTGATACCAGTTTCGTCAGTAAATTTCTTAAAGCCAGTACTTGTGAAACTAGTACCACGGTCGGATATTATTCTTTTAGGTGCTCCAAAAATACTAAAATATTCCTTTAATTTATTTATCGTGACATTAGAACTGGTGCTTGAAACTGGTTTCAAACAAATAAATTTTGTGTATGCTTCTACAATTACCAAAATATGAGTGTTGCCCCTTGAACTTTTGACAAAGGGTCCTACGTGATCTATATGAATAGTATCAAACGGAGAACTGGTCTTGGGGATTGGATGCAACGGTGGCCTAGCATTAGCAGTGGCTTTAGCGTAACTGCACTCCATACAAGACCGAATATATTTCTTTACAAAGTTTCTCATACGCGGGAACCAGTATGTAGCTTGAATTTTTGCCAGAGTTTTATCCATACCGAAATGACCAATGTCGTTGTGATTTTGTTTCATAATTTGCCATCTAAATCCCTTAGGTACAACCCACCTATCACCTAAATCAGTTTTCCTATACAATTTTGAGTCTTTTAAAACATAGTTTTCCTTAATGTCTTTTAACTCTTTAAGATTCGGGCCATTCAAAATAGTAATTATTTGCTGAATATTAGGATCTGCTTGTTGAGCCGTTGCAAGCCAATCATCGTTAATTTCCATTATAGAATAACTAACTTCATTTGCTGTGGAACTACTTGGTATTGCGTTGCGGCTCAATGCATCAACATGGCTCATTGCAGTGCCCGGCTTGTACTCTACCGTAAAGTTGTATTCTTGAAGTGCGATCCACCACCTCGCAACACGAGGGATTAAATCACGCTTCAAAAATGTGGCACGTAAAGAATTACAGTCAGTAAAGACTTTAAATTCCCTCCCAATCAAGTATACCCTAAATCGTTGTAAAGATGCTACCACTGCCAAAGTTTCCAATTCATAAGCAGTCATATTCTGCTCATAAGACGTAGTTTGACGGCTGAAGTATGCTACTGGACGCAATATGTTATTTTCGTCTTGCTGTAGCAAAATGCCTGCGATGCCTGACTTACAAGCGTCTGTATGTACTTGAGTCTCAGCTGTCGGACTATAAAGGGCTAAAGTGGGTCTTTTAGTAAGTGAAGATTTTAAAAATTGAAAGCGTCATCTTGTTCTTTACCCCAAACCCATTGAGTATCCTTTTTGAGCAAAACTGTGAGAGGCTTAGCTATTACGGAAAAATTACGAATGAAGCGACGGAAAAAGCTGCACAAACCGATAAACTGCCTAACAGCATGTTGATCTTTAGGTACAGGGAACAGAGCTACTGCTTCTACTTTCCTTGCCCCCGGCTTTATTCCGTCTTTGCTTAATTCGAACCCCAGATATTCAACATTTTGCTTGAAAAAACAACATTTTGACAGGTTTAATGTTAGTCCAGCGTTTTGAAGTAACTTTAAAACAGACTCTAATCGTAACATCCCATCACTAACAGAATGCGAGGGGATAATAATGTCATCCATATAAGCGGAAGCTATCCTATGCCTAGCCTGTCCGAGAACTTGACTTATCATACGCATAAACACAGACGGGGCATTAACTAGCCCAAATGGTACCCTATTAAACTCAAAGTGTCCATCCGGAGTTATAAACGCGGTCTTATGTCTATCATTTTCATTTATCTGTATTTGATAATAGCCAGATTTTAGATCTAAGGTAGTGTAGTATTTGAAACCAGCAAGATCGTCTAATTGATCATCTACTCTAGGTAACGGATAATTTTCTTTAACAGTTTTATTATTTAGGGCCCTATAATCTATACACATCCTAACTTCTCCGTTCTTTTTCCGGACTAAAACTATGGGACTAGAGTAGGATGACGTAGAAGGTCGAACAATATCTTGTTTTATTAGATCTTCTACCATATCGCGCACTTGTGATCTTTCATGAAAGGACAACCTATAAGGCCTAAAAACCACTGGGGTATCATCTTTCAGCTTAATTGACATTTCAACAACCGCTGTCTTACCTAACTCACTCAAACTAAATGCAAAACATGATCTGTATTGATTAAGTAATGTCGTCAACCTAACAACATCATCAGCATCCATGTTTTCGTCAAAATTTATATCTTTTGACTCAATAGAAGATCTATCACTGTCACTTAAACACCTAACTTCGAAATTGCGCAAAGAATCGTAATCTAATCGTGCCGGAAGACACCTAGCTACTACGGTACCCTTTTTTAAGACGAACTTACTAGCGGACGACCCTTTCAACAGCACTTCCCCAAAACCTTCTTTCAAATGAAATATCCCTTGAACTAAGCAATGTTCGTTATTTATCTTAAGTCTCAAACTTTCGTCCAAATAAATAGCACCCGTGTAAATTGGGTTCGACTTTACCCTAACTGCTGTAAGACCCTGTACCACTGTATCGTCGTCGCATAATAAATTAAATTTAGGCCGCTTGAGAGAAATTTGAAGTTTATCAGAATCCTTTTTAAACGTAATATGAGGTTGTTCTGTGTAAGATTGCCCAATTAGCAGAGAAAAGGTCATTACACTGTCTGGGACTACAAGTATTTCAAGGGTGGCTTCAACTCCATCGATAATAATACTAACCATGGCCTTTCGTAAGGCCCTGACTACACTCCTACCAAACCCTCTAAGCACTGGTAGATGGTCACCAGACTCCCAATCACATATGATATCATCAGTTTCAGACTCTTTTATCAACGTTGCGTGGCTACCAAAATCTATAAAACAACTTTTGCTTGTACCATTGATTAAGGCAGTTTTAAAATACTTGCTATCGGGAGATTTATCCGAGAGCACCGACATGACAGTTTTGTTCCTATCCTTAACCGGTCGTTTCTTATCGTTTGGACATTTTTCAGATAAATGACCAAATAGAAGGCACTTGTCACATTTGACAAGAGGCTTAGGACAATCAGACTTGTAATGTCCCTCCCCTTGACAATTATAGCATTTGATTGGCGGTCGCTTCAAGTTTGCAGGAGAACCTCTGCTTATTATGTTATAAGATTTTGTTTCAGAAATCTTACTCCTTTTCCGATCCAAATTATTCGCCTTAGCACCCCTAGTATTTCTAAGAAAACAAAGTAATTTTTCCTTAGATTCAAACTGAGCTGCCTCAGCCCCTAGCCTAACACCACGGTCCTCAATGCCAAAAATTATACAGTCTATAGCTCTTTTACCAGATATATTACACCTATTGAGTAAAACTACTTTTTCATGGAAATAGTCTTCAAGATTTTCGCCAAAACGTGCACGTTTAGCCAACATTGTAGTCAGTAATTGACCGTAGTTCTCATCACTGGGAAAAGCAGCTTTTAATTTATGTTGCCATTCGCCCCACGAAAAAAGTAAAGTATCTAAACCCTCGTACCACTTTTTAGCCACACCACTTAATTTCGGCAATGCAAAATGAATGGTTTGTCTTTCGCTCCAGTTATAAATTGTAGCACACTCATTTACCTTATGCAACCATACATCGATTGTTTGATCTTGGCTAGCAGGATTAAATTCTGGTATGACATTATGTAAAGAACTAATCGGCATGTGTTCATGAGCTGAACCACCCTTTATAACCTGGAGCGCTTTTACTAATTGAGAGACAGTAACATTAGAAAGAGGCCGATCTTGCTGTGGCTTAGGACCACTAGTACACTGTATCGGACTTCTAGAACGGTAGGTACTGCTGCTACCACGACGGCTTCTCAATACGACAGCTTGCTCGTTGTAGAAACGATTTTGCCTTGGCACACGTTTATTATCACAACGAGTTCCATAGTCAGGAGTAGATTTGCGACATCTATGCCGCAGAGAGTCACGCGAACGACTTCTCGAACCACGATTATTGCGAGAACTCACCCTATCAGGTATGCTTCCAGAACGGCGGCGGTGATAATAGACTGGGCTGTGACGCGAACGTGACCGGCCGCGGCTGGCACTCCGGTCACGCGACTCCACATTCCGCCTCTTAGAAAGCCGTGACTGATGAGAACGCGCTCTGTGTCTCCCACGATCATTGGCAGGGCTGCTACTGGTACTGTTCTCTGATAACCGGGAGCTGCGGCTTCTCGAGGTTCTCGAGGGCTGACCACTTGTCGGGCCCGGAAGTAGAGGTGACTTGTCTGCCATTTGTCGGTCTGATTTCTGTAGGTAAATCCCACTTCTGAGCTGAAGCAGGAGGTAATCACCGAGCAGGAACTTTAAATTGAAACGCCGTATTACTTAACAGCTTGATTTATTTTAAACAGCTCACTTATTCTATTTTACACTTCTAGCAACTATCAAACATAGATTTCTCTTAGCACTAGTGCTCGCTATGGCGGTTGGTAACCCAATGCCCTTTCACCGACGCACAGCTCGCCAGCTCGACCATTGGTGGGGGTGGCGGGCTTTGCGACGGTTTGAAATAAAGGCGGATTGTTTTGATTGGCCGAGGATGTAAACGGAATTTACCGAAGTCAAATCAGTGACAAAATTATTATTAATTAAATAAGCCGTATTTAACTCTATCCATTATATTTACTATTTAATCAAATTACATAAACGCGACTACACTATTAAACAAGGTTTATTTTAATGTGTTGGTGTCTTAACAAAAAGTAAATAGAATTTTAGGTTTAGGTTTAATTGAAATATCCCTAGACACTTTTGATGTGTGTAGTTATAGGTAAGTTTACACGGTATGACGATACGTATCGGAAACAATTTAGTGTTTAGAAGCTTTTGGTATAAGCCGGTGCATTCACCGGCTTATACCAAAAGCTACTAAACACTAAATTGTTTCCGACGATACCTTAAAAAAAATTACTAAATAAAAAAAATTTATTTATTTAAGTTAATTAGGAAGAAGAAAGAAAATGTGTAGCCGAGCTGTGGTCGCGACTCGCGACGCGATTGCCATCTATTAACATTTGGTAGTAGGCGTTTACAGTCCTATCAGCGCCATCTATTGTGCAGTAGCAGTACCGTTGTCGAATTAATGTTATATCTATTCAGGGAAAATATTGCGTGCTTTGATTATGTTAGTGATGTTGTTTATTTTACATTACCTCCGTCAATTATACGTAAGTATACTTATTGTAGTGTAATTGTGAACACTGTTAACGTAGATGACAGCTAGAATAACTCTAATCAACTGATTTCGTAGCAGTAGACTTTTTATAAGGTTTCATTGCAATGTCGGAATGCTTTACAAGAATCTAAAAATATAACCAAATCAATTTGCCAGCTTCGATTCACGAACTAAGTGAGTACATATACGTACATCGATACCAAGTTACCAACACCACAAACCAACACATGAACAAGTTTGTTTTTTTTCAACAAAGTTTAAAATCTTTTACATGTATATTCGGACAAAATTTTATTATGAAATTAAATTAATAATTACCTTTTTAATCGACAGTTTTTAATATTTTAGTTATATTTTTTAACGTTTCTGCTGCCATCTATCGATCTCAAATAAACAACTAGGGCAAATTCCTCTAGAATGTCTATAGTCTACTGCAAATTGTCAACCATAATGCATTGCGCATAAATGGCCGCCATGTTGCTGCCGTCTGAAAGATGTTCGCAACTGTGTGTGTTTACTAATGAATTTTAAGAACTTAAATAGTTAAATTACTGTGTTTGTGAAATTGTGAGTGTACAATGGTTTTATATTTCATGTATTATTGTGATTAAAAGTCTATCAAATGTCTCTGAAGCCTATAAACAGTGAAATTTTCTTTAGATAGTCATTCGGTTCGGACGGCATAATGGCTGACAATCTGATTCAAAAGTCACATAAAACTAGTGAGAAAAACAAGTATAACAACGTTGTTCACCGTACGACGAGTGAATCTCTTCGACTGAACGAGTCGGAGAAGGGGGTGACTCACCCGACAAGTCTGCAAGCCGCCCATAACCCAAGGAAAATATCTTCATTTCAGATCACCAGTGTGACGGTCGGCTCTCGAGTGAGCACTGATGCTGGCGAGGACTCCGCTGACGATCTTGATGAATCTCACACCGACGACATATCGAGAGTGACTGACATTGAGAATGAAACGCCTAGTTATTCCGAGGACACGTTCTCGAAAGATGATGTGTTTTACAACGCGTCGAGTGCATCATTAGGTTGCGCCCCCGTCATCCCGACCAGCTCGCAGTACGGACTCGCGATCGTCGGTCAAGACAACGCTACCAACCAGATAGGAGGAGCAGTGCCAAATAGTAATAATACTGAAGTGTCTGACATGCATGTCAGTGTTACTAACGCCGGGACAGGCAGCATCATTAATCTCATAGGAAATGCTAAACCCCAGGAAGGTATGAAAGAAATTCAAGAACATGTTAGGAATGAACGGTTTAAAGTTGTGAAAATTGAAAGTACTGAACCTTTCCGTCGGGGTCGATGGATGTGTATGGATTACCTCGATCATACTACTCAACAGAATGCACCTATTACGTTAAATAACAACCTTGATGTGACTGAGACGAATACATTGCAGGCTCCTGACAGTGGTGTAGTGATTAACGATAGTCAACATGATGAAATGTCGAATGATCTGACCAACAAAGGGCCTAAAGATATGCAAGGTAATGCACCAACTATGCAGCAACTAGAACAAACTCTTCAAAAACAGTTTCCAATGGCTTCCCCTGGGCAGTCTTTGACTCAACCTATTAATGCAGTGCAGCAGCAGATGCAGCCTGTTTCTCAGTCAGTGTCAGTGCAGTCTCCGCCTTTAGAAATACCACAACAAATGCCAAATCCAAATCTGCAGCCAAACCAGCAGCACCCTCAGAGCATGACACACATCACTATGCAGAATGCTGCACAGAACCACCCACAACAGACGCAACAACAGCAAGTGCAGCAGATCCCTCAAAGCTTCCCTCAACACCAACTCCAGCAAGTCATTGCTCAATCTCAGGGCATGGCAATGCAACAGATTCCTATGCACCAACAGATGCCGCAGCAAATGCAACAAATACCAAACCAGCAAATGCAGCAATTGGGTCAACATATGCCTCAAGCGCAAATGCCTAACATGCCACAGATGCAGCAACAAATGCCTCAGATGCAGGCTATGCCTAATCAGGGACAGATTTCTCAAGTAGCCCCTCAGCAACCTCAGATGCAACAGATGCAGATGCAGCAAATACAAGGGCAACCTAATCCTCAAATGCACATGCAGCAAGCTCAAATGCCTAATATGGGACAGACTCACCATATGCAAGGTCAGCAGGCAATGGGAGCTCAGCAAGCCCAACTTCAGCATTTGCCAAGTCAAGCCCAAATACAGGCTCTGCAGAATCAACAATTGCCTAATCACATTCAACAGATGCAAATGCCCACTCAACTCACTGGTGCTAATCAACAGATGTCACAAATGCAACCTCAAATGCATCAGATGCCATCACAGCCCCAGCAGTCAGTTGTGCCTGGCATGCATCCACAAATGCAGCAACAAGGCATGTCTGGTGTGCAGCAGCAATATAATCAAGCTGTTAGTCAGCAGTCTAATGCTCAGTCAATGATTACTGCCAGTATGCCATCTACTCAGCAGCAGATGGTCCAACCTCAACATAATGTTCCTCAGTACCACACACAGCAATCACAGATGACCCAACAGGGCCAAACTTTGCCCCAAGAGGTGCTCACTTCTATTGTTACATCACAGCAAGGTGCAACGCTACCTTCAAATCTTCAACCGATGCCTTCTCAACCACAGGGCTCGACTTTGCCTGCGAATCTCCAAAGTCTTACGGGTCAGCAGCAGCCCACTACAGTGCACGCTATTGCTCCTCAACAAGGAAATGTGCCGCAAGGAAATATTCAAATGATGACTGCGGCTCCACAGAATATGCAGATGACTCTAGACGGGAATCAGCCTAGTATGCAGATACCCGCCTCAGATCCTATATTCATGCAGCCAACGAACGTCGGTCAGCAGATTCCTGTCGCGCAGCACATGGGGCAGCAGAATATGCTCCCGCAGCAGGTGGGCGCACAGGGACAGATGGGCGGCGTGCAGTACGTGCCCAACCAGCCGGTGGCGCAGGTGACGATGGCGCACCAGAACATTCCGATGTCGATGCAGCCGAGCATGCCGGTCGGTATGGGCGGCGGAGTCCACCCCAACGTGGTGCAGTCTCAGACCAGTATGGGCCTGGGGTACGGGAACGTGGTGCCGGTGATGTCTCAGAGTAGTGTGGCGCCCGTGGAGGCGACTGTGTCGGGGACTAACTCGCCGGTGGTGTCGATGCCGGTGAGTTCGACGGCGTACGTGGCGAACGCGCCGCAGCCGGGTCATGACAGTCAGGGCTTCGGTAGCCCAGTGAGTGCAGTGTCTCATGCGATCAGTGGCGCGGTGATGAGCAGTGTCAATGTGAATGCGTGTGATAGTGGTGCTCCGGACGTGTCTGCGGACACGCTGCAGGCTGGCGACACTGGCGATGGAAAGGAGGAGGCGCAGCCCGCTCCGCCACCCGAGGATGAAAGGTCAGTTTTTATATTGCAATTATTTTCCCATAAACCTATATGTATAGATAAACAATACACATTTCCTGTGAAATGTTAACTATTCTATTCTGACAGTATTATCCTGAAAAGGCTGTTCCTAAAATATTATACTTACGTTTATGTCGTTTTTGAATATCATTGTGTTTACTAAGTACCCTAATCAGTTAACTGTTAGCTCCGCAACAACATGTTATCTGCAATGCACAGCAATTTTTTATAAGCAATTTTGTTGTGGTTACTGTTTAATCCGACTGTAGGTAATTCCAGCTTCTACAAGAAGAGAAGAGACATATAAACATATAAATTATATAAGTATGTATATCAGTTGTCTGGTTACCATAACACAAGCTCTGCTTAGCTTGGGATCAGATAACCGTGTGTGAGTTGTCCGAAGATATTTATTTATTTATTTATTTATTTATATCCAAGAAAGTTTTAGACAAGTTCAAAACTATTTTTGAATTTTGTTTGAGAAATTGTAACTTTCATTTAATTTTTTCTGAAAGAGTGAATTTATATAGATATTTTATATACCTCTATGCCACAAAGTGATATTTAAATATGTATAAAAAATCATCATTCTTTATATATATAATATTGTTTTAACAAAAGAAATCTTAGTAAAATTCTACTTAGGTATTTCATTGTACTTGAGATTGCAAAATTTACACCTAAACTGGTTGCTCAACTGGCTTTAAAATTAATTTCATACTAAAATTAGGAAACTGAAAAAGCTATAAGCTATTCCTGTATTTACAGAGGAAGTTATTGCAGTTTACTAACTTTTTTATAATGAAGAAATCAACAGTTTTCGTTGAATCATAAGTTTTAAATTGAATTCTGCCCTTGGTTTGCTACCTAATTTAAAAAAGGACAATGGGCATTATTGTATGAGATGCGTCCCAACCCTTGTAACAAGTTGCGACTAGTATAAACATAATCATTTAAGCTTTTTTATGATTAATATACCAAGTTTTTATAGTAATTGCATGCAGGTCAAAAGTTATTGGGCTTCAAGTGAAAAAAGGTTCTTGTTTTAAATAATGCTTTAATCCTACTTTATTACATTTTGTGTTACATGTAAACATAATTATTACATTTATAATAATTGTACAGTAATCACAGGCAGTAATCGTTATTTTTTGACAGTTATTAATAAACGCACAGTTGATAATGTATAAATAACAAAGAAAATAATACAATTTTGATAATTGTATTATTTCCTTTGTTATTTATATTTTCAAATACATAAATAACAAAGAAATAATACCCTTATGTAAGAGTATGGCTTAAACATATGAAATCGTTTACTGGTACTTTTAATAGTGGTTATTATTTATGATAATATCATCCAAAAAGGTTGCGGGTAACAATATGCTTGGCTGATGTCTAGCCCAGCCAAGGTACCAAATGATACTCATTATATGAGCACAAGTACCTACTGTTCTTTTTCCTGTTAAACATGAGCAATAATAATGAGCAATTGCATCTCTCCCCGTTTCTGCTCTATTTTTCATCAAAATATACGAATAATAAATCCTACCGGATATCATCATAAAATATCGTTCGCTGCTCTTGCGCATACAATATGGCAGCGTATGGTACACGGTGGGAGAGGGGGTGTTGGGTTAGAGTACTCGCACGGTCGACAGTGTGGTTTTTCCACTTGTTTTAGACCTCTTGTCATTGAAATACAAATTAATTAAGTTTTATTCAATATTTTTATCAAATAAATTAAACCACTATAACAGTTTCCCTGCATGAGATGCAGAGTTACGCCCATACAAAAAACATAACACTGATTGAGATCTTTCAAACGATATAGGTAAGAAAATGTTACAGCACTTGGGACGAAACCGCTCATTGTTCTTTAACTGGACATTTTGGTTATATAGGTAATGCCTTTTTAACAATGCTTTGTTACCTGCATTATGTAAGAACCTAATTAGGCTATTTACTAGGAAGGAATTCTTTTAATATCAGTACTATTAAAACTGAATTTAGACACTTTTAGTAATTGATGGAAGAATTCAAGGTTTTTAAAGTTAACTTACATATATCTAAAATAACATTATAAAGTATAAATAAATATTTACATAATATATTATTATGTTCAATAACTCATTTTAATTCAAGACATTTTTTGAATTAAAATTTTCAATTCTTTAAGTACAAATACAGAGAGCTTCATAAATTAATTGGGTAACTTCACACCCTCTAAAATAATTAGCTTAGAATGTGGCTTATCAGTTACCCTTTTTTTAATGAAGCATATCTGTACCATAAACTTCGCTCATAGTAAGTTGCTAATATTAGTTTAAACCTTCGAACACACGTGATTTGAGACACAATAGAAAGACTATAGCAGCCCGACAGCCGGCTGTCGCTTGGTCGTTGAAAGGTTAAATTACAAAAATGTACCTATGATATCTAATAAGCTATCTCAATGTTGCTTTAATTACTTATCAAGTAGGCTTAAAGTTTTTTTATTTATTTATAAAACAGCACCATTAACAAAACTCAAAATGATTCAGATTAATGAAATCATGCTGCTGATCAAAGTCGCATGAGTCAACCAATTTGAATTTTCAAATCACATTCTATAACATCAGATCTGGTTAGCAAGATCCTAATATCAGGCAGTTTATTTCTAAACGCTGGAAGTCGTAAGAATCTTAAGTTAGTATCCGCAGATAGCGACAGGACTTGTATGTACAAGTGGCGAATCTGTATCTATTTGCGAAACTAACTCATCCGTAGACAATGGTGGTTGTTTTCGTTCCTTTAGCTTGGTGCTCGCACCGTCGCCGAGCGGAATCCAACGTCCCTTTGATGCTGTTTATTTGCGCTTCGTCCTGCGACCAGCGACATAAATAGGTGGTTGACACGTACGTTGCATGGTGCGCGCCGGTATGCCGCCGGTGACTCACGCGCAACGCACCCGATCTACTGCCTGGCTAAAAAAGCGTCCGACGTCGTGCGTTCTTTTACGTCTGGCCAGCTTGACGATACGTACTCCTTTTTTTGGCACTAGATTTCTCGCGATCCTTTCGCGGATCCTTAGTTAATTTTCTGCATACACTCTCCTCGCATTTCTCAACATGTGATTGGGGTCACGTACAATTTAATTATTATTGCTGGACTCGAATCTCACTCGGTAACTTAAACCGCATTCCTTGAGTGTAACCGCGAATTTATTCACAACGCTAAAGACTTCCTCATGTATTCATGACACGAAGCCGCAGAGCAGTTGGTTGGTACAGGCGCCAGCGCACCTACGTCACTGGCGTCGATCGTAATCGAGTAGAGGACCGAAGGCCGTGAAACCCGAACCTTCCATTCGCTTCTGATCGACTCACATGCACTACCATTTGTGCTTAAAATAGTTCAACTTAGTACTCACTTAATGACTAACATACTGGCAGAAGCCTGCATAATTAAAAGTTTCGATTTCATGGAAAATCTTAAACACTTTGTTGTTTAGTTTGTTAGTGATTGCTCACTTGTACTTAAAAATAGCACTTATGTCAGCTCCCGTTATTTTATTGCTTAAAGATTCCTCGTGTTTTTTCAATGGCCCATTGTCTAAACGTACTGTTTTTGAACTCTTGTCCATTCACGGAATCATTGTCGTTTCACTCTATGGACAGAAACACTTTAGCGATTTTATGCAAACAGAGATATGAACTGAAAGAAAACTAGGTAAAAGCAATAAGAAATGATGAATCGAGTTGAAAGTCTTCCATTTTCGATTTAGTTGGACAGTTGATAGATCCTAGTTTTATCTCGAAACAGTTGGACACGATACTTACTGCCTATCTGCCCTGTTTCTGAAATTAATTAAAACAAGGCGTAATAGGGCGTAGTAATTCCATTGTTAAATCAGGTCGTAGTATTTATTATCTCAATGCACAAGCGGTCTAATCGCGAGAACTATTGACCTTATTTTAATGGATTTCATTAATTCATAAATGTGATACCTATATTGAACGTTAACATCGTGGTAGGTCTGTATGTGGAGGTCTAATGAACATGCATCTATGTCAAAATGTAACAAGCCATTATTTCCTATACATCTGTATCTAAATTATTTACATTTAATTTAGTAGAACACTAATGAACACGTATTAAACAGAGACCAGAACAAAGATCAATTAATTACATGAAACGTGCAACCGTACAAGCCAAGTAGATTTCTAACCCAGTTAATAATTTAACACACTTATCTCGGGTACTTACTTCATGCGACTGTTTCTGATAGTGATTATTTAAGTAAAATGGAGCATACTGTCTTACTGAGGATCATGCAAACATGTCTGGATAGAATATTTCGCATCTGGATGGAATATTTGAAATTGACAATTCAAGAGATATCCGCGCGTACGTTTTCTACCTCGCGGTGCAATCTATTGGCGTGTTAATATTGGTGAAAGTGGATGCACAAAATGCCTTCTTGGCTGCGATCTGCGCGCTGTAAGTACATAGTCAAATAAACGGTCATTTCTAAAAATTCTGTGGGCGTGTTTTGCTAGTTAGTAATTTATATGGGCGAAACGAGTTTGGCAATTTTATGGGTTCTCGAATTTTATTGGTATTACACGCTTTACGTCATGATAATTGAGCTAACATTTTACATACTCCGAAGTCTACTCAAGTTTTAAATTGAGCAGTTAGATTTTGATATTGTTTACTCAATCCAGTCCTTATTTCGACGATGTTAATGGATTTTATTACCAAAATACTTACCTAGATGAAATGGCGTCATCATTTCACTAAATCAATGGGCGAATCAATTTCGCGAATAGTTCGAACGTCATACACACTCGTATGCGTTAACCATATGCGATAACAATTTGTGGAGTCACCGGATCGCCATAATTTTTCCATTGGTGAAGACGGAGCGTCAACCCATCATGGGTTGACGCTCCGTCTCCTACGTCACAGCGGTCGTGTGAAGTGTACCATTGAATATAATTTGATAACATGTTTCCATATCGCATAGTTTGTTGTCAAACAAACAGCTGTAGGTCGACGGTGCGTGACGCTGGCGCGCCTCGCAAGGACGTCCAGGGCTCGAAAAAACGCGTCGAACGACGACGAGTGCACAGAACAGCCGTCTGAATCTTTTTCATCTCGTGAACGGCACAAAAAATGATTTTTTGCAAAGGATTGAGTAACCACTCGTGGCCCCGATAAAGTGTCTATTACTGCGCAGTATCATGTCGTCGTACTTAAACTAATAGCCGGCAGTCTGGCGTAGTAAATAAAGTTTTGTTTATTTTAGGGATGCTACAAACGAGGTGTAAGTAATAATATTCAACATCGCTGTACTTAATGGAAGTTTTAAACAGAAACGCTATTGTGTCAAGTAGATTGTTTACATGTTCTCGTCTCAGTTGGATGATGTTAGTCACTAATGTGTGGAATAGGTAGGTACTTTACAGTAAACAATATTGTAAGCGAAACGTAAAAATCTTAAGGGTAACGAGTGCAATGAAAAAACTGTATCAAACGGTCCTCAATAATCACACTTCAATAAAGTTTGTTGACTGATAATAAACATAGATAATAAAACAACTCGACGAACCGTACCCGTGATATGAAAACTATTAACAATTCTAAATATCGATAAGATAATGATTTATTGCAATTAAGCTTGTAAAGTTGTACTGGGACCTGGGTCTATAGCGGCTATAAATTTTATTTCGCTTTCACTTTTGCGATAGATTTGGTCTTTGTCCGAATATTGTTTGAATTAATTCAACTAAGCAGCTTATTCTTGTGCATAGCATTATGATACTGATCCGCTTAACATAATGGATGCCACAGTTTGAGTGGTTTCGTGCTAATAATTAAACCAGTCAAGAAGCCGATGGAATGGTGGATCTCACGTGCATTCCTCGAATGTTTCCACGCCAGCTAATTAGCGCTGTGACCTCAGATTGAACAAAATAATTAAACAAACGATTACCAGACGATATCGTTTAATAAATCAAACATTCAAGTGTTACAGCGCTAAAAACTCTGCAAACTGGCAAAGTATGAACATTGATTCAATAACACAAAAAATCTATGTGCTTAACTCAGTTAATGACGTGATTCCTTTACATAATTTTACATCTGTCTACTGTGACAGACAAGCGTTAAAATTGCGATCAAACTTATCAAGGTGGTGTTAAAATTCCAATAAATTGGTATCTTTGATTGTTTGCTGATTGATAAGTAATCGAATAATTATCGGCGATCCTTTGTTACCGAGTAACATAATCTAACTAGACTAAACTGAATAAGTCGTCCAAGATAGTGCTTCGATAAATTGGCGACAAGATGCAAGCGCCACATAAAACGTAATACCTTTATAGAATGCACTATAAATTCATCCGATAATAATATTTAAAGGATACGTACAATATGTCAGGCGCACACTTATGTTAGGTTCAATAATCTGATAAAATGTGTGATTATTATGAAATATAACCGAGCCATTGGAAATTGCGAAGCGATGCGTGTTGACCTCTGTGCCGGCACAATATTTCTAATTATAAACCGTTTATCGTTCTTTGTTTTCGAATGTAATAAACTTGACAGTAGACGCGGTATTTTAGACGTTAAATTTAATTATAGTTCTTCAAGATATTCTGGTATTCCTAAGCTTACTTACTATGCTTAATTCGACCTACTAAACTCTTTCATAAACATCACTTCACTTCCAATTTTATTCATAGTTAAAGCTTGAAATGCTTAGTATACTATCAACCTCCTTAGGAGGCAGTTGTTTTAAATCACAAACTTTTTGCAGTTGCAATTATCATGTTCTTTTAGCATCAGACTTTCAAGTATCCTATCACGCGATGTCTTGTTGGAAAAATATTATTTGCTTTATAAAATAAACAAAAGAACATGATTTCAGAGTAAATAGTGTCGTAGTTTGTTTATAATATTCAGATAGATTATGTTGAGAATTTGTTTAAGAAATAACAAGTGCAATTTATAGTAAGGCTTTATTGCGAAGTGGGAAGCGTTGGAGTTTAGATAAGGTTTGCACGCCGCGTGCGGTTGTAGTTTGCTATCGATACAGAAATGTAAAATATTATTGCGTTTGATAAAAGCTCCTTGGTTTGTTGACCTACATGGATAGATGTTTCTCGCCAACTCCACTAGACGCAAAACTTTCTTAAAACTTTACAACTTCCGCGGTTTAATTTGCTGCTTCCTATAACTCGCAAAACGTAAGCCGAACAATTTATCTAGTGTTTTAATGACACATGGCAAAACCGCGTCCGCTTGCAATTGTAATTCAGGCGTCGCCAGAACAAATCGGGCGGGCGGCTGATGCCCGCGCTTGCCGGAAACGTCCTCAGAATGGCACATTGCCAGTCTTAATGAATGTAAGTATCATCCTTACACAATTTATTGCGTTACAATTGCCATAAACTATTTATTTGCGCTAAAAATCAGTTTGACCGAGCTTAAATTATCGCGCGCAGCATTTACTCGTGCTAACCCGTAGCGATGCCTCTAGCTTCGCATTTGGAGGTATTCCGGACGTAGCCCACTCAAACGAATTCCACCCAGACGAATTCCACCTAAAGCATTCCACTTTGCACACCCGTAGGTGTAATTCAAATAAAAAAATTAAATTTATTATTTTCCTATTCCTCGAAGCACACCTACCAATATCACTCGCATAGTGCGAGGACTAAGAAATAAAAATATCGATGAAGAAAATATTTATTATTTAAAAGACTGATATCTTTCAGTTTTATTATTAAATAATGTGATACAATACTTGTCATTTTTATAATATGATATTTTTTTGTATTATAATATTACTATTACATATTTGCAAAAGTTTTCTAACATTCGCATTTATATGTAATATTATTAAAATTATATAGTTCTGTTCATAAACATTTCTTTTCTTAAAATTGCTCCGGATCACATTTTCTATTTACCACTTCACGCTACTGTGCGCCTAGTACTTGATTGATTTAGTACTAAGTATCTTAGTATTTTAAATTTTCTCACATTATCACTTCTCAATACTGCGCGCCTAGTACTTTGTTCTCTTAATCTTTCATTGATAACGATCCGTAACAGGAAAACGTGGAATAGGAAAATAAAAAAAATAATATTTTTATTTGAATTCCACCTACGGGTGTGCAAGTGGAATACTTTAGGTGGGATTCGTTTGGTTGGGCTACGTGGAATACCTCCGCATTTGGATCTAATAGACGTGGGAATATATCTACTTAACCATTGCATTTTGTGAAGGCATTTGCAATTCAAACGCAACGCTTTATTGGTTGTACATAGCGGTGCGCCCAATGAAAATTCAAGCAATAAATTGTGTGCAAGGCGGCTAAATTACGTGGTAGTTGTTTGATACGGGGCCGTTATGAATTTATGGTGTATGCGAAGGTGTTCGGGTAGCGTCGTTCCGCGACAGTACCTGTGTGACCCAGTGGCGCGAGCCTGCATTTGCTTTCCCGCCAAGTTCATTGGCACCGCCAATTCAATCCCCCGCCCGCGCGGTCAAGCCTAAAAACTGACACGATATTACTCTTTGTAAATAGAAAGTAGTTAGTTTCGCTATTGACGTCTATTTTGGCGAAAGAATAGCTGTATGCCGAACGCGTCATGTAACATATCTATCACTAATTGAAATCTTCAGAACTCATGTCGTCTAGACCGATGTTGGATCAATATTGCATAACGAGATCAAATAGATGCCTGTAATATCGCGGATTACTTAACAGGTCTCACTTCCTATTTTTCTGTCGGGTCTTTCGTAATTGATCATGTACTTAACTACTTATTAATTGTTTATTATAAATGATTGCTGTGTGTGTTATGTTTATTGTATCATCTCTTGGGCAATAAATACCTTTGTATTTGATTACCTACTTAAAACAGCCTTAAAAATTATGTGTTAATAAAGATAAAGTCCAACAACAGACACTGCTAGTCTTGGCAGTTAATTAAGTAATTAGTTCTTAAAATACTTTTTTATTTAATTGCTAAACATAGAGTTTTTCGTAATCTAAATTCTTTTTGAAATGCTTTCTCAATTATTGCGTAAGAAAAAGACGAGTACCACTTTTAATTTAATAAAATAATAATGTATTCAGTATTGTCAGGTCCCTCTGAGTGCACGTTTAGAAATGTTATGTAAACAATTATGAAAAGCAGAAATATTCCGTCAACAATGTTTGGAGATTACAGCCGTAAGTTTCATCTCCATTATTTCAATTTTATCTCTTACAAACATACTTTTACTCATCTCATCCTAGAATCCATTGATGGCTCAGTGATTTCTTACCTATCGGTCTGTTGATTAAAATTCATCTTTTTGAATTTATCTTACATATTATTTATCTGTGAAGGAAGAAATAGTAAGTAAACCTGGAATTATAATTAGTCTTAAAAGACGATTCTGCTTCAAGCAAGCGCGGTCCAAGCGGTGCTCAATGCTCGTACCTTCACGAAATGAGAGGATTTAGTCCTGCAGTGGGAAAATAATAAGCTAGCTATTTATTACTCTCCCATTTGCCACTGCTGGATACGCCTGCGTCTCTCTGTATGATCCCCTTTGATGCTAGTTCATCAGCTCAACGCTCTACTTAAAGTCCCCAGATTCTTCATCAGAAAAAAATTAAATTTTTCTCATAAATTCTTAATTCTATCGCGACATTCGTGACACACGCCTAAAAGATAATGTAATCTATAAATTAATAACGTTAGTGCGTGCTCCAATGAGTAGGTAGGTAGGTAGGTGTCGAACAGGAAAATCAACAATTTAACTTTCCTTGATGATTTGACAGTTCGACTTTTTATAATGAGTTCGTCCGTAACGGAAAGTAAGCAGTCATTCTATTTTTAAAATTCTTGAGTACCTACTACTAATTTGCAGGTACTGTGAAGCTGCCAGTGTCGATTCATGCATTGATAAATAGGTACCTACATCCATACTAATATTATAAATGGGAAAGTGTGTCTGTCTGTCTGTCTGTCTGTTTGTCTTTCTTTCACGGCAAAACGGAGCGATGAATTGACGTGATTTTTTGAGTGGAGATAGTTGAAGGGATGGAGAGTAACATAGGCTACTTTTTGTCTCTTTCTAACGCGAGCGAAGCCGCGGGCAAAAGCTAGTGTAGCTATAATTACGGCAAATGTGTGGCGACCTACCTTCTCGTACGTTTTGTTTATAGGTAATTGTAAATGCTTTGTTGATTGCTTTTTATCCGACTACAGGAGAAATGGAGGGTAATATGTTTATCAGCGGCATATGTGTGTGTATGTTTGTTCGACGCTTTCGATGATTCTTACGTCTGTCCATTTGTCTTGCGAAAAGCTATTTTTTTTTTCACAATACGCCTCTACCAAAAATAACAATCGTTAAAAAAACTATAAAAAATCCTAACAAATCATCTCTTACCATTCTTCATACTATTCTAAAGTCATCCAATTGAAATAAGCTTCGGAGTAAAAATCCGTTTATTTTTAGCCATTTAAACCTTCGAACACACGTGATTCGAGACACAATAGAAAGACAAAAGCAGCGCGTCAGCCGGCTGTCGAAAGGTTAAATACATACCATACTTTGTAATAAGTATATATCTACAATAGTAAGCAATGAGTAATCGATTACTTCTCATAGTACTCTATACTCTTCTCAGACAGGCACACCTCGTTTAATCTCAGTTTAGACATGATTCGTGCTTATTTGCAATGAATGAAGATTTACATAAAGTGCGACGCTGTCGGATGCAGCGCGAATACCGCCCTGGCCTCGTGAATACAAAATGTGCACTTTAAATTCACATATGACATGGTTTTCCGTTTTGATGGGTGTGCTTTGGTACCAGTCTGACGAGGATATTTTATTTTTAGACTAGTTGTCCTACGCGGTTTCAACCGCATCTTTGGTTACTATTACTACGCTTCCGGTCGAAGCGTGATGTTATATAGTCTACTAGCTTCTGCCCGCGGCTTCGCTCGCGTTAGAAAGAGACAAAAAGTAGCCTATGTTACTCTCCATCCCTTCAACTATCTCCACTTAAAAAATCACGTCAATCGTCGCTCCGTTTTGCCGTGAAAGAAAGACAAACAGACAGACAGACACACTTTCCCATTTATAATATTAGTATGGATAGCCTTCCACGATGAATGGGCTATCTAACACAGAAATCATTTTTTGATTCGGACTAGGACTTTTTGAGTTAAGCGTGTTCAACAAACAAGTTCTTCAGCTTTATAATATTAGTAAGTGAAGATAAAGTTATTTTTAAAACCTATTTGTGGGTTTTGACCATTGTCAGTCAGCGGCCTGAATCTTATAAACCGTAATAGGTAGAAGAATTACATTTCCACATACATTGTTGTTGTTAAAAATAACAAGTATTTACGTCTAATTAAATTAAGAAAAAAATTAATGGGACCCCATACAATAAACAGTTTTTTATTCTTGTGAGTAAACATTTTACAGCGGTCATAGTAAGGACCTTGCCCGGTTTTGCTAAATTCAACAAAACAAGTTACGTATTATTGTACTGCACTCGTACTACAAACATAACACGTAGGTAGGTATTTTTTGTTTACTTCAAAGTACTTAGGGCTGTATATTTTGTTTGCCCTTCACTACATAGTTAATTAGTTAGTGGTAATTATGGTTTTAATATGCGTAATTGAAACGTAAAACAATTTATTCCGGTAGTTGTAAGGTAAGCTTCGGATTCATGATGGATAGCATTATGTGTCAGGCAGCCATGATTTATTTAATAGCTGCACTCTGATGGTAATGGATACATTAGTAGAACATAATGTATTAGTTTGGAAGAATATAAATTATTCAATCGTTCTGGATTATGATAGCTATGCAGCTGCAACAAATCTTCGAAACAGGTTTTAATTTAAAAATTATGAAAACGCTGTGGAAAAATTTAGCTTAATGTCATAAACGTGGTATCTTTACTTAACATGCGAAATACGAGCAAAAATTTGTTAAAGTACTTTGAAATTTTTTTTTTTACCTGAAAACCAGTTGTCCCTGCAACTTCGTACACGTAAGGTTTTTCTAATTTCCTTCTAAGCCACACAAAACAAATATTGAGTGTGAGACGAATAACTAGCAATTAATTTTTATGTAGGAAGAGAAAGTAATGTAAGGTTCTGTGTATGTCTGAATTAAAAACAACACAGTCTTTACAATTATTCGTAAATCTGAAAAAGGACAACATCTTAACCCGCTATGTTTCCAATAACAGTGAACACAACAGCACAGATTTATACGCAACATTGATTACTTAAACTTCAATTAGCTGATCGCGGTACAGTGAGCCCTATGTTTATGTACCAAGAATACGCCCATCGATTAGTTTCAGGTTCATTTTGCAAACGAGCGTACCAAGGTCATGGTACCGCACCAACTCGTACCACGTTTTCTTTGCTCTTTACTCAGTTTATTGTTTCGTGTCCCATTTCATATCGATTTAGTAAAAAAATGTAGGGAGAATTTTTATTGATACAACAGTTCCTTCCATAAATGCAAGAGCTTTAGTTCCGATGACATTACTTACTTACCACATTTTGGATGAAGTTTTATCCTGTGTTTCCATACTCGCTCATACGTATCTGATCCTATTTTCGATACCTCGTGTTACTTGTCTAAAGGGATTGCGAAATAGACCAAAACCGTAACACATCGGATCAACTCATGATGAATGACATGACGATGAGAAGTCAGTGGGACAACTTACGAATACGACCCAATGAGGGCATCCGTGGGTCGTAAGTTGTTGTTTAGTTGTTCATGCTAAAGGAGAAAATCTTGTCCATAATAAGATTTGTCGTACAGTATAGATTTGGAATATTCGGCCAAGAAATAGATGAATGAAGAAAGATAGCATGTAGTGAAGATGAAAATGGTGAAAAGACATATGGAGTGACAAGAATGAATATAGTAAAAAATTAGATAGTCTAATTGTAATTAGTCCAAAATGTGCAATCCATCTTGAGCAAGGTGCAAACGTGGTGTGGCGCCACTTTCAGAAAAGTTAAAAAAAGCGTTCGTTTTAAAATAAGTATGTGAAGAGGAGAAATGAGAATCAGGCAAAATTAAGACTATGATAGACAGTCAGTGTGACCTTCTATGTCATACAGAAAGTTAGGGGATTGAGTGAAGAATGATTTGAAGGAAAACGAGTGAGTCATAGCAAGATGGTTGACCAGGACCACATGGAAGATGAAAACGTATTACACTACCGGTCAAAAGTGTTTGCCCACCCCATAATTCATTCGTTAAATTAAAAATATATACACTTTAACCAATTTCGTTTTCATGTTGTCAAGCAAAGGTTGAAACGAAGTTTTACAAACCAAAAAAATTGTGTCCGTCATTTGTTTACTTTATACGAGCACATGTTTATTTATATTTTGCCGGTGAGTGAGACAAATTAAGACTTACAAGTACCCGCTGATTTGTTTATTATTCTTTGAATGAGAATGATTTTTTCTGTGTTTGTGATTGTATGTAGTTTAGTCCCAGTTAGCTCTGTGAGACACAAGAACGTACTGTGCTTTATACGTTTTGTACCTTGAGATCTTTTTGTGACGTTCTTATACGAATTGTTTTCGTTGGCGCTAATTCATACTTGTAAGTTCGAAAATGGGGAAAACGAAGGAACTACTTATCGGTTGAAATTCGTGCATTAATCGCAAGTCTTCATAATCTAGGCAAAAGTTACCGTACAATTGCTGCCGATTTAAAAGTACCTCGACGTACTGTGGACTACATTCTGAAAAAATATGCATCTACCGGGAGTTTTGGCGATAGAAAACGTTCAGGGCAGCCTCGAAAAACCACAACAGCTTAAGATAAACGTATCGTATTGACTAGTAAACGTGATCGACAAATTTATCTTCCAGCATGACAACAATCCTAAGCATTTCTTGAAGCTGTGCAAAGAGTATTTGAAAGAATTGGAAAGGAAGAATGTACCTCAAGTAATGATTTGGCCGTCACAGTCGCCCGACCTCAACCCGATTGAGTTGTTAAGGGACAAATTGAACAGGGAAGTCAGAAAGCAGTGTCCTACTTCCACTTCACATCTTTGGAATATCCTGAAAAACGAATGAAACCAAATAGACGACGATTACTTATTTGTCGAAATTTTTACAGAGAATGCCAATATTATGCTCCTTGTTGTCTCGTCCTCGATGATGATAGTAAACAAGTGTAGTTACGGCATTTCAGTCGTCAGCGCCACATAATTTTGAAGAAATAAAATAAAATTTTACGGAACGCATTCCTTTATGCGCTCTGTCCTGTCACTGCAAGCTAACGTCATTTCGGTTTTTATGTCAAGATATGGCGTCACGACTTCTCTGTACAATTTTCTGTTTCATGGTTAAAAACCTAGTAATTCTAGTGAAAATTTGTAAAATATAGGCAAATGATGGAAGGATAATTGGAAGAATTCATTTAATAAAGAAAATTAAAAGGTTCGTGAGGCGGATCAACAATTTAAGTTCCGATTCCGAGGAAAGTACCTAAGATTTTTTGCCGCTTAACGTGAAGTTTTATGCTATTATCGGCTTATTAAATGCCAAGAATATAATCGTGCCAAGCATGGAAAGACCAATACCTGCGAATAATCGCTAATTGAAACCTTGGGCGCGCGCGCAGCTTCGCACGTAGTTGCACTAAGAGTGAACATTTTGAGCCTAAAAACGACTGGCCTGACCTAGGGGCGTCCTGCGGGGGCGTACGTGGTCAAACATGGCTATGTTATAAACTAAGCGACCTGTAGGGTGTTCTTTAGGGGCACACGTGGTTGACTGTTTCTTTATAACCTTAAAGGGAAGTCCTGCGGGGGCTTACGTGGTTATAATATTGCTCTGTAACCTTAAAGGGAAGTCCTGCGGGGGCTTACGTGGTTACAATGTGCAAAGGCTTGTTGGCATGGGCATCTAGAGCACTAGAACTAGTTAACAATTCATTCACTTGACTTGCATGATCATTGTGAAATTGACCCTCCAAAGGTGGTTGAGAAGGAGCAATGCGAAGTAGATATGGAAGACGCACTGAAGAGGAATCGCCCCAGGAAGAAACATTAGAAACTCAGGGGCTGGTTTTTATTACCCACAACAACGGCAGATTGCTGCTGCGCTATTACATCTAGGCTTAGGCCTTTAAATGTGTCTCTAAGACATTCAAATTAACAAGATTGACATTATTAAAGGTGAATAATGCCTCATCGCTGTTGAGCGATTCAATAATGTACCTGGACACAGGGACATAGAGCTCTCCCGCTATCAGATAAATAAAAACATGGAAAGTTTTTTCTGCAACATTAAGAGTTGAAAAGTTACCTCTTCACTGAAGATTCCACTGAAAAATTAAGAGCCTCTTAATCAGCTCAGAAACCAGGTCAGGAACTAAAAGTTACTGAAAAATTAAGTTTACTCGTAGACATAATTCATATGTTTCTAGATCAAAATACTAGTTAAAATAAAGCTTTAAACTGGTGGGACCCTACTCCCTCACACATGAAGAGCAGAGGGGGGGGGGGGGGGGGCAACATTAAGAGCACCAGCTGTGGACGGGAAAAGGGAGGAGTGGAAGAGGAAACATCAACGCTGCAAGTAACTGCACAGGTGGGCAGACTTATATCTTACTTTTGTGATTGAAAACAAATCACAATAGACCCTATTGTTGTTGACGGGGTGTTGTTAGGGTATAAAATACCTTTTCATACCAAACCACCTCAGAGCTAACTCTGAATAGTAAGTTCTCTAATTTAGAGTAAAGTTAATATTTGAAATTCATATATACATATGTATATAATTTTTTTTTTATCTATACAAGCTATAGATATATAGATCAAGTCACAAGTGACTTTAGTTCACCAATAATTCACATTATGCACCTTGAGGGAAAAATTTCTCTTCATTTTAAATAAATAATTATTAGATAAATTTAAAAAAGTTAAATACTTTTTAAAAACAGAACATTTTAACCTGCAAGACAGATATAGTTTTTTTACAGAAACTTAAAGACAATTTTCTTGTAAAGCTATATTTAAAAGGTTATTTTTTATAGCTGCAACTCAATAAGAAGAAAATGAGTAAAAAATCCTTGAGATTTATTTCTCATGAAATTTTCGAAAGTGTTAACAGTTTTTGGTATTAGGTTTTGGCTTGCATACTGCTCCACAAATATTTACAAAGATTATGAAACATGTTAGAGCTATCCTACCTACTTAAGAGAAAGAAGCTTCACATCAGTGATATACCTTTACAATTTCTTTCCTTTGTAAAGGAAATAATTACATACAATGTCTGGAAAATATGCAGGCATTTGTAAATGTAAAAAAAAAAAAAAAAAAAAAAATGGTTTGGTTTGTAGAAAGAATATTGAAACCTTTTCACCAAGACAACACTTGGTTAATTAACAATACCATTGTTAAAAATCTTTTCAAAAGCACATAGAAAGCGTTAATAAAATTATTAATTAATTATAATATAATGTGTCTAACATTCAGGTTAGATTTCTTAGTTATTGAAACTTTAATATCAGTTTGTCCAACCATTAAATATGTCATTCTTTATTTATGCCAAGGAACTTGAGCAACCTTTTAAATATCTCACATTAAAATATTATTATGACAATTACAGCGTAAACACTACATTGAGCTCTACAATGTAAATAAGACGATAATATAATGGTGATGTAATGGTGATTGCTTAGCATAATAATCTCAGGCAGTCCTATTAGAAAGACTAGGTATTTTTAAGTGAGAACCATTTACTGATGCTTCACGGTATGGGAAGTGGCTGTCAGACTACTAGTGGACTGATTGAAAAGCCCAGATTACTAATATTCATTGGAATTAATTGCAACTCTCTCTGGATTAAAGTATTTTGGAGGGAGGTTTTTAGAGATTGTGAAATTTTGTTAAAAGTTTATATGTATAACTGCAATATCTTACTTTAATAGATTAGGAGGAATTTAATATTCCAATATTAAGATTTTTTTTTTAATCTGCTATTATTTCCTAATCACTAACAAAATTTGGTAATGGTGAGAAACTTATGATTATTTGCAACATACTTTTATGTAAAAATATACTTTAACATTAATCAAGACTGATAAATCAGATTTTGAGTATGTATAAAAGGATTTGAACAATACTGAAGATTGGACTGATGGTGATAATGATCATTATCAAACACCTTACTTTGGTGAACCTCCAATTGATTTGAATACAACTTGGACTAACACAAGGTGCCTTAGTTATGTCTCATAGAACCCACATCCAAAGGCAGTAGAAATAGATGCATTTACATTAGATTGGTCAAGATTTCATCACTTTATGCTTTCCCTCCAATCTCTATTGTTATCAAGACTAGAAAAAGCTATTACCAACAGATCAATAATAATTTATGGATCTGGAACTACTAAGTAAGTAGTTCCTTATTGAATTGTTCAACCATGGCTGTATACATACAAAACATGGTTAATAGATGAACCTGTTATATTTCAACCTTTTAAAGCCTTCACCAAAAGTTGAAAAGGAAGGAAGGAATATTATTAGGAAAACATTTATTTTATGAAAAAGTTATGAAACAGTTGAGATAATATTGTGTCTAATATCTAAACTATTGAATAAATACTCACAAGCAATTCTAGGATGAGCTAAATATTGTAAATTCCAAAAAACAAATATTATAAAGCCTGTTACAAGGAGTTTTTTATGGAAGCTTAAATTTCACTAGATCTGCTCTAGCTTTAAAGGAGTTCATTTAGGTATAAATGAAAAAGTGTAAAGCTTATTCGAGTTTTTTCTATATTAAAACCTCCAGAATATAAATACGATAATAATTGGAATAAATCGTTTTGTACCTAATGATATTGAATTCTTTAATAATAAATGTTTACTGCAATGATTTATAGACTGTTACCAAGATAATGGTTAAAGTTATTAATGTTTTATAAAGGTACGGGCTAAACTATCTCGTTAATATAAAATAACTAGCTGCCTTCTGCTGCAGTTTTACCCGCGTTAAAAATGTTAAGGGTGAACAACCCTTATCACTTAGGGTTATGAAAAATACTGAATATATGCATATAAAATTTGGTAAAATCGATAAAGCCGTTTGGAGGACGAGAATTTTATATATAAGATAATAATTAATAAGTTTATGATAGAAGAAGGCTGCTATTATGATTGCTCAGTTATTTAAAACATCGGGCACATATCAACCCCTATTTTTTTAAACTAGTATTTTCTTTCATACTAGAATAGGAGTTTGCTCCGCTAGAGTTGTAGTTATTATTTATAATTAACTTAAGGTCTGTGAACCTGTAGTTATTTTATGTTCCAACTGGTAAGCCCTATAAAGCTTTGGGCCCAGTATAATCAGCCGATGGGTCAAAGAAGTTATGGTAGAGATTGAAATTGATATAACACATAGTTGCATGTGTTTGCAACAACATCAGCAGCATAAAGGAAAGGGGTAAATATTGATGACAAGAGGAGAGCGGCTAGTAAAACTGTGGAGTCAAAACTTTTGAGAGATTTTATAATAAACCTCAAAGCAATTTTTAGTACCAATTAAAATACTTTCAGGTACCAATACCAGATATCAATTCAGTAATTAACTTTAATAAATTTTTGTTTGACTTTTAAAATAACATATCAAACTGGACTCCGCTACGGAATCTCGAAGTTTGAAATTTCGATGTTTTTATTGATTTTACAACTGCTCTTTGAACATCTACACTTGTTTACTATCATCATCGAGGACGAGACAACAAGGAGCATAATTGAATAGTCAAACGAACTTACCTGTAAGTGAAGTTCGACGGTAATTATGCTCCTTGTTGTCTCGTCCGAAGATGATGAGTCCCTCCCAACCCAAACATACCATGCTAATGGGCTCATGAGCATGGGCCCTGTGTTGTAAAACCAATAAAATCGCTGTGAACTTAATGACGTTAGCTTGCAGTGACAGGACAGAGCGCATAAAGGAATGCGTTCCGTAAAATTTTATTTTATTTCTTCAAAATTATGTGGCGCTGACGACTGAAATGCCGTAACTACACTTGTTTACTATCATCATCTTCGGACGAGACAACAAGGAGCATAATTACCGTCGAACTTCACTTACAGGTAAGTTCGTTTGACTATTCAATTGTGCACTAAAATAATAAAAGCAAAAGGGGGTTACATAGATGAATCTAAAATCTAAATTTGTCACAATTACAGACTGATTTTTTATTATTACTATAATATTATCTACATTATTTTCTTTAATATATAAATATCAAAATCGATCGTATTTTTTTTATTTGTTGTGTATTGTGCCTAGGTGCCTACTAAGTATATGATGAGCAAAAACTTTTGACCGGTAGTGTATATTAAAATGGCCTAAGGCTGAGAGAAAAAGTTGTATACTGTATTCTATAGCCATATTTAGAACTATTACAAAATGTATTCAAATATTATGTAAGTTAGCCCACAACACCTTGCTGATGACGTCAACAAAGTTTTTTTGTACGATTCTCAATCCGCCGACTGTTCAAGTTCAGACTTGTTCAAATTCCGATCATGCCATCTTTAGTCCGGATTTCATATAACAAGCGACACGCCAATTATCTCTTGCATACTGGTTAATTAATCGGTAAAATGCACATCGTTTAACAGATTAAGATTTCAATTACGATAGTGTTTTTTCTGATTCTGTCTAATTAGGGCTGCCATCACCAAAATTGCCGACCCCGGACAAACACTTCAAAAACCCCGGACATTTGGATGAAATTCAGTATTTATCCCGGACATCCCAAAAAAATAAATAAAAATAAAATGTATTCATTTAAAAACAGCTTGTTTGCTAGTTATTTAACAATGTTTGACACAATCAACTTAAACTACTGTTTAACGAATAAAATAGTCAACATTTTACACTCTTTTATTTATGAGAAAAATTCAGCCATAGCTGGTATGCGCTTAACAGTTTATCTCCGTCACTATAAGGCTCAAGCTAAAAGCCTTTAAATTTACCCATTCGTCAATTAACTTCGTGTCATCGATTTCTATATTAATATCCTTGAGGAAAATAACTGTTTTTTCAACATCAGACCATGGAGTACTTTCACTGATGTTTGGCAAAATCATCCAGTCGAATTTGTCAAAGTCTTGCATTGGTTTAACCGCCCCGGCAGTTGTAGCGGGTGGTGGCGCGCCGGGGGTCGTTCGGACATCGGCCGTTATCGGCTTTTTTGAAGCGTAGGAGTTAGCTTGGTTGCGCTTACCAATTACGAATGAATTTTTAACTAAGATTTGTTTAGATTTATCGCTTATCTTTTAATTAATTGGGAATACCCTGACACTAAAAGTGTCCGGGTTTCACCCGGACACTTTTTGCCAGCCCCGCCCGGACGCTCCCCGGACGCCCTCTAAACTAGGACAAATCCGGGGAAACCCGGACGGATGGCAGCCCTATGTCTAATGGGTTAGTAGCGTTATGACTACATCTCGATAAGACTAAATAGCAGATATGACTAGTTCGCTATAGGACTTATAATCACGATATGACTAGATCTTGTTAGGACTATATCGTGTTTGGACTAGATCGCAATAAGGCCAGATATCAAAATGACTCATTATCGATATGACGTACAATCGTATCTAAAAGTGGCATAAGTATAGGAACTTTATGGAGTATCTACTTAGCTTTACTAAAGTGAAAAAGAAAAAGAACAATAGAAAAAACACTATATTATTCAATTGCAAGTATCAAAGACATTTTAATAAACTTGAGACGAAGGAGAAAAACGTTAGGTAGTGATTCAAAGCGTAAGTTTAAATAAATAAATAAGTATGTTACAATGAAATGCTTTCATTTTAAGTATTTTAGTATAGGTACCAAGGAAAATCTTAATGCTTTAACTTGATAACTGTACTCCAAAAAACAAACGAAAATATAGTCGTTACGCTATCTAGCCTTATTGCGATCTAGTCCAAACACGATATAGTCCTAACAAGATCTAGTCATATCGAGATTAAGTCCTATAGCGAACTAGTCATATCTGCTATTTAGTCTTATCGAGATGTAGTCATAACGCTACTAACCCTGTCTAATGAATGCGGCACCTAGATAATTCACTTCCATTCCTAGTTTGAAATTTATTTAATAGTTGTTCCTCACGTGAGCACAGATACCTATCTACGATCGTACTAAAAATATCGGTGTCTGGAATTTTCATCGCGGCATGAAAATGCGATACGGTCAAAAATGTACCATTGACGTTGATGCCTGACATAAGCTTGTTGGTCATAAAATGTTCACTTGCATGCACTGGTCTTTCGGTAGCTGCCATTTTAACTTTCATAAATAGAAACTAATGTAATTAAGCACAAGGCGTCTCGATGTCTAGTTTATTTTTGTAATCCCAGTTTAAAATGTGACTTTTTTTTTCTAGACAGTGTTCAAGGCAGTTAGTTGACCTATATTTCGGCGTACGTTGGCAATTTTCTGAAGCTTTTTGCGGTTTTCATAGCGTATTTAATGTCACTTGTATAGTTAGCTTGAATTCGACATTTTAGTTTTTTGCTAAACTGCATTTGTTTCATGAGTAAGTAAAGCAAGTTTATTCGATATTTTGCAAAGATATAATTTATATTTATTAATTTAAAAAATAATAATTTTAGTTAAATCTGTTAAGGTAGACCATTTTCTAATAATAAACGATAGTCGTTCGAATATAATAAGGTTACCAATAATGAGGTAATTTTTATAAATTAAAATACGAAGTAGCTATTTACAAATAAAATACCTAAATTCTTTATAGTTTTCTTACAAAATATAACACTAATTTGAAATTTCTTATAATAACTAGGAACAATAAATTTATTCGCTGACTTATAAATTAACTAAATCAAATTAACGAATGAAATATCTAATTGATGTTTAATGAAGACAGTTAACGTTAATAATATAGCAGTCATTTTATTGGCGTTGCTAAAACAATAAAATCTCGCATAGCATCCGTAATGCACGAAACAAGAATAAAAAATAAAAATGCCTTTTCAATACAAAAACACAGTATACCCATTACAATACAAGCCAGTGTGGCTGATTGGCTAAATTACTTGATTATTAATTAAAGGATAATGTCATCAGTGCCCAGTATTAAGTAATATACCCGCATACATAAAAACTTGTAAGTACTGTGTACAACTCTAATCAATTATTTCCACTAGATCAAGAAGTGTAAATTAAAGATTAAAAAAAAACCTCCGCCCTAACAAAACAGTTGCTTACTTCGAAACCGCTGCACCTATTTTGATCAAACATGAAAAAACCGCATCCAAATTGGTTCACCCGGTTAAGATCTATGGTGCCACAGACAGATAGACCAACAATCAGATACTTACAGATAGCGGTCAAACTTATAACACCCCTCTTTTTGCGTCAGGATTTAAAAAGGCGCTTAAGAATGTCATTTACAAAACAAAAAATTAATCTAGTTGCCCCAGTAACTGCAACCAGTTCTATAGAATTTTACTTATTTTTGTACAATCCTAGCTTTGAATGACGTACCCTATCAGCGTCATTTAACAATTGTGTACATAAAGCAGTCATACTCATTCACGCCAAAGAAAATTATGTACTCACACGTGTGGATAAATCAATATGAAATACAACCATTATTCTACGAGCAACGCCATTGCATTTACAACTTTGTATCAATAGTTATTTTTCTTCATACTAGAACGGGTTGGAAAACACTGTATAAACGGTTTATCACAATGTGAAATCTACCATGTTATTCACCGTTACCGTCCTCAGATCAAATAAGATACACATAAAATAAGATATAAAACTGCTGAAAACAAACATTACAATGAACACTTCAATGAAATGGGCAACTTTAAAGCAATGCTGAAAGGCAATGGGTGTTGTGACAAAGAATTTTCTTCTCAAAGACTAAACCCTCAAGATCCATATTCATTTGGACGGGAGCTTGGTCGGGCATCTTTAAGTTTCGGTTTCGCCTTGTCCATATGCAATGAAACAAAATGGTGACAACTGACAAGTAATGTTTTTGAGCTTAAGTTTAACTACAACGGGATCCAAATAAATATTGACAATCGTTTAATGGATAAAAATAAAAATAAAGAATAAAAGTTTGACTTCCACTCTTCTGTGTTTGGGTCTTACACTACAGCTCAGGACTGGGTCACAATCACTCATCATTCAGTCAAAATCAAAAAAGTACAGTTAGCAAAAACTTCAATCTTAGCAGTGTAAATTCGTGGAACTCTATTCGGACTATTTGCTCTCACCGAAAATCTTTTGTCCAGTGATGGCTCAAAGTCAACTGTAATTTCCTGTTCCGATTCGTAACTCACAGTGATTTAGAATTGACAGACGATTTATCATTCGATTTTTTTTTAAACCTTTCAACTATCAAGCGACAGCCGACTGTTGGACTGCTATTGTCTTTCTATTCTGTCTCGAATCACGTGTGTTCGAAGGTTTAATTACATTTAGGAATACTAGCAATCTTCTCATTTGCTACATTATTAAGCAATTTGCCAATTTACTTGCTGTTAAAAGTAACGTCTGAACCTTTCTTATACGTTCTTGGTTTGATGATCATTTTTATATGTTCTTCGTCAATTTTAGCCTTAAATTGTAAATTGCGATTTATGCTGAATTAGATATGGTGATGCTGTAACATTTACAATGCTAATCACTATTACATGTTCTTTTATTAAATAAAGGACAGGTTTAAGAACATTTTCGGTCGACGAACCCTCCCCTCCCCCACAGCCAAATTTGCCACTTTCTAATAAAAATAAAATTGACTACAGCGAGCGCAAGATGACGCGCATTCGGAATGCAGCCACTGCGGTTGGTAATTGCATCCGTCCTCGCTAATTATTATATCCGATGCAAAATCGCTAAAATTCTTCTTATCAAACAGTCATGTCCTGTTTTTTCTGTGACTGACGTCTATTTTAAGAGTATCAAGTTCTATAACGCATTAGCTCTTAATTTATGAGTTTCTTTAAGAAAAACCATTGATTACCTTCTCGTTGAATTTTAATATCCCTGATTCATTGAATCGTTTTACTGAACGTGTGCAATTATGTTCTTGTGAAGCTAGAGATCGCAAGGGCAGACGGGCTTTCACCGTCATGTCTGGCGAAACTGGTGTAATTCGTAAAATGATTCTATCACCGACAGCTAAGGTCGTTATTCGCTTGCAATCTCATATCTTCCTAACTTTCTGCTGCTGTCGCTTGGAGGAGTTATTGATTTGACACTTAATATAACATGCCTTTGTACATTATGCTTTATGCTCTTGTACCAAAGTGTATGGTCGTTTAATCAGGTGTGCTTGGCTTGGGGCAACCGCGCGAGGTAGCGTCGACATCGTAGCCTAAAGAGGATTAGCCCAATTCCGCAGACTGTTTTCTCGATGCCGTCTGACGGGTAATCCTTTTAGTGGGCATGAAAGCGGTCTCTGAGGTCGAGGCCTCCCAGTCAATCGAGCACTGTTTCATAAATAAAGCCAGCTGTTTAAAGAGCATTGTCCCAATAAGCGCAGAACCGACGACGTGATGTATTGCTCCTCGTAATTTTCATTTGCCGCAGTGTACTGTATAATTTTATAACGTCTGACATTTTATATTCAAGAACCAGCCATGATTATATCTCTTAAGTTGACGAGAAATATCAATATAATCGTGTCCCCGTTTGTGACGAATTCCTTTTGGTCAAGATGGGAATCAATAACTGGAAGTGGAGCTGAGAGAAGGGCATTTATTGGATTTTTATGAGATCAATGTTTGTCGTAAATACGTCATTCCATTCTACGCACACTGAATGTAAACAATTTTCTTGATGTTCGGCCGTTCTCCATGTAGGATAATAAAGCTTACGATACTTTAAATGCATACCGTTACTTTCAAACGATTGAAATTCGCTTGAAGTAATTAAGCAAAATAAACATTTCACGATTGAAAACAAACATGCATAATGGATCTTAACTCCCACTTGGAATATGTAAAGTAGTCCATCAATTCGGAAGGCGATTGCCGTTACATTCCTTTTGACTACCATAGACAATTCACATGCTGATTTAATAGTCGAGTCCAACTAGATTTTATGTCACCATTTTTGATTTACAAAATGATATTCGATTGCTTTCTGCTTTTTACGGCGATGTAGTGTTTTCACATTAAGTATGTATGACATGTTATGAATAACACCTAACGTCACAAATTAAGAGTACAACTTCATACATTTCCGAGTTCCGAGTATTCTATTCTTTTGGGATTTTTGCCAAGAATATTAAATACGTGCTACAGTTTGTAACGTGTGTTTTGTATGAAATATGTTGATTTATTTTCTGGGCTTACTTCGTTTTCTGATGGTTTAATTCAGGAAATGATATACGGGCTTGATCCGTTGTTCGTAAAAGTTGAATTGTCAAATATGTAAGTAACGGAAGTTTATCAAGTACGCTAGTTAAAAGAGGTCCTGCCAAAAGGCTTCCGGCGTTTCTCCAATGTCGTATCTGTTTAAACATTCGACGTATGCTGATATTATCGCGGCGCTTAAAATAGCCTTTATCTCGTCCGCGTTGAGGTCAGTCGGCGCACTGCCGGCGTACGCTCGATCATTAACAACAGTACAACACTGATTAAAAAAAACCCTTTCAGTTCTGCGTAGTAGTTTTTGCTCCATCACAAACGCTATCTTCTCTCTTTCTTTAACATTCTCAATGGAAATAAAATGATCATTTATGATTCAGTCTACGACCAGCTTTCAATCTAGTCTAACTAGTGTTAATCTTGCTGCAATGAGTAAGTATATGATTCTATTAAAACTTTCATTTCAATAATAAATATTTTTATTGAGTGTAGTTTTCTATCACGTGATCTGCCGTTGTAATTCTGGAATATAAATAAAGTTTTCAATCTGTAAGGGTATTAACATCATGAAAAGATGGATCTGAAGTTATGTGAGTGCCTACTTAAGTATTTATTTTGCTAAAATTATTTGAGTATTATATGCAATCAAATAAAAAACATGATTTATTTAATGATGTAACATTCAGACCATACAAAATTGAAAAAGATATAATAAATAAATAATGTGCCCACAGATTTATTTTGACCGAGTTGGCAACACTGACATCGGTCACTTGTCACAGTTGTCACATATCAATCCATTAAAACTGTCATCTGCCAAATTGAATACAGAATAAACACTGACAGAAAGAACTACATTTTCTCTTTTTTATTATCGTAGGGCTGACAGTAGTACACTTTGACATCTGGTTTTGTAACCTTTGTATACACAACCTAAAAAAATCGATATCACTGATGCAATGAGTCAAGAAAAAAACTATCCTTAATCTCGATTATTTCGTCACAAAATAGCACCTGGGTGCAAGTAATTCGCGAAATAGACACCTTGAATCGAGACTTACTGAATTAGAAAACAAATCCGATACGTCTAGACTCTTACGAGCCGTTTTATGTAGGCAACCTAAAAATATTGCATCTCACATACAGTATTATTTACGTGCTTTGAACTTTTCATTACCAGTTAATACCCTTTTGAAAGCTGGTTCAAGTTTTACAACTAGCCCTGTGCTAGTACTAACGCACTTAGCTTTTTAATGTCGTCGTAAATGCTTTTGATCACTCTGATATTAGATCCGCGACTTTGTGGGGTCTTGCTGAGAAATGCAATATAAATAACATGACGCAAACTCGCCTCGCCATATGCCCTTAGATGATTTAGTGCTGGGCGGTCCACGGCTGACTTGTTTAGGATTCAACGTGCTGGCGAAATGAAATACAGGCGAAGATGCAAATCACTTGATTCAATTGAACTGAATATAACTAAGTGAAATCCAAAAATAAACCGCGCCTCACTTCCATGAAATTGGATTTCATTTTAGAGATTCTAAAATGAGCTTAAATGCGGACGACGCTTGCGATTCTCAGTATTTTTTTCTGAATTTAAATTGCCTTGTTAAAGAGATTTTTCGGTGCATCCGAAAAGTTTAATTCAAGCAATGGAATTATTACTTGAAAAGGTTTTTTATTGTTATATCTTGTAATCGTTGTAACATTGAGTGCTTGACTTAGCGCTCCTGAAGTACTTGCAAAATTTGCATTGCAAACAGATTGATCTTTGCTTGTAAGTCTTGTAACTGGTTATTATTGTCGCGACGTGTTGAGTGGGCCTAAGTTAACGCACAAAAAGTGAGCACAGCTGTCCATTATCTGAAGAAAAGATTGATTGAGCCACTACTGAAGTGATTGATTGCAAAAACCAAACTTTGAAACCATTAAGCAATTTGTTATACTTGCTTTCGATTTTATATCCCATAATTATTTATCGAGACTGAAACTTTCTCTTTTTCGTTTTGTTTTTGCCTAGATATTATGTAATGTCAAAAACGTAATTGAAGTGGTAAATAATACCAATTTAACTATGGTTATCGTTAGATCGATCTTCGCTTAACTGCTTGCTTACTTGCTTTTGTAGTTGTGAGTCATTCGGCACAACTGCGTAGCTTAGATTACTTATCGTTTCGTCATTAAACACTATTATTTTCTTGTATATTTTATTTGTTAGTTAAACACATCTTTGTCACATGAGCTGCTTAACGAGAACTTCCTCCAGGTTTATTTCTGAAACTTTGCCGTTCAACTAAAAACTTGGTTTTGTATTTCAAGCTTCAAGTTTACCTTACTATACCTTGAAACTTACCAAACTTGTTAAAACTTTGATTACCTAGAAAACTAAAATAGCTTTAAAGTAAAAGCCCAGGTTGAATAATACCGTACATCATTTCAGCTAACATTGACGTATAGTTGATGACGACATGTAGTTTATGCACGAACCGAACCTCTTTAAATTCGGCAGTGTAAAAAATGTTAAAAACTGGGTTTTCGTGAACATTTATTTTGCCAACTTTGTGAGGCAATTAGTGTTTGAATAGCATTCCTAATTAGCCTTTACGTGCGACTTCGTTTCAGGTTAGATTGGTAATTATTCATTTGATCTCACATAGTTATGTGATGAAGGGAGCATTCTATTCTTACGTCTTCAACTTAATCGTTTGTTGGAAGACGCCTGTAGTGTGCTGCAGATGGGCGGGTGTTAACACAACTGTATTGGAACCACAGTAGGTTTCCATACAGACCCTGTGCAGTCCACTACCCGTAGGTACACGGCAGTCTGGGTGCAAGCTCTTTAATTACCAGAAAACTTCCTCTTCTCACTAATTAGCGACCCAACATACACCGTTTGGAAAACTAATTTGTTTGCAAAAGACACTCATTCCGGTTTAATAGTGCCTAGTTTGTCTTTCGAGTGACACAGACACAGTGAGTCCAAAAGTAGTTTAACGCCAGCCGTTAATTTATTATTAAAAGCGTTGAATAACATAAATAACTAATGTACTGCACTTCATATTAGATAATATCGAACGTAATACAATTATTTTATTTCACGCTACAAACAAACACAAGTTATAATCTGGGTAAAGATCTCGAGTGTGATGTTTGATTATTTTCAACAGAATCGTGTTTAATTAGACGCATGCGCAACCTTGTCTGCACAGAGGGCTGCGAGCGCGCCGCTTTATAGACAACTGCGCAGTTAAAAAAAAGGGGAAAACTTACTTTTGAGTTGACTGTAAAAGAGACATATAACTATACTAGCTTCTGCCCGCGGCTTCGCTCGCGATAGAAAGAGACAAAAAGTAGCCTATGTTACTCTCCATCCCTTCAACTATCTCCACTTAAAAAATCACGTCAATCCGTCGCTCCGTTTTGCCGTGAAAGAAAGACAAACAGACAGACAGACACACTTTCCCATTTATAATATTAGTATGGATAGCTATTTTCAGTTCGTTTGTATTTTATTGTATGTATTGTCTGTGGTCATGATATACAGATAATATGAAAGAGTACGTAATAGTGCCAAAACATTCTTTTCTGCATTAGCCTAATAGATTTTATGAACCTATAAATGTACCATCAATTGGAAAGTTCATAACCTGCAAAAAATAACATTATACAATGTAACATCTCCCTTAGACACGTCGTTTTGTAAGCACACCCTTATGCTTTTATGAAAATTTATTGTTGCCATATTTACGTCGACACTCAAGTAAATGAGAATAATTCTCGGGTACAGGCTTGCAAGCAGATGTTAATGTTCACACACGACAATGTAGGCGCTTATTTCGTTACCTCTAAACACTATTTTATAAGATCCCAGATCACTAGGAGTCATATCAGTGAGTGAAATTGTGTAGATACATAGACAAATATTTCGTTCAGAAGATATAATTACTGGCTAGATGCAATAATGGGTCGTCAATTCGTCATCCTCGTGTCATGTTCAGTTGTGAGTTGTGACATTTCTTTATTATGTTTTGCAAAATAATTTAACATAATTTCTTTATCAAATTCAGCCAGACGCGTTAAAATTGGAACTGCACATGATACCTGAGAAAAAAGAGCAACACACAGTCCTAATGACAATCCACCAACTTATCTTCAAAATTTCAACTAGGCTGACATGGCGAGTCTCGGGACTTCATCAGTCAGTATAAAGTTTGTTTCAAATTATTATACCCTAGTCAGACCCGTTATCTTCTTACTTCTTTACGTTAACTAGCTTTTACCGCTTTTTAACTTTTTTTTTCCTCAGGCTTAATGCTTCTGAAAGTTCTGAACTGCGTTCCCTAATTTTATCTGAGTGCCTCGGGTTTCTGAACTAATAAATCATACGGTGTGAAATCTGGCTGTTCCCAATACATGTTTAATTAGTTAATGGCTAAGTGAAAACCTGTTTATCTGTGCCTAATACTAGTTTCAGTATTCCAAACAATAGTTTGTTGAATTAAACGGTTCATTGCCTGGTTTGAGAGAAAGATTGGTAGAAACTTGTAAATTTTGTCTCAGGTTATTTACACAACCTGTTCTGTCATTAGTTCATTTACTTATGCAAATCTGAAGATATTTTTAAAAGAGCTAGTTCTAAAATTCTGTCAGATTGGTATGCAGATTTATTAGCAATAGTGTAGGCTACATATTATCTTGCCACGACCCATGTAGCGGAGCAATAACCAAATATGCTGATAAAAACGGCGAGACAGCTTGTGTTGAATGAATTTTCGTTCAGTCTTCAAGGCAGGTTTACAGATAATTTGCCAATACAAACTTTCGACATATTCTCAGCCCATTACTCTGCTGAAGGAAACTAACTGGTCTTGTGCTATCAAGCGTTCTAGGTTATTTCTAGCATTATGTAGCTTGTTTATGGTGTTAACGCAGATATCGCCGATTTGTTCCTTTAATCTCATTTCCTATTGACTATAAACTCCAGAATTATTGCAAGCTTTAACATTTAAATGCACATTAAGATTATTAACTTGAAATCTTTTTACCTCATTGCTTAGAATATTCAGACAATCTAATAGCACTTCCTTATTGTTAACGTGAATATGGTTTTTATGTTCATTAGCAACGGATCAATCATTTAAGGTAATAAAACTGCATCGCTAGCAGATTTCTAGGGATCCAAACTTTTGGTCAACATTAGCAGCTTTTTTAGGGTAAGCATTAGTAACCAATAGATATTTCAGTCATTTTCGCTTCTAGTTCAGCTTCGAAGAGGTTTTTACGATTACAGCCAAAGAATTTACAAGAAAGTGGTCTCGATATGACAGCCAAACGAGTTGTCACGGACCTGTTTCTCTCACTATCCATTGACCTTGGGGAGGTCGTCCATGTCTATTCGCACTCATTCGGCAATAAAGCAGTGGCTCAATGAATTAAACCGATTAAAAAGAACCATTGGCCGGATGCCAGTCCGCGTCCGTATAAACAGTGCGAATTTAAAGAAAATGTCGTTACGTAACTCTAAGAGATAACAGTTTTGAAGTATTCTGCGGTTCGCGCGTCATCTAGCTCTGATATCATTGTAGAATCAAACAAGAATCAAACATGTGCTATTTAGGTATGCTCGGTTGTCTGGAGTCGGTCGCTAATCGCATAAGTACTTACAAAATCTTACCGCGGTGTCACGAAAGCTTGTATAAAAAGATATGGTTATTAAGAATGTAAAGATTTGCATCTTAGAGTGCTCAAATACCACCCAAGCAAATGTAACACCACTCTTCAAAATTATAATATTTAAAACATGAAGCCCACCCACAAAATGTTTAGATCTATATCTTGGAGTAACACAAAAGGCCGCTTAATATTAATGTTTTGTTTGCAACACTACTTAGATTACAAAGGCACCGTGTTCAGCTCGCCAGTTAGATCTTAGAAACGTACGCACGTACCTACGTACTTACTACTTACTTAAGTCTCATATTTAGTCGCGGACTTGCGGTGCGTCGACCTCTTTACTTAAAGCTCTAACAAAGAAAGTTCTGGAACACTCAGCTTCCTTTTCTGGAAACAGATACAATTCGCGCGCTACGCCTACAGAAATATTGTTGTAAATCACATCTCAGTTGCGACTCCGACTCATACCATGAGTAACTTTATGTAGGTTTGTGTTGCTAGCTGCGGTTTCAATTTATTTTATACTTACTAATGGTCTGGAGCTTATATTTTTATGCATATTTTCATTAATGAAAACATGAGCAATACGACTTCTCTGTTATGTGATTAGAGTGATTTGATTAAACCTTCGATCATTCAATCATGGACGGATACTGTTTATGGTTCAATAACTCAATCCATCAATCCCAATGTCGAAGGGAGGAATAAAAATACAATTTTCAATTCTATTTATACGAAAGCTGTCACGTGCTTTTAAATAGGATGATCAAACGGCAGCAGAGCGTGGGCTAAACGCGCGTGTACCAACTTACATGTGGCATTTTTTATATAGACTCCTTTCTTCATAATTTGTTGGTACAATCGATTCATCAGCTATTCAAATATCATTGTGCGTTAGGGCACTTCAACAAGTGATCGTGATGAATCTTAATACACGTTGCCATTCAAGATCGCGGCGTGAATTATCAACGAGTTCAAACTGTTGAAAAGCCGTTTGGTTAGGTTGTTTCACTTGTCTTGTCGTGTCTTCGCCATAATTATTGTGTATATTTTATTGGTTGCCGGAGACAGGTGGCGTCCTGTGCTGTACATTGACTCCGCGACCTTGGCGTCCCTCGTTTCAATGGCATGGCACAGCCGTGTTATGGCATGAGCATAAGGTTTTTTTTGTCAAGGCCAACAGCTTTATATTCGCTTGTAACGTTGGTGTGGACGGTGGCATTTTGTTCTAGGCAGCTTTTTATACGTAATTTACATTCCTAACATTCCTTCTTGTTAAATACATCACCATTTGCCTCATTAATTATTCTGATTATTAATGAAACGAATTTTCTAAATGTTGCCGAACTTTCAGTTCTATGCAGAGTGTTTGATAAAAGTGAATTTGCAATGGCACAAGGTTTTTGCCAAACGCATTGTTTTCTTTGTGGACGATGTATGTGTACATTAGTTAGTGGGACATTAGCATTTCAAACCACGCAAAATCCTCGTGTTGTTGTGTGTGCTGGTTTGCTTGCTTGTCCCCGCTTCTTTACCACTGCGCAGCTTTTAATTATATTTGCTGCTTAACAAAGACGTCATGTCGCACAGTCACAGTGTTTATTTCAATGTTAAATTCTTAACTGCTATACACAATATACGTTTAAAAATGTCAAAAATCATGAAATTAAATGTAGCTTTCATTATTTGTTATAATAAATTGGTAAGTAAACGATTTCTAAATAACGATTGAAGTTAACTAAGGCTGATAGGCCCGCTGCCCCAATTGGCTGATCACACTATGACGTCATCGGCGTCTGCGCATCGTCTGCCGCCGCTTCCCGGAACGGTTGGCCGCAGTGCCTTCCTGCTGCTCACGCCCTCATTATCACTATGAATGAACTCTTGTATAGTTCACTATAACATTTGGACGTCGTATTCGTATAAAAAATAACAACACTTGCCCTTATTGGCTTTCGTATGCGAGACTACCAGTGTCTGTTACTTGTCTGTCATTACTAACACTACTGCTCTAGTAATGGTTAATAATGATGAATGGATTTCACTCTCAGAGTCAATGAACTATGGTCTAGTTTTGTGTGTGGGCATAAAAATGACAGTCGACACATGTACTGGTTTCGTTTTGGCCGAGTAAAATATACACGTGCGGTTTTTTCTTAGAGTTTGAAATGTAACTCTACGCATCGTGTCCCGTTCGCCTTCCCCGAAATGAAAAGGAACAACTTGTAACTTCATTTGCAATTCTGGCAAAACAATACATTGCGCAAAGGCGAATCTTAATCATGCACACTGGTGCATTGTAGGCTTAATATTTATTTTCAAGGTTTCTTTCTTATTGTAATGTTCGAGACATTTGCTTTGGGTTTCATGAAAGCCCATTAGTCCCCCCCCTCGTATCCATTAGTCAGGAAGCGGTATACCGTTTACCTCACATTACGTTACCTTATTGTTTTCACGCCTTCACTGGTGTATTGTTCAGCAAGTGATGCTTTGCATTAAAATTGAACTTGTATTGACATTTCCAACCGTTTGAATGGATCCAATTGACAACATAAGTGTTAACTAACATACAGTTGCAGATTCAAAATGTTCAGTGTTACGAAATTATTAGTGATCCCAGTGGCCGGTCTCTATTATATTTTGCAGCCACACAAAATCAAGTTTTAACAATTGCTAGTTCGTGTTACATAACTTTAATCAATGTTAAGAAGTGATGACAGTTATCTCATTTTCCACATCAGGTTTTTAGTCCAGACGTCTCGGAAATCAATGTCCTATAGTATAGGCTTGGTGTCGCACTGCAGATACCTACCTACGCCGCTTTGGTTACCGGAGAAAGTAACTCGACCTATTTTCGGGTTTTTCTTCCAGACAGAACACGAATAGTCTATATCTATATTCTCACTTATTTCTAGATAATATTATCTTCAAAAAGCTTACTAAGAAAGTCCATTAATTTAGTGTTCGTTGTTTTTCAATCAGTAAAATTTTCACTTATTAGAAACACTCGCTGGAGGCTGTACGCACTCGATTTGTGAGCAACGACATTACAATCACTGGTTCTGTTCATAATTCCGAATGAATAGTTTATTACAGTATTAATTTAGAGGCGTACAGAGATCGGATCTTGCCGTCAGCCGGCGGCGATGGGCGCTGTTGTCTTCAATTAACCCAGTTCTGGTTCAACCATTGTGTGCAGTCTGCCCGGTGTCTGCTTTCTTCCAATAGCCAGTAATGAGTATAAGTAATGAGAGACTTGCGGCGAAGGCTTTGTTTAGGCGTCATTTGAGAACCGTACACACATGTGCCGTAAGTAATATTACGTTCAATCCTATTGTTACATCATCGAAATTGTACGCAATTAACTGATCAGATGAACCATTATTTGTACATTGATTTCTCGTAATCTGAACCGCTCTTACTTAACTCGAGTCCAATCTAGTCATAATGAGCCTAACAGCTCTTTTTATCGTCGGTTCAGAATTATTTCCACATTGTAGGTGTTCCATAATAAAGCCCTCGTTATTATCTTTATCTGAAGTGATTTCTTAAAAAAGCGGTTCGTTGAATTTGTTTTACGATGTAACTCAAAAGTTAACATGCAATATAACTAAGTGATTCTCATCTTTCGAAAGTCAATTTTGTCTTTCCGTTAGTAACAATTTCCTCAGTAAAAGTTTAATCACATAAATCGTTTTATATAAAGGCATTTCTAACGTTTTTATGTTAGCTATAATTCATTTAATTCTACAATTGCAATTTGCTTCATTAACGGCCAAGTAAACAGCGAATTCAGATTATATAAGTGTTGAATAAAAGCTCTAAACTGCGGACTAACTAACAAGCTTTGTCAAGAAAACTAGGAAATGATTTTAGTGTTCGTATAAGTTTACAGTTTGCTGACTATAGTTTTTAGGACTTCCATCAAGTTGTTTACCGACCTTCGACTTGTGTTTTTTCCTCTAATATGTTCGGATCAATTGAGTTGTTTTTTAAGCTTTTTCCTTATAACTTTAACATCTAACTATAGATATTGGCTGTAATAAAAACCTGAACTGAAGTGTTTGCGGCACAATACAAACAAGGCATGAAATCTCAGTGATTTTCATAATGCTAAAACAAATAATGACATGTCAGCCGCAGCTACTTTCTCTGAAAAGTTCAATGAACTCGTTTTACTGGTCAGCATGAATGATAGCTTAGTATTACAATAGATTGCAGTAAATATAGTTGTAGAAAACCGTGTCCAAGCTTTTGCAGTTTGCACCTTTCTTTTCACGATCGTTGAAGTGAGAAAGCGACCACAAGCTAGACACCGCCCAGACAGCGTAACAGTACGACGGTCGTTACGTTAAATGATCCGTCACATGGTTCTTTTTTACCATATACAATGCAATAAATGTCTCTGAAGGAGGCTAATTGCCTGTTACCGTGATCATAACCAATGTAACCATTTGAAATATTTCGTTTCATTTTGCACCTCTGTTTAGATTTTTCCCAATAGCACATAATATTTAGGTTATCAATCAAAAGAACGTCCAATTGGACCAATGCCCTTGGGTGTTCCTTACATATTGCCATTTTCATGAAAAAAAATTTGTTGGCGATTCTGAATTCTTAGAGAAAGCTTACCTGTTAGCTATTTTCTCGTTATTTCTTGACAGACAAGTGACCCATTTGGCACACGAGCAAATTTTTGCACAGTTCGTATTATCGTTCCTTCCTTGTTATTCTTTTACGACGCAATTCACGTTTACAACTAGATAAATCAAACAACGGAGCGAAATTTAGGTTCTTCCTGAATTTTATATTCATCAAAGTGAACATTTTTTGCATTGCTCTGTTTTGTGTTGGTATAATCAATTATTAATGCCCCTGCTAATAAGCTCGTTAAACTATCTTTCTGCAATGCTGATTTGTAAACCTATGTATGTATAATATATTATGCATGAATTATAGAGCTGAGAGCTTTACTAAAGCCCGTCTTAGACTAAAGGTTATGAATGTCTATCTCTTTGTATAATAATTCTCTCAGACTTGGCATGTAACGTAACCATGACATCTTAATTTTATCAGAGCACCGATTGAACCGAGCTTACGACCACACTCCAAAGAGAAATCTTAATAGCTTTGGGAATACTGTCGCATTTGGGATAGTTATATCACGTACATTTCATACTAACAAGATCGTGCACTGCAAACATACTATTATTTAATCGAATATGTATGATGTTGATGTACAAGTAATATCGGATGATATAAGCGGAAACAGACGTCAGCAAAACAGTGTAAGATAGTCTGCGGATTGTAGGAATATACGAAAAAAATACATGATGGGCACCGCCTCCCGTGACGTGACCATTGCCCACGCCTGTTACGTGCAGACTGAAAAAACTTGGCAATGGTACGCATTCGTTTTATCCATGGCGCTCTCGATGTCAGTGGCGTTTGAAAGCGGCGCTAGCGCATCAATGCTCAACGATCCAGCTTTGTGTTCACACCTGTATCGCTGTTTCCCTCCCTTAAGTACTGTTTATCTATCTCCGTAGTCAGTTTTGTCACATTGTTTTTTCTGGCTTTTGGCGAAAACATTTGCAAGCGTAACGCCATCGTGTTGTTTTGAGATGTAAATTCATGCTTCCATAGAATTCAGTGATTGTTAGAAACGTTATTAAAAGCTGCATATTATATTACTTGCTTTTAAAAAAAATGTTTGTTGAATGTCGTTTGCCAGCACTGCAGTTTGTTAGTTTCTACGATATTTTTTAGTTCATTTAATTCGTTTACTAGCATTTCGTGGGGAGAAATTTTGCATAGTTGAGTGTGGAACATATCAAAAGTACATTAGACGCCAGCTGAAGCTTTAATTGGACGCTTGTCATTTGGCACGTAGATTGGTACGATGTCCCCCTTTCTAGTTTTCATGTACAATCATCTTACTTAAATTCATTGCGAACGAAACGAATTCTTTGCGAAACTGACATACAGCTTTGCGTTTTGTTTGACTAAATCTTTCGAAGTTATTCCTCTTATCTTCGTTTAATAAGTAAATAAAGTCATTTCAGGAATTGATCTTCACTTAAACAAGTATACTACACAGTTCCATTGGTATATTTATAGAATTGAAATTCGGACGTGAGTCATTATACACATTCAGTTCAATTTACTAATGCAATGATTTATTAAAGCCAATTAATTCATTAATTCACGACGATCGATCGCCGTCGGAACTCATAAAATCATTCTAGGTAGTTCATAGACACTTACTACATGTTGTAAGAGCGAATAATTGTAATTACAAGAAACATACTTTCAAACACCGCGCCGTCTGTCACTCTGAGTGGATTTCTATGTAGTAAAATAACTGGATGGATGCACAACGTTCCACACACTGGCGACCAATACGAACCAACTTCCATGAAAGTTCATCCATTGCTCTACCCAATCATATAGTTCTAACAAAGTTATCAGTAAAAGAGCAATGAACGTTGTATGTTGGCGATGACGGACCAACATGTGAAGCCAAGGTTGTACAAATATTTGCAAGATCAAGCATCAAACCAGTCTTAGGGTACACAAGACTAGAATTTTACAGTTTATTGTGCAAAAACTACAGAACTGCAGTAGTACATATTTGTCCTACGCTTGTACGAAGCGATTATCTTGACAACTTAATCATCACAAAATTATTAATTTCCTTACATTAGTCAATTAACTGCATTGCTACGTAACGGACGAAATACTTAGCACTTAGAATCATGTTTATTGAACATTCCTGATTAAAAACCAACCACGTGCTAGTCCACCTCGCGCGTAAAGCGTTCCGTTATTATTATTTATATTTCTGTCTAATCTCAATTAATAAGTAGGTACTTATTCGTATTTTTTTTATTAAGACTTTATAGTTTTGGAAATAAAATATTGGAAGGGAACATCGGATAGACAGATAGACACACGATCCTATTAGGGTTTCGTTTTTCATTGAAAGGTACCGGAAATTTTGTAGCTTTCTGCGATCAATCTATACTGAAAAAAGAAAATGCACTTCGTTAAAAATACTTGAAATAAGCTTCACAAGAATGTCCTCCCACGCAGCATTTTATAGTATGTGAACCATTGGGTTTTCTTATAAATTATCGTTGACCTATAAATAACGCTTTTTATTGCTAGATTATGAAACACATAAAATGCATTCCTCTAATATTATTAACGTAATAAAAATATTGAATAACAGCGTTTGAGACAACAAATCGAAAGGGCATTAGAAAAGCATTTTATTTTTCCTATTATAAAGAGCAAGAATCATTGATTTATCATGAAGCCAGTGTAATGGACAATGATAAATGCTTACATTCCACACGACACACACATCATGCACTGTATTTTGACGTTTTCTAGGAACTGTTTCGTAAACGATTAGCGTTTAATCAACTGTACGTAAACGGTGTTGTCCAAACTGTAAGTTTGCGTGACAACCCGTGATGGTTGGTTCCGATCGCACTTTGCAAAAATTGCTTCCTCCATTGCTTGAAATTACAATTTTACATTAGACGATTCGGCAACTACATTGATTTGTTTTGGAAATTCCTCAGAGATGTGCGTAATATAAACAGCTACGCTCATCTCGCTCAAATGACTAGTTCAATTGAAATTAAACTCGCACCCTCTGGAGTAACAAAGGGAGAATTCGGCTTGGCACAGAAGCATATTATACTAAATATTTTAGCCCTGACTGTAAATAAATGATAATACACGCAAAGTTCGTAAAGCCAAGTCAAACGAAGAGCTACACGACTCGAATAAAAATGTTCTGAAGCAAATAAATTTCCAGCGAGAGAACTCAACGAACTAGCCGACGAAAGAATTAAAATGGATTATCACTACGAGATCTCAATAAACGTCCAGATGATTTTCGCGACCTTAACGCCCATTAAGTCAAGATGTAGTGACCCAGATTATTACGGACACGATGTATTTTTCAATTGATTCAATTGCAAGTAAACATAGTTCAGTCTACAAGAATGTAAGTGCTTTTAAAACTTCTAGTGCACAGTTTGGAGTGATTTCCACGAGAGGATTGTACAATAATTTGTTCTCCTATGAACTTTTATTTGAAGTCTCATTTGGAAGCAGCCACAGATGAAAATGACGTCACGTCCCTAGAATTTGTTGACATGCACGCAGTATTTGGATGGATAAACTGCATTACGAGTTATTAGTATTCCGTGACGTTTTAGGATCGAGTCTTCTTGTCTAACATTATCATCAGAATAGACAATCAATGATTTCATCAACGCGTACCTCTGTATTAACATTCCTAATGCGTAATAAAAAATCTACGTTTTATAGCCAGTTCACAAATTATGTAATTGGTCAGAAGGTCAATATAATACTCCAAGGCCGATCGTGGGTGATATGAAACCTGTTCAAGTAGTTAGCCGTTGGTCATGTGGAAGTTCTTAGGGCAAAAGGCAGTCCCTTACCATAGAATTATGTTGTTAAAGGCTTAAAGAGGTGATACGCTTTGAGAGGATTAAAGATAAATGCTATCAAACGACTACTTCCAAGATTCTTGGGAATAACAAGACTTCAAGGTTGAAGGAAGTGAGTTACTGAAACTTTGGTAGAACAGATCTAATTTTCCAATTTCACACGAGTACTAATAGCCAATTAATTTAAGTGCCGAAGTGACGTAGGAATGTACATAATTTGGTGAATTAAGAAACCTTTGTCTGATGTATTTGTTTCTATAAAACCAGTTTTCTTATTTAAGTAATTTTGACTTGATATTTAAATGAACAGAATAAAAGTAGCAGTTATTTTGTTTGAAACTTATATTCAATCTCATACAAATGAAAAAAATGCAAAAGATATCATTAAAACGTTTGTAGGAATTAGATCCTTTTAAACGGGCACAAAGTTGAAAGCTCTATAACTAACGCTTTCAGTTCGTTCCAGTTGCTTTGACCCTTTATCTATGTTAATAGGTACACCAGACAGGCTAGACCCCAACGCCGCCAATACAAATTGTGTGGCTCTATCCCAATCCGGCTAGTTAACTAACGTCCGAAATTTCATCCTGGGCAAATGTTTAAGCATCTAAAAGCATATTGATTATTCTAGCCTGACTGATAGACATATTAGCCGTCGAAATGGCGTCTAGTGCCTGCCTAGCTTTCTGTCTAGCCTAGGCGCGTCGATGGGCGTGGGCGAAGCTAATTTTATTATAGTTATTGTTACTAACAATATTACTAGCACTGCTGGTGATAAATTAGTAACTATTGATATCGCTAGGGTACGGTTCATTCACATTGAGAGCTGTCAGCGAGAGGCTGCGCACATTTATCTGTGTTTATGAAAACTTAACGTCATATAAATTGCATTTGTGTTGAGCTGTTTATGAAAAGAATGCGTAAGTGTTTTTACTACATACATAACAATCGATGCTTGATTACTAACGGACTCTTCATTAGTTTATCACGAAATAACCAAGCGTTCATTAAAGATTTTAATGTGTTGGAACATTCCTAGACTATATTAACGAGTGTTATTGGTAGTAAAACGTTTCCTTTTATCTCACTTTTTCATATTATGTGGATGTTATTTGAAAGTAACTGGATGTTGATGCAATATAACGTTCAAAGATCATTTTGCCTTATTTATTTTTTAACTTGTATGCAAACTTATTGTATTTCGAGCATATATTATGTAGAAATGCATAGTTATATGTTTTATTTTTTACATAAGGCCTTCAGTGCCGTAAGATAAAGCATGTTTTCGATTAAGCAATTCTCTTAAATGGTAAAGATTCGAACTCCCTACCATATGGTCAACAAGCGTGGAGCCAGTCAGTGAGTCACTGATTGAAATTGAAAAGTGAAGAGAAAATGTCATCGACATGACACATGTCTGATTATTCTGATTAATTCACTACCTACGTTGTTAGTATCCATTAATTTAACGACATTATAATGTTTACATAGCTCGGTGAAATGTTACATGTGTTTCGTTTAGTTATTGAAATACCTAGTTCATTAAATATGATTAGAATTGGAGTTAGTACATAAACATTTATTACTGTCATAAGGATAAGCACCACTCTTCCGTGTGTTCTGTTTTATGGGACGTGACTAACAATATCCTTGTCTAAATTCAAATTTGTGGTATTATAATTTTCCTCTCGCAAATCCCATATTTCATATAACCCCCTACAAAAGTTAAATCGATTGAATAGGTACTTCAAAAGTAAACGTAGAATAACCGTCAGTAACTCGCACAGCGAGTAAATCAGGAAAGTTTTGCTTTATTTGCTAAGGGTCGTGGTAAAACGGAATCCAATTGATATAAAGCCTTCAATTTCTGATAAACTATTTATGGAGCACTGAAAGGTCGGGGAGGATATCCTGAGAATTACCAATAAATCTAGATAATACTTTAATTTCGCTTTTACTTTTTCTTTGTTTAGGATTAGTCCTTCTAAGGGGTCAGATGTTTGCGGTGTACTCTGCGATCCTCCATTAAGTATAATACGATCCGTTTCTAATTCTGTTTGTCAATAATTTTGTCACCATGTTGTCGTGATTTAATAATCTTTTCGAATCGATGATACATCTGTAATATTGTTTTATTAAAAGTTAAAACGTGGAGCATGATTCAGAGTATCGGGGGGCACGGTCGTGCCCCCGGCCAAGACAAGCAAGCGAAGCGTAGGGGCACTACCTACCTTTTCTCGAAGTGTTTCGTCGTTTTTTTGAACCCTCATAGAGTTGGTATCCGATGTACCAGACACTTCATATTCACAAGAAATAATGTCAATAACAGACTCAATAAACGTACAAAGTTTCAATTGAATAGCTTTTATACTTTAGATTTTATTGATATCTAAAATACACCGATTTCGTCACTGATTCACTGACACACTGACTCACTGACACACTGATGATCATCAAAATGTTTGGCTACTTCCTGAAGTGCTAGAATGCTGAAATTTGGTATGTAGCCTAAGTTTAGTATACAACCAACAGAAAAATTCATAAACTTATAGATTTCGACCTCCATCCCCTAAAATGGGGGTCTGGAAGTTTGTTTGAACAAATCAAGTAAAAATGCAAAGAGAAAGATTGGGCTATTGGGCTATGGGCTATGAAAGCCGACACTGCTGATGTGGCTACTTCCTGTTAGTGCTAGAAAGCTGACATTTGGTATAAGAAGTTTGGTAAGTTTGGTATCAACCACCTAAGAAAATTATAAACTTGTTTCGTTGACGGTCGTGTTGCGATTGCAATATTTTTCGTATTCGTATAAATAAGTTTTGCGGCTTATTTCAGTGGGCATAATTTTATGTATTGGTAATTGGTTAATATACATACATACCTAAATTGTTACGGTGTTGAACGGAATCGTAGCGCGATCCTCGATGACAAAAAGTTTAAGTCTTACTTCCCTAGATGGCGTTGGGATCGAAATAGATCGCGCTATGGTTTCGTTACATCGGAAAGTATAAGTACTATTTGAATTTTTATGTATCTGAGAATAATATTGTTTGCACGTTTGCACGAAAACTCGTTTATATTGTGGAGTCTTATACTACAGATATTCGGGAGCGCAATACAGCCTTTAATAATTTCTCCTAGATCGAAAGATCACCGTTGTACGATCAAGTATTTTAAGAATAAAAAGTGTGGGACTTTCAGGTCAATTTAGTCAAAAAAATCTGTGAACGAAAAGAAAAAAAAAACACTGAAAATACTGCCTAGCAACTTACAAAAAGAACTGAAATCCCACTAAAAACATTTCATATAAATGTAGCCAAGACAACCACATAAGGTATACCCTGTGAAAAATATATCAGATCTCATGTAGAGCCAAGCTTCTGAATCTACACGGCCTAACTCTACAGACCCTAACTTCACAAACTCTACATATCAGTAAAAATGTATGGCTTGGCTGTTTCGGTACTTACTTCAAAAACTTAATTTTCGCATCACCTCCACGACGGTAGCGAAACGGCGAAGCCATACATTTTTACTGATATGTAGAGTTTGTGAAGTTAGGGTCTGTAGAGTTAGGCCGTGTAGATTCAGAAGCTTGGCTCTACATGAGATCTGATATATTTTTCACAGGGTATACCTTATGTGGTTGTCTTGGCTACATTTATATGAAATGTTTTTAGTGGGATAACCCTTTCGTAAGGGATTTGTCAGCTAACTGCCACGTACAAACTGATTTATGAAATAAATCTAAGGACTGCGTTATAAAACTATCATGATATGGTAAAAGCAAAGCGCTTATTCAACGCAGCCGCAGGCTGGTTACAGAAAGTCTTCCCTGTGTGTAACACCTAAAATATGACCATAAAAGTAGATCCGTTAGCAATTTTATCGATGTTCTACAATATGTATGGCCTTTAAATAAATTTAGTTGTTTGATCAGTCTTTCAAAAAACCGAATAAGAAAAACATGCAAATAGTTTTGTTCCTTTATTTTTTAAATTCATCAGTGGTTGGCGGTCACCATTTACCGTCAGGTCATGTCGCATCGAACAGACAAAGCGTCTGGCATTGTGTCCGTTCATACACTCAAAAAGAATTAAGTGTTGCAAACCATTGTACTCTGTTTACTGCGGTTGCATTGTTGAAAGAAAAGATGCAAAATATTTTAGAATCCGATGTTACTTCTGTCTAACAATCTCCAGTGCTCGCTCTGAGTTTTCGGCGAAAACTAATCAAATTCACCTCATCGCGGATAAGTTGTAAAAGCCTAGAGGAAGTTTTACTCTTTTGAAACTGTTTATGTCATCTAGGGATAAGTTTACTTACGACTTGAAGTTTATATTACCGTCTTTTCTGTAACATCGTTTGCTAAATCCTAGTTGATTTATTAGATGAAACCATCTAGTAACCCGTGACATTGTATCTCATTGAACATTTTATTTATTTATTTATTTATTTTTCTGGTCTTTGTATCATACTAATGCTAAAATTCAACATAATATTTGTATGCTCATAAAACCCTACTTATTTTATTGTATGTAGACTTTAAAGTATTTAACTGGTCAGTGTTAATTGGATGTTTACTTACAACGGTCGCAAACATGTGTAAAAGAACAGCATTCTAGTCACTATGATTGTATCCGGTTTTTCACTGTCTCGTCTCTGGAATATTAATGAAACTCAGCATTTTCTTATCATTATTGCTATTTTGCGCTAACTGATGCTAATTATTTATTTTATTATTCCCATTACCATTGAGCCGACTTTAACTACGAGCTTCTGATATAAATTTATTTAAAGTTTGTTTTATAAATATCAAAGGATGTAGTCACGCGATGGCGTAGAAATAAGATATATTTATCTAAATGTTTCAATTATAAAGTTTCTTAAATTAGTTCGTGTAAATTGATCGGAGATGATTGTTTATTTATTCTTTACACGCATGATGAAATCAGTCTTGGTTGATCATTCGAATGTTACATGGCGCTCGCTTGACATGTCAACTTTCGTTTATCCTACAAATGTTCTACCATTGAAACAACCAAGCCGTCTGGGTGCGATTGTCATCAGGCGCGAAGTCTTACTCCATAGCCCTAATTCGTTTAACACTGCTGCATATCGTAAGCTTTTGTGCAATGCTTTCATGGTGTAAATGAAAGATCTCCAATGCTGATTCTGCTCTACAGCCTAACTTCTGTGTACACTCCTGTTTTGCGTGCGCTTAATGAAATTTGAACGTACAATTTCCTACACAGATCAAATTCACCGCGCCAAACAATGGCCCGGCCCGTGCCGTGTTGCCGACAACATCGGTCGCAACAACGCTAAAACGCACTAATCACAACTGACCAACTTTCCGTTTGTTGCAGGTACTATGACAGTCTACGCCGCACACCGAGACCGTGAGTCATCCGTTGATAAATGACGCCCGCTGACGTATCGCAGAAAACATTGACACTATTATCATTCAATATATTATTTTAATTAAAGCAACGTAGAAAGGAAAAGAGGTTAATTGATTAAGCAATTTATTCTTAATATCAACGCATTCGATACAGATTCGAAACGTATTAAAGTTTGAAGATTTGAGACTTCTAAAATGGTCAGTTGTCATTTGGATTGAAATCTCCCATTATAGCGGATTGCTGGCTTGATTTTTGGTTCGATCTGGAAACATTATCTGGCTAGTCAAGCGAGCAATCTCTGTATATCTTTGTAATAGAATACTGTGTCAGTGTCCGAAGGTGACTGATTCTTTTAGGAGTTCATTTACTTCCGTAATGATGATGATGTCATGGTGATTTGATGTGAACCGTCAGTACGGCGCTTTTTGTGTCAATTCAAATTGTATAGCGTCATCGTTCTAACTAAGGTCTCTTTCCTGTCTATGGTTAAAATGTATGTCATGACTTGTTACAGTTTTTTATAACGGCCCATTAGCTTTTAGATGCCTGACTCACTTTCGTGAGATACCTATAGAGGTTCGACTGCCTATAAAGTGTAGGCAGTGCCTACACTTTTTTTTCAATATTTCATAAGCATTGTTAGAGATCATACGCAGCTCTGAAATATGCCAATGATAAATATTAGAGCGAACAGTAAAAAGCCTCTGTTGTTCAGGAAAGTTTCGGGGCTCATTATTATTAATATAAAAGAGATCCCACGAATGTCTCGCAGAGAATGAATAAAATGTTTTGTTAGTCATCCATCATAATACAATATTTATTTCTTTACACCTTTGTGCACGTGTATCGTGTAAACGAATTCTTGGTGACTCAAAAATATTACACACACAATAGATTGCCAAATATTCGATCTTTTTTTTTCTACTGGAACTTTGTCAGATAAAGAGATTTTACTAGGAAATGTTTCTCGTTATACAATTTGCCCGGTATGTACGTGACTACGAGTAGATTTGCAAATCTTTGTAACGCATTCAAAATGTAACGTATTACTGCCATGTTTCGCTAAATTGTAATCAGGATTATCGTAAAAAGTCCGCAAACCAGTTGGTTTTGATGGTTTTAGGAAACGACGGGTTTGACGCGTTCATGATTCACGGAATCGGTTTTAATAGAGTTTTTTACTGTGAACGTTTTGTTTAGTTTTTAATCTGTGATACCTAATATAAAGACAACTGCAAAAAGTAAAACCTGTAACTTAGGCGAATAATTATATCACCTTAATAACCGTTTCAAAGGACAAGTTTGGTAGGCATTACAATCAGAATAATGGTCACTTGAGCAACTATTATTTGGGCTTGAAAAGTAAGTGCAGGTTTTGCTTTATGCAACTGCTCTAATGAACATTTTATTTCAAATAAATTAGGGTTTCTACACTGCCAGAATATTCGCAGTTTTTGTGTCTTAACGCCATTCAATAGATCGACCTTTGTTTTTGTAATTTTTTTCAACACCGACAGTGCAACACCTGCATTGCAAGGTGCCTGTCTATCGGGTTCGTTGGCCTTTTTGCGTTGTGCAGGAAAAATAATATGGATGGCGTTACGAAACATTTTCAAGCCTTTTTAGTGCTATCTTGTCCTGTGCCCCGCCAAGAGAAGCCATCGTGAGCAGATCGTCCTCAGGGTTTGAAGTTCTACATGGTTTGTTGGCAAGGCTACCACGATTGGTTTTGATTTTATTAATTTTGATTTTATTAATTTTATTATCATCCACTCTACTTGACTTACTTATCCACCTTTTTTTTTTACTAATAACCTTATCTAAGGAGCACCCAACGTATAGTCTGTGTACGTTAATTAGTCGATAATCACGTAAATTCTAATGTATATAACACAGACAGTAACATCGTAATTAAGTTTGTAACGTGTAGCGCCATCTAGTGTCGAGTAGCGGTTACTAGCCAATCGTTTAGGTTATTTCATCGTACGAGGTATTTTCCAATAGACTTGATAGAATTACTCTGGATGAAAAAAAAACAAAATTATCGGCAACCAAATACCTACTTGCTTATGACAATTATTGCGTCAGCAAATATTTCAAACGATTACATGAATAGGCTCTGTACTAAAGAAAAAATATTACGGTTTTGAAGTTTGTATTGCTAGCAACTAGTAGCAACCAAACATGTTTTACAGCTCATCCGATACGAGCCCGGATAGCTCAGTCGGTAGAGCATTGGACTTTTAATCCAAGGGTCCAGGGTTCAAGTCCCTGTTCGGGCGGCTCTTATTTTTGGCTTTTTGTATTTTTTTTTCTATATTTCTTAATATTATTTAAATTTATTTGTAAGTATAATTAATCACTTATTATAACTAGACTTATTAAGACTAATTTAAAACGAATTGTTTTCGATTGCCTTTCAGAATTTACTCAAAAAATATTCGCTTGGAATACTATCCACTTTTCGTAATCCCACTTTTTTTAGCTAGCAATTTATGCATACGTTCATCAAAACTAATTTATATTTTGGTCATTTTAATTTCTGTAAATAGCGCCCCCTGTGTTCGATTGTGCGCGACATTTATGTTGCTGCGGATAGAACAACAAGTTTAAGCTTTGCAAGTAATTACGGCGGTTGCTACTAGATGGCGCTTTATCACCAAGTAACAGTTCATGGTAACGAAAATAGAGGGCGGCACTAGTTCAGTTTAGTTAGTGATTATAAAATCAAAGTGCGTTGCCATGAACGCCCACAGAGGGCATTAGTAGCTCCATTTATCCTTAGATAAATCCACTCCACTTAGATTTCCCGAAGCAAGATTTTTAATTAAAAAATTAATACACCGCTTATGTTGTCATTTTTATTTTTTAACCGACTTAAAAAAAAAAGTAGGTTCTCTGTTCGACCTGTATGTATGTATGTATGTATGTTTGTCCGCGATTATCTCGCGTTTGGCTAAACCGATTTTGATGCGGTTTTCAGCAAAGTGTTTGTTACATTCTGGGGAAGGTTTTAGTATATAACACTAATGGATATCCCGTGACGTTGCCCGCATAGATCGCGTTTTGCTTTCTTGGATTGTAGATTTTCAAAGACGATTGTATGTTTGACCGCGATTATCTCGCGTTTAACTATACCGATTTCGATGCGGTTTTCAGAAAAGTCTTTGTAACATTCTGTGGAAGGTTTTAGTATATAACACTAATGGATATCCCGTGACGTTGCGCGCATAGTGCCGTTTTCATTTTATAAGATTATAAGTTTATTTTGAGAGCTACCCTAAAACGTAGTCAGACACTGAGACTCTAACTAAAAAGTATAAAATAAAAAGCTTTTTTAAAAAAAAGATAACCGACTTCAAAAACTAAAAGCTCAAAAATAACTATTTCGGAAGTCGGTGGCTTCTCTTCTGCCGGCCGATTTGTGTTGCCATTGCCACCGACTTCCGAAATAGTTATTTTTGAGCTTTTAGTTTTTGAAGTCGGTTATCTTTTTTTTAAAAAAGCTTTTTTAACAGCACTATAATCAAAAATTCAGCACCGTAAAAATATATTTTGCATTATTTACAACTTTTGACAATACTTGATCATTTACTTACAAATAGTCGGAATTATGTGACCTCGTGAGACCTTATACGAATTGTTTACAAAACTGAAACTATGTATAAAGCATAAAGTTAAAAGTTAATTAACTTGTTTGTAAGTTTAACCTTATTTGTTTACATGCTTGATTCAAAGTTTTATTTGGGGCAAACTCCACGAAACGAATTTCGTGTTTTTTTACCCCCTACCCGTCACAGGTATCACATATATTAAAGGATCTTATTCCCTTTTCTGGTGTGACGTCACAAATAATTGTACGGCAGTTCCAATTTTTTGACGTACAAATAAATCTAATTGAACATTTTAGAACAAACTAAATAAAAAAAACTTTTGAGGACCTACCTGTCACATAATGTAACCCTATCCGTTGGTTTACTTATTTTTCTTAAAAGTGATTTTACTATTAACCAATTTTAATACCTAGGTAGGTAATACATATTCTTTTAATGAACACAACCCGCAAAGTTATCGACCCTAGAAGATAAAATCAAAGCCGATAATACAGATACATAATTAACCAATTACCTATCAACGTAATATTAATTTAATTCAGATACGGATACGATACCTAGATAGACCGAATCTTTAGAAGTCGGTAAACAAAAACAATTTTATAATCAGAGTACGAATGACCTTGCGACCAATGTAAACAATCCAGTTCAGTTGCTAGAAAATTATATAACGTACAGTTTTAATTAAAACAGTTTGTAATCGCTTATGGCTACAGACTTAGCCAAGATAACCCAGCCTAACCTAGATAAACTAAGTATTACATTTTTTACCTATTTCGTACTTAGTCATTAAGACATTTAAACAACTAAATAAAACCACGTAATCGTTGCGATGTTGCGATAATTAAGTGTTTATGGTGTCCAATTAAAACCTAATTGATTGTACAATTATATAAATTTTAGTGTCTGTTTGTAATGTGAAAATGACAGTGTTTTACTAAATACATATTATTATGTAAAATACACTACAGTTACAGAAAAAAATACCAGTTTTGCACCAGCCAACGAAGTCTACGACTAAGCTCTGCTACCTCAAATGGATCTAAAATTCAATACATTATCAAAAACTAAGTAGTGAATCTTACTTTGTTACAGTTTACGTACACCATAATTAATTATTTAGCTTTCGTGCGGTCACAGTTGCGGGAAGAAACTAATTATGCAATGTTTTCAGCGTTTTTTTTTTGGGGAGTGGGAAATCATCAATTGACTGCTCCCGTCCTGGGTGCGGCGAGAGGGCGTGTCAGACTTTTACTGACTAAAACCCACTCATGTTCCTTCGGTTGCCCTTTATGTTCCGGGGTCACGGTAACTATTATAAATATTTCAGCTACATAATTCAAGAATCCTTTTAACCTTCTTTCGGAATTGCAATCTTACATCTTATATTTTGAAAGAATTATGGCTAAACTATGCGTTTACGTTTTTAAATAGGTGTTTGCGACAGTTCATACAAAATACTAGCCTTATTAGTACGCAATTCAAATCCTAACCTAGATAATTTTTAATTATAACATTTATTACATATTTCGTACCTATTAAGACATCTGAAGAGCTGAATTAAATAATATCACGTAATACCCACTATGTTACGAATACGATAAATAATGATTATTGTGGGACGCAATTAAAACTTCATTTTAATAGATTTACTGTTGTACCTAGTGACATGATTTTGAAGTCGATTAACCAGTTTGTTTATAATGTAATCGTGAAGTAATTACTGTGTCAAGTGGGAAATCAATTAGTTTAATCTTCCTCGAGATGGAAATGCGATGTTTTGATAGATTCAGCTGTTTTTCTATGTTTATTTTCCTTGATTAATTATGGTGAAGTAAACTGTCAGTCCCTGGCTTAATAATGTAAGTAAAAACGACGTATCTGGCGTTATAAGCTACCTATGCGTCTGGCACGTCAAAAGATTGCCATCTGGCGCACTTATGTCGAAAAGTCGAGTGCTTCTCCAAAAATTCCACATTTTCAAGCATTTAGAAACGGTAAAGATGTACGTCGTAATTTTATATGTGTGCGTAGAATCGTAGATTGCCATTTTTGACGTTTGATTATTACTTAAATGATCCCATTTAGCTTGATCTAGTTCTCTTCATATTTCACGTGAAGATGTTTTTACAGAATAAAATCTTTAAATACTGTGTTGTTGGTAGGGGTCTCAAAAATTATCTAATTCTAAAGAAAATACCATGTCACAATATAATTCGAGCTGACGAAGTCACGGCCAAAAGCTAGTTTACTACAATCAATAAATCATATTTTAACATACACAATGGCTATTTTGGGAGCTTAAAATATGTAAGTATATTCAAGATAATAATGTGAACAATTCATCAAATTGAATATTGTGATTATGCGTAAGCAAATTGAATAATTTATCGAATCGTGTCAAGATCGATATTCTAACACCTACGACTGGCAATAAACTAAACGTCGTTTAGTTAGAAATTAAACAAGATTGAAATAAAATATGATATTCCTTACCCGCTGTTAATTATCTATTAAAAGATTTATAACTCGGCAATGTTTGCGAATTTAATAAATAATACCTACCGACTTACGTTTATGACAAATCGTAAAAAGTGGTGTAATAATCGTAAATAAAAATTTAAATTTATCACGGCACTGTAAAATTTCTAATACATTAAAATGTTGATGCTCACACAGTCACACTACAAGACCTGAATTATTGCTATCACACGCCTCTAAAATATAGTTATTGATGACACGAGTCCACAACCCGCGTCCGCCAGTTATTTGCGTGAACATATTTGATTTGTAATAGTATTTTTTTTGTTAAAAATAACTTCGATCGCTATATAATAAGAAGATGAAGAGAATCAATCAGACATTATTATTAAAATTGTTAGGCGCTAAATTTGATCAGAATTCACATTTAAGTTCGAGATTTACAAATCTGCATCAGTTTAAAAAATGTTTTTGACAGGAAACTAAGTAATCATAAAGTCTAATTGTTTACCTTGTGTGTATTAATTACTGACCAAATAAAAAGAAAGCTATTAAAGATAAGCTACTTTCACGAACCTATTGAAGTCAGCAATCAAAATTGAAATTGAAATATGTCTATTTCGGAAAGAAAAAGATGAGATTTTCAAAGTAGTGGGTCGTTAGTAGGTATAGACTCGATAATGAAGGCTAGTTTAGATGATTCATGCTTTAAGACACTATGATAAATACCTACGTCTTACTTGAGATAAAAATAAGAATCAATAATTTATTACTAAAAAAAACAAGCATTTTGCTAGCTACCAATGTTTTGTTCCTACATAAATATTATTGGTATGGAACGCTCACTGTTTTCATATTTTTCGTAAGTTGGCAAATATGATCGCGTTAAATAAATTGACGGAACTGTCTTTTCAAGGTTTAAAACAGCACAAGTATGTACGTACTTAAACGAATACCGTTTATTTCAATATCGTATTGTCAGTCTCTGAAAAGGGTAATAGGCAATAATGCAAGGTGTTGAAATAGTAAATTTCTCCCTTCTACATAAATGTCACAACACTACAAGTGAGTTCCTCACTATTTTAGTTTGTAGTTCTACCGTTATAATTTTATTATCTGTGTATCTGAGATCTCTCATTAAACGCGCACGTTGTCGATAAGTTTTCTTTTATTTAAACAATAAATTCAACAGGTTATGGGCCCAGACCCACGTAATTAATTGAAAACAAAAGTCAGTAGTCGAAATCAATAATAGTGTAAAGTTTTACAGTATCCGCGAAAATAAAAAGATTGTAAATGTGCAATATAACCTCAAAGTGAAAACGTGGCCGGCGGCGTTAAATTCCTTTTTTTGAAATTTTACTTCATCAGCTATGACTTCAAACGGCACAATGGCTGTAATTGAGAAGCTGACAGGGAGAGAAAATTATCCCACATGGAAATTCACAGTAAAAACATACTTAGAACATGAAGAGTTGTGGAACTGCGTGGCACCGGGAAAAGACGAAGAAGTGGATCCGAAAAGGGACACTAAGGCTAAGTCAAAAATAATTTTACTTGTAGACCCTATAAATTACATACATATTCAAGAAGCCACCACGGCAAAAGAAGTGTGGGATAACTTGGCCAAGGCCTTTGACGACAACGGTTTGACCCGCCGCGTAGGGCTATTGAGAGATCTAATTACTACCACGCTAGACGGCTGCCAAAACATCGAAGATTACATTAACAAAATAATGACAACGGCTCATAAGCTGAGAAATATAGGATTCTTGGTAAATGATGAATGGCTGGGAACCTTATTACTAGCCGGGCTACCAGACCTATATCAGCCGATGATAATGGCATTAGAAAGTTCAGGTTTGGCGATAACCGCTGACTCAGTAAAAACGAAGCTACTTCAAGATGTCAGACGGTCAGATCCTGCTGCGCTGTATATTAACAAAAGCAAAGTTAACTCGCAGAATACCAAACAAGACAAGAAATCTAGCAAAGGTCCGAGATGTTTTATATGTAACAGATATGGACATATAAGTAAAAATTGTAGAAACAAAAAGAAGGAACATAAGTCAAACGAGAACTCAAATTATGTGGCTGTATTTTCTGCATCATTAAGTAATGACAATGGTTGGTATGTGGATTCAGGGGCATCAATGCATCTAACAATGCACCGTGACTGGCTTTATGATGAAATACCACCTCCGGTCAACACAATCAAAGTGGCTGATGACAAGAAACTCGCTGTAAAGGCATGTGGTAAAGTCAATCTACTTGTTGTAAATAATGGCAAGTCTGAAACGGTAAGAGTTCAAAATGTTCTTTATGTTCCTGAGCTAGCCACCAACCTTCTTTCTGTGAGTCAAATAATTCAAAATGGCTGTCAAGTGAAATTTGACAAAGATGGTTGCAGAATATTTAACAAAAGTAATGTACAAGTGGCAAAAGCAAAATTAACCAATAATATGTACAGGCTCAGTACACAAAGTGTTCCAGCATACAAGTCTACAGCTGAAAGAAATGATGTCTATTTATGGCATCAAAGAATGGCACATTTGAATTTTGAAGATCTAAACAAACTTTCTGAAAGTACAGGAGTAAAAACTGAAACCAAGGATAAAAGTGTATGTATTTCATGCTATGAGGGGAAGCAGTCAAGAAATCCGTTCCCTTCAGAAGGATCCAGAGCTAAAGGTTTGCTGGAGCTCATACACTCTGATGTCTGCGGCCCCATGGAAGTCCAATCACTGGGAGGTGCGCACTACTTTGTCACTTTCATCGATGACTTCTCCAGGAAAGTATTTACTTATATAATAAAGAAAAAGTCAGATGTTTATGATAAATTCAAAGAATTTAAAGCCATGGTAGAAAAGCAACTTAGTTTATCAATAAAGATTTTACGCACAGACAATGGCAAGGAGTATTTAAGTAACGAGTTCAAATCTTTCTTAACAAAATGTGGAATTATTCATCAAACATCCACACCATACACACCCCAACAAAATGGGCTAGCTGAGAGGATGAATCGAACATTACTCGAACGAGGTCGTTGTATGCTATTAAATGCTAAATTACAGAAGCAGTATTGGGCAGAGGCAATTTCAACTGCAGCTTATATTACAAACCGCTGTCCAACCAGAGCACTGGCATTTCTATCTCCTGAAGAAATATGGACAGGTGAGAAGCCCAATATTAATCATTTGAGAATCTTTGGATGTGAAGCGATGGTTCTGACACCAAAAGAAAAAGTCAGAAAATGGGATGCAAAAGCAACAAAAATGATATTCATAGGCTACAGCGAACAATCCAAAGGCTATAGACTGCTTGATCCTAAAACAAAGAAAGTTTTAATTAGCAGAGATGTGACTTTCTTTGAAAGTACAGTTATGAGAAATTATATTAAATTACCTTTGTCAGAATCTACCTCAGAAAGTCTTGTACTAAATAATGACTCTATTAATAGTGAATCAACTTTAGAATCATCTGATAAAAATGTTACTTCTGATGAGTCCTTCTTCTCTGATGAAGGATCTTTGTATGAGCCAGAGGAATCAACAGACTTGGAAGATATATATTCAAATATTACAACAAGATCAAAGAGTAGAATAAATAAACAAGGTAATACTTACATATGCACAGATGACTGTTCAAATCAGCAGGAAGTCCCTCAGACATATAGTGAAGCAATATCTCAAGATAATAAGAATGCGGCTAAATGGAAGGAGTCTATCAAGGATGAGTTGTTGGCGCATACAGAAAACAAGACCTGGCAGTTAGTGGATAAACCACCAGGAGTGCGGATAATTGGCTCTAAATGGGTTTTCAAAATAAAAGACCTACCATCTGGCCCGCTGTATAAATCCAGGCTATGTGCTAAAGGCTGTTCCCAGACCCAAGGAATAGATTATACTGAAACCTTCTCTCCTACTGTAAGGTACGATTCCGTTAGAGTTTTGCTTTCAGAGGCCGCTCAGCATAACTTGGAAATGATTCAGTTTGATATCAAAACTGCTTTCTTATATGGAGACATAAAAGAGGACATATACATGACACCACCAGAAGGTTTGGAAGCATCATCAAATCTGGTATGTAAACTAAATCGTTCACTTTATGGCCTTAAACAGGCACCAAGATGTTGGAACCAAAAATTTGATGGTTTTCTAAAGAAATTTGGTTTTAAAAGCAGTCATGCTGATAAATGTGTTTACATTGGCAATGTAAACAATAGTGTAGTGTACCTACTGTTATATGTAGATGATGGACTTCTACTGTCAAGTTTAAGAGAATCTATAGACATGGTCACAAGTGAATTAAGCAAGTGTTTTGAAACTAAGATCTGTGAACCAAAGAACTTTGTAGGTCTTCAGATAGAAAAGTCTAAAGGTCGTATATTTATACATCAAGCAAACTACATTAACAGATTATTATGTAAATTTAATATGCAGAATGCTAATAGTAATTGTATTCCAGTTGACCCTCATACTACACTAGAAAAGAGCTCCGCTGCATCAGACAAGGATATACCATACAGAGAGGCTGTTGGATCGTTAATGCACCTAGCTATTGTAAGCAGACCTGATATCACATATGGAGTCAGTCTGGTGAGTCGATATTTAAATTGTTATAATCACACACACTGGAATGTTGTGAAGAAAATTATGAAATATCTAAAAGAAACACAAAACTATGGTTTGTGTTACACATCACAGTATAGCAATCAACTCCAAGCATATAGTGACGCAGATTATGCAAAAGATACATGTACACGGAGATCTTTAACTGGATATGTCTGTATTAAAAATGGAGCTGCTATAACCTGGGCAACACAACATCAACAGAGCGTTGCTCTATCAACAACAGAAGCCGAATTTATGGCAGCATGTGCAACTACAAAAGAAATTATGTGGTTGAAACGGTTGTTAACCGACATAAACGCGTTTCATCAAGATTCTGTGACTTTACATATAGACAATCAAAGTGCAATTTGTTTAATTAAAAATGTGGACTATCATAAGAGATGTAAACATATAGATGTTAAATATAATTTTATTAAAGAAAAATATGCAGATAAACAAATTAATTTAAAATATGTTTGTACCAAAGAGCAATATGCTGATATATTCACCAAAGCTTTACCTAGAGAATCATTTCAGTACCTAAGAAGTAAGATAGGTGTTCTGAAACCTAATTGATCACTTGTTATTGATCTTGTTAACTTTTGCTTGTACTAAGAACACATAATGTTTTTTTTATATAATAAATTTGTATATGTTACAAGTTAGTGTTAGGTAATTGCTCTTAAACATAATATGTAAGTTTACATAACAAAGCTGATGTTGTGCCTGATATTTAACTGTCAATTTTATATACTTTTAATTGTATTCTGTTTGTTTTATATAGAAGGGTTTCAATTTGGTAAGAGTGTTGAAATAGTAAATTTCTCCCTTCTACATAAATGTCACAACACTACAAGTGAGTTCCTCACTATTTTAGTTTGTAGTTTTACCGTTATAATTTTATTATCTGTGTATCTGAGATCTCTCATTAAACGCGCACGTTGTCGATAAGTTTTCTTTTATTTAAACAATAAATTCAACACAAGGTTACAATGCATACAATTTTAAGGTGCGTTCACAATAGGGGTGCAGTTATTGCATAGATAACGATAACAACCATAATTATGCGGTTTCAAATCTTATTATTGACAAGTAATATCAATTGTGGTTACGATACCATACTTGTATAACCTGTAAAATAAAAGGCAGCCATAATAATATAAGTTATTTGCAAAAGCCACTCCGACCGGTTCCGCCGCTACTTAAAAAAAACATCAAATGTTGATAAAAACGTAAACGAGTGGTCATAGTTATAAATAGAAATGCGTGGTTAACAACGTGCGAATTCGAATACCTGGTGATTTTATCGAATTTTGTGCAAAAAAAAAACTGTTTCTTTTGCCACAATTTTAAGCTCCATCGTAACGGATTTGGAACGACTGGTTAGGTGAATTATATCGTTGTTTGCACGAACAACAAAAAATGCGATTACCATCGAAATCACGTTAAGACCCATTGTTTAAGTCTTAGACTTAGTTTTTTGGCACATTAATTAAATAGTAGCTAATTACCTACCTATTGCGTTGCGTAGCTACCTTAAGAAGTTAGCGACTTAATCGGTGACTTCCAGCTATTTATACGATAATTTTCCTTGGATTTATTGTTAGTTGCGACAAGATTAATAATATAATTATTCTAAAAATTATTATTTAGCTAAGTAACTCGAGTAGGTATTTCGATCATTTCTAAATCCAGCATGGAAACATGCACAGAGATTTCGTTGATTAAAACATTCGTGACTGTGCTATTAATTCGTGAAGAAATTAAAGGTCTTGGTGGGTAACATTTGTATGCCAAGTGTACTATAATTATTTATTTGTGTGTAAGTGTGACTATTCTATTTGTAGTATTCATCTCAACCTTCATCTCTTATCATAATCTATGCTTGCTTTTGTGAACAAATAAACATGTTTTTGAAATCAGTACCGTAGTCGCTATTTTTTATAGGTATTATGGTAATAGACATTTAAAGCCAGTTTTGTTTACATTTTTTTCGTTTCGTTCCGTCAAAACAAGAGGTTTTGCTTAATATACCCATTTGTATTCGCCTTCTTTGAATAGACGGCAAATTGGGATTGAAGGATTAATGCGAATGTTAATATATTGGGCAGGTGTTTTTTAATTATACAATAACTCCGTTTTATATTTTTATTTTTTGCTAATCTCCATAACTGATGTCTTTTTTTAACCTAAAACTAATACTAAATGTATTTTTGTCTGAATTATTAATGCCATCTTTAATTGGATTGGCGCTTACTGGAATACAAAATGTTTTACCTTCAAAAACTCTACCAGCTAAAAAAATCAGGGAAAGGTTGAACGTTATACTTTGTCAAAGCGAGAGCTTCAAGTAGTTCAAGGGCAACTCGTGACCCTGACTGTTCCCTGAAACTGAGAGTGAATAAGGCCTACAACCCAGTTTCAAGCTCAACTCACAGGAAAATCCAATACTCTTCAACATTTCAAGAGTTCAATATATCGGAAACTATTTCACACAATCAAGTGAAACGTGGAAAAATATACATCGTCATTATTGTGAATTTTCTCCAATTACTGTCAGCGCTCACTACCGCCGTTGATCTCGAATAATCGCCTGCGGACGATGGAAAATTACTCACGTGCCGTGTGCTTCGTGGAAACACACGCCGCAATGCGGTAAAACTAGCCGATGATCATAAAAAAAACTTTGAAAAGCTGCCTTTTAAACTACCGTTGCTTGAATGCTAGAGTGTGATAGAATGTGATATTCACAAGCTATTATTATGTGGCTTCCTTTTGATGGGAATGAAATCAAATTAAAAAATAGGTAGCCTATCATTTTAGGTATATTTAAACAAAATCTTCACATTATTAATCTTATGAAAAAGCACAAAGTGATGAAACATCGTTTAAGTCTTAATAACAAGTTGTCAACGTAAAACTGCGTTTATTGCTTATTTAGTCTTCAATCCAAACATCAAACATTTGTAGGTCAATACGGACTATTTCAGTGGTCTTAATCATAAGGCAAATGAAAGCCTCATGCAGGCTGGTCTTGCAAAACGTCGTTGACGTCAGACAGAAGTTAGGTGACATCATGAAACTTTATGACGCCTACGAGGAAGGAGATTAAATAAATACCAATGCATTAGCGATGTTTGATTTAAAATGACATAATTTGATTTTTGCCCTGTTTGGAGCTCAATTCTGGTTATTCAAGAAGCAAAAGAAAGTCCTTAAGGTGAGTAGCCATTCGAAAATGACGTCAGTCTTAAGGATCAGTCTGATGATATCATGGATGACGCCTACCAGGAAGGCGAATACCTGAATACCAACGCCTTTAGCACAGATTCAATCCACTTTAGATTTTATTTATTTGTACTTAATTTGTTCCTGGTTATCGTATGATTCTTAGAGATAAAAAGGGCTTTTAGTTATTCCTATTTAATTTGAACTATATATTTCTTTATTACTAAGCTCCTCTGTAAAACAAATTTGCTAGGTGATACAATTTAGTTGTTGCTACGTTAGGTTTTGTCTTCATAACTTCACGACGTCGACCTCATTTTGCTCGCTAAAAAACTTTTATCTTACAAGGTTGTCTGCTTGTATCACGTCTGCAGTACCTTCTTAACGGTCCAGGATACTTATACTTTAATGAAGCTTAAAAGGAATAATGTTATAACCATTCCTTGATAATGGAGGACCATGTGGAGCCATCTAAAATTTGTGCCTTGTTTAAGAGCTGTCTTAGCCCCTAAATCTATATCCCTGTATTTTCTTGATGGGATGTTGTACTTAGCTTTTAAGCGGTTAGAGTGATGGCTTTTAAATTTTTAATCGTCAATCCAAAACAATTTCTTGACTACACGTTTGAAACTCCGCCAACTTTATCTTGCATTTTGGCGCAGTCTGCTAGTAACTGCAGTGATATCGTTTTTCCAATTTTGCTAAATAAATAATCCTATCCGAAGAGAAAACCTTGTACGTATTTCCCGGAGGAAATGCGCCAATTGTTCCACAAACGTAATCCATTGCCGCATGAAGTCATTTCGAATGGTTTTTATGATGTTTTTGTCCAAAGGGTATGGCAACAACGGGTGACATCGCGCATTGTATACGTTTTCAATTATTGTTTTATTACAAGTCGTTTCGATGAGAGTTTGTTTGCAAATCGATTAATTTTATGCGACACTCTCATTGATTTTGATGTTTTTGTTATTTACATTGTCTTCATCGTATAAGTATGATATTTTAATTTATTGTTAATAGTCTTTGTTCTGTAAGTGGCATTGGTTAATTTATGTGATTTACTATTTATTTATATTCTTGGAAAATCCGTATTGTTTGTTTTTCCTAGTTTCGCTTGTAATTGATTATAATTCTTTTAATTAATTTCTATGGTTTTTTACTGAACCTATTTTCATGTTTCATTGAAATACTGAAGTTAAATATATTTTTAAAGAAATTTCCTCAGATTCTACGTTTATATTTTAGTCCGTTCTCATTTATTTTTAATTTCGACATTCTGAGCCCTTGAAACGTGCTTGAGACTTTTTAAGTGTCTTACAGAAAATATTATTTCACCGTAAAATAAATTTCAACAAGGGTTTCGTCTCAAGTTTAAGCGAAACGATTGAAATCTCAGACAGGTGACACGCAAGAGTATCATCAAAGATGTAAAAATAAACAATATGAAACCAAATTGTCTCTCCGCACGTCTCTCATTACAGTTGGAGTCATAAAATAAAAAGCAGTTATTGAATATAATCTTTAAATTAAAATAGGTTAGATACAACAAATGGGACACAGACACCCATTATCCTTTGAATTTTGGTGACGCTAAATGTATTTTGTGTAACGCGTAGAGTAATAATATGCAGTGAAGGGCGAACCCACTGTACGACCACGTGTTGGTAGGATTGCCTGATGTCCGGGAAATGTGGGATTGTCCCCGAATTTTAGGTCGTGTCCCGTGTCCAGTAATTAGACCTTATTATCCCGGATTTTGAAAACGTATTAGTTTTTTTTTCGTTCCCATTTTAGCGCGGTGTAAGTATAATATAACCTATTTTGTTTGAGATTTCAGGGCTAAAAGTAGAGAAAAGTTGTACGTAGCAGTAATTATGAGTAATATAGTATGTTACATAATGTTACCCTTTTTTAAAATGATTGGTTTCTATCTGGCAAGCAACCCTACTTGTTACACTAGGCAACAGCGGCTATTACATATATGCGTAAAGTTACATCAACGGACTTAATTGCGCTGTGTAGTAAGTAATGTTTACGCCTTTACGGTCATTTCAGCTGATACTCCGATTAGTACGTACAATAAATTGGACATTTCCCCGACAGCACTATATTCTGGCCCCCTTGACGTAATACCTTGATGATATATAGACTAATAGCTACTGGTTATACTTGTCCGGTGTAGACCATGACAGTTATATCAAAATAAAGACTATATTTGCAATAATACCAACGTTTTATGCGCTCTTTCCTGAAAGTCTAGGTTATTACCCTACCGTTGTGCCTGTGTACCGTTGTGCATAAAGTGTAAATAAATAAATAAATAAATAAATAAATAAATATTATTAATCGGCTTTGATTTATAGTGATTATAGAACAAAACAACACAAGTACGTATGTAATGAGTTTCTATCTGATCGTCGGAACATACGATGCCGATATAATTACCAATTTTCCTCACACATCAATAGCTTAAAACCGATTATCATTAAAATCCAATTTCAACAAAACTTGTAATTCTTACTACTATTAGAAAGCCGTTAATAAGCGAATCGGTATTCCGTACCATTTTCTGTTTTAACAAACTAATCAGTACAGTCAGTCACAACTGCGTTACATGCGGTGCGTTACGTGTTCGGTTACACAGTTGCATTTCTGTCGTAACAATAATGCGTAATGTCGTAGATAAATGGGTGATTATAATAAATGTGCGTGTGAAACCGGAGTAGCGCAAGTGGAGCGCATCTGAAGCACTGACAACTGACTGCTACTCAATTTTTGACGTGAGTGTACTCATTTTGAAAATCGAACTGGAAACTGGAGACTTTATGGCTGTAGATATCGTCGTAAATATGCCCAGTGTCTTGTTACCAACTTGTTTACAAATCGAATAGTTCTACAATATATCTGTTTTATTACATCGATGTTTTCATTGATTGTTGCATCAATAAAGCATAATACTGCTATTTTAATTAAGACAAGAACTCAGGTACTTTATCTTTTTATTTATTCTTTAGAGCCCGCTTCATCTTGAGCCATAAACAAAATAAAAACCCCAATTTGGAACAGATTTTATGTTCCCTTGATTCACAGCAAAACATAAAATGGAAAATTAATGTCCCTGGATTTGTTATTCTTAAAAAGAACCGACATAAAAGGTAAAATATCCACTTAGTTGACACACTATATCACTCTAAAAATAATAAAGGATCAACTCTTTGACAGTTAGAATGCAACATAAAAGACATATTCTTATATATCCCTTTGAAATATTTCGTGTCCGTAAAAGGAACAAAATATTTGAGAACTTCCCGTGACATCTCTAGGAACCGTTAATGTGTTATGTAGAAGTTTTTCTTCCTCTGGACTATTTTGGTTAACAACGCGTAAACAAATGGTTTCTGTAACATTCTACGTCATTGAACAGTTTACTGGAAACCGTTTGTTTTAGTTGCTTGAAAGTTTTTGGAAGCCATAGTTCTTGACGAGAAGGATGTATTTTACGTCAATCTTATAAAAAAATGTTTTTAAAGTGGCTACTGCGTTGTACTTACTACGTCATTATAATAATAAACCTATCCTGTAAATGTCTTACTAAAAATAGGTTGACGCTCAAGTCTACATAAATATGGTTTATGCATTCTTCATCAGACTCATGTCAAAATAATCTTGAATCAATTTAAAGTAGTATCAATTGCGGAATGTTTATAATAGTTACCGTGACCCCGGAACATAAAGGGCAACAGAAGGAACATGAGTGGGTTTTAGTCAGTAAAAGTCTGACACGCCCTCCTGCCGCACCCAGGACGGGAGCAGTCATTTGATGATTTGATGATTTCCCAATCCCCCAAAAAAAAAGTAGTATCAAATGAGCACCTTTCTTACTTTATCGCTGTGTAAGGTAATGTCACGAGTAACGTCTTTGTGTCTATGTATTGCTTCATGTTAAAATTTGTTGTTAGTCTATTCGGTCCTACTGCTGGGCAAGGAGCTTCCATTTTTTGCGATATATCGCTTCCTCTTTCCAGTTGTGAAGGAATTCAGTTCATCTTCTTTTTCGTGTCCTATCGCGACTCCCTCTATTTTTCAGCAGCAGTTGTGTACTGCTTGAGCTCAAAGTTTTTAACTGCATGCACTGATGCATCAGACATGTCCTGCCCCCTTACCATGACGTTTAAAGTAAGATTGTTTTATTCCTGTTCAGGAGTGTGCAAGTGACAGCATTAGACACGTTGTCTAGCGCCGTCTCTTTCCCACTGAAAGTAATATCAAAGTAATACTGCTATAAGGGCTTGTGGTACGTCCCACGTTCAGTCCCACTTATAACGTTGTGCAGTCAGAGCTACATGCGCCATCCTTGTTTTGGATTTTTATTACGTTTCCAACGATCTCTTAATTTTACACTCACTCTGTAGTATACTTATACTTGTGCTTCATTGTTCGCCATAATTTTACGCCACAGTGATTGTTACAGTATTTTTAGTAACCGTACATTTCCGCTACAAGACGCAGTCATAATAGAAGTTTCATGGGATTAAAACTACAAAGAATCCCACGAGATAATGGCGTGATGTCATTTGTCATGTACACATTTATTGTTCCTAACATTACGTGATTTAATGAACTTTCAATGCAGACAAAGCGATAGTGAACGTGCGTAATACCTTAGGGTTATCTTACAGGTTAAAAATTACGTCTTACTAGTCTGTTTATATTTACTTAACCCACGGTGGGTTAAGTCTTAGCCGTTTCACCTTATCCAGAAATTACGATTACATTGCTATGATAATCCGAGTTTTAAGTAATCTTTCTCGTATAATAATGTCATAAAATGGATTTGCAAATGCCATAGAAAGCTATGTATCCATAATTGTTTATTAGGCGATAAATATAGATTACATTAACCGAGCGACTTTCTTAACACGTAAAATTATAGCAATAAAGGCAACGCGCTTGGAAACTCACAAAGAAAAACTCGTGTATAACTAATTCGTTATACGCAATAATGTAGTTTTCCTCCATTTACATAATCGTAAATTCTCATATCTTCTTCGCTTATAAACAAGTTTTTCATTAATTTAAGCCTTTAGAAAGCTTACCTTCAGGTCAATGTAGGGGAAAGGAAAATAAGTTTATGCCAATAAAATTGTGTAAACAAACGATTTGAATACAACTCCCGAGAGAATAGTGAAAGTAAATTGAATTCGCATCGGATCGGTACCACAGACTGTCTTGTTTTCTCTTTGTTTTTTTTTTCTTCATTAATATCTCCACTGTTTCATTCAAGTCTAGGTCAGTGTTATAAACGGAGGTGATCAAATGTTTATGATAGCTATTACCTCCTAAGAACCGGTCGAACACATGACTGGTACACAATTTACTGAAGCAGTTCTTATTCTGACGTTGTTGTGGATCCGTGAAATCGTATTACCACTTAATAATCGCCTGAGTTCTTGCAATCTTTCGTCATATCCTTATAAGGCTCAAATAAACTGATTCAATTTTTTTTCGTAAACCCAGTGAACAGAACGTAAGCCATAATAATGATACTAGTTTTCCATAATATACGGCTAGTAACACTTTACATAACAAATTGCAATGCACTTAGGTACGATGGCAGCTGTACACCGGCACGGGCATGCAATTGTCTTGATTTACATCGCTGGCTGGACGACTGGACGTCCATTGCGTCGTTTGTATGAAATATGACACGTCGTGAGTTTGATGGATTGGGTAGCTGAAAAGTTAATGCAGTAAGGTACGTAACTTGGTAGCGGTGTTTAGGACAGTTACCGTCTATTAGATAGGTTAATAGTGGTTGAAATTTTCCTTTCATTTTATTAACTTTGAACCTTGACTTCATTATGTACATTTTAAAAATATAACATGACTTGTATAAATAAATTTACAACTAATGGAAAATCTTATCTTCATGCCGTTTAATTTATAAACGTTCTAAATACTTGTGCCTAATGATATCAAAATCACAGTAAACTGATAAGGTGTCTCTAACAGTTTTTAGTTGAAGACGAGACTAGCTGAGGTTTCACTAATTACCCCACTAGCATTCTAGAAAAGTATTTAGATTCGTTCGATACATTAACTCTCAGTCATTATCTCAGTTTAGCAAACAGAGAAAGTATCGCAAGTCTCTTTAGGGTAATTTATTTAAAACCTTAGCTTATTTCTTACTTCCAAATATACTGAATGTTTATCCAGTTACGGTATCTGAAATTACCTAATTGCCTTTCTCTTTTTTCGCCGCTCCTTTTATGCAACAAACGTCATTTGCAGATAAGAGTAATTTGTTACGTTACGATAAAGTCAATTGACAGAACATAGGAAATTACTTGACTGCTAGAGTACAGTAACGAGATCAAAAATAAAATCGATTTCATGTTTTGCATAATCTGAATTGTGCCTGAAAGAGCCAGTTCTGTTGATACTAGTGAAGCTGATTTTGAAATCTTCAAATAACGGAATATTCGATTTCTATTTAGACGTGGTTTAGCAATTAAGTTCCCAGTTAATATGTCATTAAACCCCTAGGAAATTAAACTATCATTAAATTATTTAACCACGTTGTTAGCACGAAGCTTCCATCGAGAGCTTCCATGGTAATAATTCTTGAGGTTTTAGGTCGGTCAGCATCACGGTTACTGCTTCTTCGATCTCCGTACTTCGCCAGGATAATCGCCCTTGCGGTTCTACTCCATTTTCAGAATTGAGGAAAGTACCAGATGAATGTGGCAAAGTTGGAATACCGCTTTTTTAAGTAAAACCTTTTGTACAATAAATGAGGAATAGGCTGGCTTATTGTCACGGTGTAAAATCAAGCCGTTGTCGGTAAGTTCATGCTGCACTAAGGTTCGCAGCAGCTTCAGAATGCCAGTGTTAGATTGATCATAGTCTAGTAATGATGCTCTGAATGTTAAAAACAAAATCCTTCAACATGGCCCAAGTAAGTTGCGGCATGCATATATTCACGTTCGTTACCTCCTTTTTCCCGCCCACTGCTAACATGGTTTACGGGTATCTTGGCATGCTAAAACACAAGCAGCAATTTCGGAACATTTACGAGGTTATTTCCAGGTTTATCTAAAAATAGTATTACTACACGTTGTTTGTAATGCGAGGCTCATGTTCACTACGATTATACTTAAAAAGTTGTTTTCTGAAAACACATAAAACGCGTACAAAGCAGAACATTTTAAATTGCTGAAATTAATTAAGGGGACTCTTTTCCGACATGTTTGCGAACGACCCAGTGTTACTAGTTCCCGAGTTATAATTAAATTCCCAGAATCTAACTGTGCCACAGTAAAATGTTGCAATAGAAATCCTTTTTATATTGCACATAAAATCTAAAATATATGTTTATGTTACATCCTCTATTTAATACTGCTCAACAAGTTTAAAGTAATTACTTCAACGAATTGTAAAATTACACCAAAAGATTTATATCCAAGTAATCATGTACTAAAGTACCAACAATCTAATTACAGTCATTGTGTTGCAAAACATGATAATAAATCTTCTAGTAATGACGATACTGTGACGTCTAATCCTTTATCCTTTGTATGAAAATTGCATATAATAAACGATCTGTAGATTTGATTTAATACCGACCGGTGTTGGTGACAGAATGTCGATCGCGGAGCCAGAATGCTTAGAAACTTGGAACAATACTTGCGTTAGCGCAGCGCTGTCCTTTCAACTATGTGTCATAGGCGCCTTATTCCATCCGCTTAAGATAATAGCTTATTATTTACGTTCAGTTAATGATACCTTGATATATTGCCTGACGGAAAATTACAAGGAATTCATAGGAAATTACGGTAGAATAGTCCTTTGGAAAATAACTATGTCTCATGTATTGTTTATTGTATGGCCATGGATTTATATTTTTTGAAGTCATTTCATTCATTTCTTCAATCCTCAGTTTTTCGAATCACCTTACGAAAACAGAGTTGTCTATTTTTAAGGAAGACCACGCAACGTTTAGTAATAACGCAATATCCTATTATTTATGCTCATCCTAATAATACATTGATTTAATGTGACAGAAGAACTATTAGGAAGCCACTGTTACTCGTTCAGTTCTGCTCCAAAACTATTTAATTAAACTCTTCTGCGTTCAGTTGATTGAGGAAACCGTAAGCTTTGAACTGGGATTCCTGGGCTGGTTTCGATGGACGATTATCTCGTGTGGAAATAGCTCTAGAAACTATGCACGAATCACATGTTTTCTGTTTTAAATTGACGATGAGCAGAGCGTTTGTCAACGCAGTGCTCAATAATGTTCAATACAAAGTTGTTCGGTATTTTCAACTACTGAATATAAACCAAATCTCATCTTATTTCAGTATCGATTCTCGGAAAGTAGGCGGCGGTAAGCGCAGAGTCATTCAAAATTTCTACACAGTCAAAGTTTGGCTTACAAAGGTTTGTTCTAAATGTATCTATTTGATTTATATTCTGTATTCGGTAAATGCGTCCACAATAAATATAATAATATGCAGAATTTGTAATGGTGCCCAACAAAATTGATGCCTAACCTAGCAATGAAGAAAAGCATGCTCATACTACCTTGCTTCCTCGCCAGCATGTTACGTTAAACTAATCTTTCACAAACACGTACTCGTACTGTCAAACGAGATAAAAGTTATATATCACCGTCATTACCTGTCTTATGCTGCCCTACATACCTGAAAAAACATCCGGCATGACTCGTCACAGCCTACGGGGTGTTATAGCTTAATTTAAAATTATATAACACCATACTTAAGTGTGGACATTCAGGTTGACAAATTGCATAGAGACATGTTCGAAGGTATTGATTTCACTCCTATTGCCATTAATTCTAATTAATTTAAAGCATTGCTTATAATTTAAGGATGACACTTGTAACTAAGGACACTCGAAAGCTTAGTAACCCTATTTACCCTTTGTATTGACGAAAGTTAAATCTCGCGTGTCAGCAACCTATTAAGCCTTTCAATGACAATTTGATGTAACAATCGATTTAGCTTTTTCAACCCTAATGGGCAGGGTTCGCTAAGGTCAGTGCGAACGACCAAATGATCTCATCGGGTTCATTTCGACCAATGACGTCAGCTCCTGGGTAAACAAGTTGGGCTTGGTAATTTTTTAATCTTTTGTTTTGATGCCTGTTTGCACGCGCTGTGCGTGTTAGATTAACTGATCCGCAGACATGAGGATTAATAGGATCGTATTTTATTTAATAGTTTATGGCACAAACAACTCACCTGGGTCTTACGTCATCGCTTGCTTATTTTGACCGACCAAATCCCCAACTGATTGTGGCGCCGATACCGGTGATTTGTAAGCTCGTTCAAACAAACCAGACTTCTGTAGGAAGTAAGATAAACATGTATACAGTATAGAAAATACCTTTAAATTAATAATATCATATACCGTAGTAAACTAAGTTTAATCTTAGCCTCATATCTTTAACCAAGTTCACAACAACTTAATCCGAACATTATCTTTAAAAGCTGACTTGTTAATTTTCACATAACAGTATTTAGTGGCATGTTAAACAAGATAACGGTTAAGTAGTGCCGGCAACATTTTGCAAGCGTCCGCTAAATTTGAGGGCCGCTAAACGTTTTATTTATGCCTATTCCGCATTGCACTCTGAGAGGACAGGTGAAGTTTAACTGTCGCACATAACTATAAAACAACATTGCACACCGTATACGATTATGTGTTAACAGATCTCGAAGAGCCATTAACTTCAAATTGCTGTATGGGCCAATAAAACGACTTTCCCAGAAAATTGCAAATGTTTTGATTGTAAGAATGGAATTGGCAATCCTCTCAAGGCCGCTCATGGCTAACCATAGCCGGTTAGTGCGCGAATTATGATTTCATAACGAATGTTGGATCAACAATAAAATTCTGCTAATTGCATAGCATTTTAGTATGTAAATCAGAAATATGTTTAAGTTCAGTTTGTGTAACCTCTTCCACGCTCGTTTGAGAGTTAATGATGGACAAACATGACGAGAGCGGCGCCAGCAAATATTGAGATAATGTATTAAGTTTAATATTTGTGGCGCCAATGAGAGAGGTGTTATATAATTTACATATTTTTTTCTTGGCTTCGTAAAGTACTTTGATATGCTTTTGTTATAATATTAGACCAAGAAGAAAGCTGTGATCATCAACGTATAAATATAATTTAATAATACAGTATTCCTTATTAAGTTTTTATTTAAGAATATGCTAAAGAAATTTCTGAAAAATGTCAGCACACTTATCGCAAAAAAATCGTTTTACTAAATCTAAATTTAAATATTTCACCAACATAAATAAAATTAAAAAAAAACCCGACAACAAATAATTAAAACTGGCCGAAGTCCCTCACGCGTGTTGTTAACGCACCGTTGACAACGTTTAGTTATTTTAAGGCGTGATCATGTCAAAGAACGCTCGAATGCGTCGATTGACGTGGACATAAGCATTTTGGACTATTCCTGTACTCGACTTTCAGGGATCATCAACTTACAGGAACAGGGAATGTCAGATTACAGGGAAAAGGAGGTTCAATGAACGCCATTGTAACGGTCACCTGCTAAAGACGGTAGATTAAGTTTCCTTGTCTTGCTTGACCCTAGGGTTATTGGGTTGGTGTTCATTGTGGGTATTGTGGGGAATGGTACTAAAAAGGCAGAAGTTCGTCGACCAAAAAATGTTTAAATGTCACGATGTGAAATTGTATCATCTACGGTAGTTTTCTTGCTCGTAATTTTGTAGATAGTTAGGACACGTTAATTTCATTCACAAAGTCGACGTGCTTCTTAAATAAACATCAGTAAGCAACAACACACAATAATGATAAAATATAATACATGGACTTAATTCTTTATCGCAACTGTTCCTGCGTTACGAAAATATTCATGATGCCGCTAATGACAATGATTCACTTTCAGGATGTGCCTTATCTCTCTTGGAAAACTGAAATAATGTTGATATAAACGCTTACTTTATTACTGAAGTTTATAAACATGATTGCCTAGTAAATATACCAAATCTTTGTTAAAATAAAAACAAACTCATATTATAACTATAAACATCCTTGTATCTTGAAAAATGGACTTTCTCAGTTCAAAGTCTGCAACGATAAAATGCTTAAATAGAAACGAAAGCACCACAAGAATTAAATACAAACAAAACAAGGATCAATGAACTTTACTCAAAATACGAAGGGGTCAAAGTCAAAAGAAAATCACATACAAATAATGTTTCACCAAGATAATTTCAAATAATCATGGCGGCATACAAACATTAATTTGCAACGTCATTATGTCGGTCGTTGAACCGCTAATAGCTCGAGTTGCTATGGGACCCCATAATGTCCCATCAATCATCTGTTCGGCACCCGGAAGCCAATGGAAAGTTCGATGTACGACCTTAGCTTCCGACCTTGGTGTCAAATTACTACCCCAACAAGAAACCCTTATAAATAAAACTTTTTATTATTTCGCCTGTTTCCTTGTTTTGGTCCGTACTGTGTTGTAAATAAACAATGATGTTATCCATAAAATGCGTTATTCATGTTATACCTATTATTAATATTTTGTTTAATAAATAAATGTCCGTAGTTGGACGCTGTGATTTTAAATTATGTATCCGAATTCAAAACATGCCAAATAAAACAGGTTTTGTGACGGAGTTAGACTACGAAGATGACAAGCTAGAATATCATAATTTATATCTAATTTTGTCTAATCCCCAAATCGCATTTTAGTGGGGGCGTTATAAGCCATTAATGTATGGGGAGCAATATTTTTTGCATTAAAGCATGAGACTTGGTACACTTGTTAGTTAGGTGGGTTAGAGCGAAAATCGCCCAGGAGGCAATCGGAGGCACCCCTCTGGGGGGGGGAGGGGGAGGGGTTGAAGTTCTCTTCGGCCGCGCGCTCTGTTTGTCGTCATAACTCCTAATTTATTGTTACTATGGCAAGTGGGGTATCATTTTCAGATGAATTAAAGATGGTCAATCGTTTTCTGAAATAAAAAATACATGTCTACATACAAAAAAAGTGAATTATGCCCTAAAATGTGGAAATTCCAACCGTAACAAAAATCATTAAATGGCCATAATTTTTCAAATCGTAACTATATCGACTTTAAAAAAATATGATTAAAAAGCTATATGCGTATAGATTCTGAAAATATAATATATGTCTATAGTGTATATATAAAATCGTTAGAAAAAAAAATGAAAACAGCTTGGCGGAGCAGCCAAAATTCATTGTAAAATAATTAATGACCACCTAATTCGTACCAGTAAATCATAGTATGACATCATCTAATAATTCGTAAACTTTAGCACAATTATCCTAATATCCAATAGGATTACTGTAATTTTCCCCTAGTCATCGTCGCTCGTCATCGGTCACTACCCTCGCTTACCTCACCCCCCGTGATTGTTCAAGGTTCACCGGCGTGACCTTCATGCTCCTCGGGTGTCAACTTACTAATGTCATTAGCGTCAAGTTACTGCACAAGCACGGTTGCTCTTACCACCACTATATTTAATTTTAAACCACGCACTTTCTTTGTTTCTTCTTTTTACTCTTTAGTATTTTTTTTATATTTAACAGCGTGTTTGATTACAGTTCGTATGTTTCCAAAATTCTCAGTAAACATTAACACAAGCATGAATTCATTTGGCTCAACTATTGTTTTTAATATCTGAAGCTTGTCAGTAATCTGTTAGTTGGGTGTAATAGCTTAATAAACAAAGATATCATTCTCTTATACAACAATAATACTAGACGAACTAAAATTGTGCATAAATTTTTTTGTCCGTCTACATTTTTTTATCCACTGCGCTTATCGAACACGTCTCGCCGGTCTTTTAACACGTTGGATTCGTCATTTATCTAATTTTGTTAGACGTGGGTGGTAGCCGACAATTAAACCACTTTATATATTGTTGTATTACTTACTTTATGCCTCGCCATCAGATGAAATACTCAAAATAACCTACTGTAGATACAGAAACTTTTGTAACGATTTACTTTCCAAAATTAAAGACAAGTATGATAGCTTATCAATTGATAAATGTAAAAACCCTAAAGAAACATGGAACATTATTCGAAAAATAACTAATACCACACGCAACAAAAACCCCGCCGTCGAACTTTTAAAACTCAGCCCGGATGATCCGACTTCTTCTGTTAATATAATTAATAAATACTTTACTGAAGTAGGTCAGAAACTGGCAAACAACATAAAATTGATTTCTGATCCATCTAAAATTAACTGTGATATTAACACTTCCACTCATTCAAAGTCTTTTGTATTACTTGAAACTGAAGTTGCTGAAGTCGATTCATTAATTTCTAACCTCAAAAATGACTCTGCCACAGGATGGGATGGTATACCTGTAACATTTCTCAAACGCACTAAACACATTATCAGTCCATTACTAACACATATTTATAATGTTTGTTTTAATACTGGCATCTTTCCTGATAGCTTTAAACGCTCTATAGTACACCCCGTTCATAAAGGGGGAAATAGAGACTGTGTTGAAAACTTTCGTCCAATATCAGTACTACCCGCTATGTCTAAATTGCTTGAAAAGCTTATCAATAAACGTTTGATGAAATACCTAGAGCATGAAAACCTCCTCTCTGAATCACAGTTTGGCTTTCAGCCAAACAAATCGACAGAAGATGCAGTCGTACAGCTTACTAATCATCTTGCAAGCAATTTAGACCACGGTCGGAAATGTATAGGCGTCTTTTTAGACCTAGCAAAGGCGTTCGACACGGTCTCTACGCATATACTTCTAAATAAGCTAGAAATGATTGGCATTCGCGGTCTACCGCTAAAACTTTTTGAAAATTTTCTTCTTGGAAGATACCAAGCTACGAAGGTTGATGATCATATCAGTTGCCCCCTACCTATCACTTGCGGTGTTCCGCAGGGAAGTGTGCTTGGCCCAAGTCTCTTCTTGATTTACATCAATGACCTTTGTAATTACACTCCATCAAATGGCAAAGTATTTTCCTATGCCGATGACACTGCACTGATATTCCAGGGAGAGACTTGGGCTGAAGCGCGGCATTACGCTGAAGAAGGACTTCATCAAACATTCCAGTGGCTAAACAAAAATTTACTTACCCTAAATATAAAAAAAATCTAAGTACATTACCTTCTCAATCAATAAATCTACTCAACCAAATATCAACAATTTCACTTTAAAAGTCCATACATGTAATAACAATAAATCTACAACATGCTCTTGCCTGCCCCTTGAAAAAACGGATAACATTAGGTATCTCGGTATTCAACTCGATGAATTTTTATCTTGGAATGCTCAACTGGACCTTTTATCAGCTCGGACCCGCAAATTGATATGGATGTTTAAAAAGCTCAGAAACACATTAAAACCAGCTCTTTTAAAAACTGTTTATTTCGCTCTGGTTCAATCAGTAATAGATTACTGTATACCCGTGTGGGGTGGAGCATGCAAAACAAAACTTATACTCGTTGAACGTGCACAAAGGTCTTTGCTTAAGGTAATGCTTAGGAAACCCTTTCGTTATCCTACATATGATCTTTACAAAGAATGCAATATTCTAACAGTAAGACAATTATTTGTTTTGCATACTACACTACGTAAACATAAAGAGCTTACATATAACCCTAGTACCACCTATCCTTCTCGTAGAAGAAACAGAGTATGCCTTCCGGTTAGACATCACACCGCTTTCTTTACACGACAGTCATGTTTTCTTGCACCTTATATTTATAATAAAATTAACTCATTGCTCCACATTTTTCCCAAAAATTCACATGATGCCAGAAACATCATTAAAAAACACCTTGTGACACTTAACTATCAAGACACTGAATCCCTTATAACTATCGTAAAGTAGCATACGACACACACACACTTACACACACACACACACACACTTACACACACACACACACACACACACACACACACACACACTCTCACACACACACATACACAAACATAATAGACTAATTTAATCAATTATTTCCTTTCTTTCTTTCTACTAGTTTACACCCAAACTGTTTTAATATACCCATATTGTATTTTTGAACTTGTACTTTAAAATAGTTTAATCTCAATTGTGCTCATGCCGTGGGTGAGTGTCCTGGAGGCCTGAAATACAGGGTTTCCCTAGTTTAGGCTCCAGTCCACCCCATAATTTTACAGTTTCTATATTAGAAACAATTTAAACTGTACCCTTAAAATAATTTGTGGTGGAAAATAAAGAAATTTTATTATTATTATTATCTTTAAACTTTACGTTACTCGGGACCCTGGGGTCCCGGACCTTTGAAAGGCGTACGAGGGGCCGAAGCCAACTCGCAGAGGCCCCTTAAATAAAGCTTTATAATATGAAGTAGGACACCAACCGGCGATTATCCCTATATGCACCACTCAAGTGCACCTAAGGTCAACCCCCGGTTGGTGGTGGTCTATTGCAGGTCATGGAATAAAGAAAGTATTGGACTATGGGTTTGGGTTGCTAAGATGGATTACTTATCTGAAACTATTGAATGGCTATGGCCCCTGCCTTACCAATGCTTGTGTACACGGATAAAAAGGCAGGGGGTGACTTGCACACTCAGTAAATGGGCCCCCGAAAACGGCCGCTAGCACATAGTGACGTAGCGACAAGGGGGCAACATATATCGAGGTGCTGGAGGAGTGGAGAGGTATTCCACGGCTATCAGGACAATCCCGGAAGTACGGTCAAGATCCCTACCAGCATCTTACTGGAATACTTCCTTCCCCCGAGCAAATTTGCTCTTGCGAATCTCCACTCAAACCAGCCAATGAAGGCAAGAGTGAGGTGGGAGCCTTGTTCCTCGTCAGTGCTCACTCTGGCCGGCCAGTTAAGGCAAGCCAGAGATGAAGAACAAAGGGTCTCCCAGGAGGTCAGGTCCACGGGGTCGCTACTGCCCGACAGCTCGCCACAAGCTGCCCTGCGGGTTTATTATTATTATTATTACTTTACCTATGCGTCACATCCTTAAATAACCATACATCCAAAATAGTTTGTCTTTGAAATACTGTGAACACAAATCTGTCATTCAAAAGTGCAAACAGCTTGTTTTCATATATATCAAATATTTATGTATCAACTTTGTTTGCAATATTAACACCCTCTTAAACATTGACTGTTATATTTCCATGATATTTTCACGCCAATATATGAGTTTTGGAGTCGAGACAAATCGCGCTCTTAAATGTAGCAAGTTTTATGTGACGATTTTAGCGCGTGTGAGTGCTTTTATAAATCTGTAGCCATTTCCGAGTGGAAAACCACCGCTGTCAAAAGATTAAGGATTCTAATTTCTCACAACTGTGCAGTACAGTGTGTTATTCGAAATTATTCCAAGGCCATGACCTGATTTACTTTGAGCTTGTGTGCTAGTAATGCTAATTCTGCTGCACAGTTTTCATTATCAATGAAAGAACGCAGCTTAGATATTCTTTTCAGTTTTACCGCAGCTGTAAAACAGCGTTGTTTAGCAAATCATTCGATACTGAATATAGTATTCTTGGCTGCGCCAACAAACAGTATTAAAATTGATCAATTACACCCACACGTCGGCGATGCTTCAATTCTACCTTGTTATTAACGATTTGTTTAGCTATCGTGAAGTTTCGATCGTCGGGGTGTGTTTCGATGTATGACCTGGAGTCTAGACTAGCGAGTCAACAACGACGACTCGACCTTCGGACACTAACCTTTCTTTTTTGCCGTTTTCGCTGCAACACTCGCGTATTGCAAAACAAACCGATACAAGATGATGAAAGTAGAACCGGACTTATAAATTCATCCTAAGTTACGAGTGCCATAAATTATAGTATTCGCTTTGAGATGGTTTCTTGTGTAAATGTCATTTACTCAGAGAACAGTAATTAAGCCTTTTATACATTTGTGTCGCGGTGCTGTCTTACTGGTAATAAAAACTAATGGATGTTCTCATAGCACCGCTGCACCACATGGATCTAACGAGCATCGTTGTGAAATCACACTTTTAGATTTAACACCGCTAATAAATCGTGGTGTTACCCGGGATCTAAATAGAATTTAGAGCTCACCTCTGCTTCTTTGGAGCATACAGTAAACATGCTAATTTTACTTCTTCGTAAACATTTACTTAGTGAATGAACTAAATCGTTTTGATCGTTTAGCTATTAGGATGAACTTGTTCATTTACACAGTTGTATTTGTTCACGTAAGGGATCGCATCAATCGTTATATTCATTTCGATTGAGTTTTCCATTATATAGAGCACTACATAAAATGTCACTTAACTAGATTCAGTATTTTTCCTTTGCTCATTGAACATACCTGTTTAACGATAACGGCAGGTTGTAAGGTCAGCCTTCCGCGGTTTGTTGCACCGAACTGCGGTCAAGGCAAGCATGGCGCCAGTCAGGGGCCGACACTAAAAATACATCGCCCAAACACATATAATTTTAAAGAATCTGCTAAGTGTCCGGATGCAGCCACTACAAAGGTGAACCGAGGACACTTAAAGGACTCGTGTTTCAAGATTAGCAAACACTCTAAAAGCTGCTTCATGTAAACTAAAACCGGGCTTAGAACAGATACGTTTCATTCACCACTTGTGGCTTAACTGATAACAAAATATTTTTTTAAATATTTCGTTCAGAATACGAAATTTGTTACAAATAGAATTGTGCAGACGAAATGACAGACACGGTTTGAGACTCCTGAGAACGACGCTGACGCAACATTGTAGCAATTTGGTGTCAAAATATATTACACATGCCATTTGGCATGCTCAATTTTAATTTTCTATGACATTTAATACCCCTTTTCATCCATAATAAAGTTTGATGTAAATGTTTCTGTTTTTATTTTGGCATCACGGAAATATCATCCTATTTATTTTTATTCAAGTGTTTTTGTAAATCTTTTTTTATGTGAAGGCTGATCATTCGATTTTATGTTTTCAGTTAACACATTTATTTTTAATGTTTGTAAACAGAAAAAAACTGTCAGTTTCTTACTATTTCATAGTGCCATGAGTTTCTGAAACGTATACTAGTATTTTGGCAGTTAAAAATATAACGCAATATAAGTATTTATTGAAACAATTTCTCTTATCCCGAGACCCGAAGTTAATAATAAAGCATCACTTGTACTGAGAAAAAAAAACATGTTTATCGCGGAAATAGTTAACAATATTATGTAAACATGTTTTTATTATACCTATCGGGGTACTTATCAGCTGTTGTGTTCTAGGTTAATGCATGTCGTTAAAGTAGATTAGTCTCTATATTCAAGCTAATTAATCATAATGTTCTCATTCGAACGCTGAGCTCGTTTGCGGCAGCCTTTATCTGTTTTGCGGTCACGAACCACAACACCTAGGTACCTATTATTGTTTGTAGTTTATTCAAATGGTAACTCTTTCTCAGAATAAGGGTTATAGCAAACGTGATTCCGAAATAAAGGACAATTGTACTCTTATACTCTACTATTTATCACAATTCATGGTCCATTTCGTCTACAATGAGCACACCTTAACGTAAATCCCACGAATTGAACTTTACGCTTATTGGCTTTAAGCATAATTTGTCTTGTGACGGGTTAGCCCTATGCAGCTGATTGTGTCTCGTTGTTATCGTGTCGTATCGAGTGGCGCACGCGCCACAAACGACCGCTTGTATGATTTACAACTTGCTCCACTGAAAGGTACCATTGTTGGCTTAACTGCTTCGACGGCGATTACACAATCGCATCGTTTGACGCCTGTCGAAGGTTATCTCCGGCCGTGCGCCGCCGTGCACTCTGAAGTTGACCGATGTTTGTAATGTTAGTGCGCTTTGTTGATGATATTTCACGTTTCTGATCTTTTTGTTAATAATACGGCTACCATTGACCGTTTATAGAGGAATTCTTGCCCTTTCCCAGGCCGCGTTAAAAATGAAGGCGTGCGCTCAAAACAATTTCAATGTTGCCCAACAACTGAGCTCATGAACTGATCCAATTTTTCATGTAATGACACTTAACAACCGACAGGCTAGGTAAAGACTAATTAGAAGCTGTTTAATAGGTTGCTGTGTGCGAAATGGCCGCGTAAATTAATGTTAATAGTACATGTACGGTCGTAAAACTATCGACTATTTATTTAGACTAGGTTATCGCATTAAGATAGGTCTTGTAATGTTAGTTTTGACCCTGATACCGCCATACCTTTTTTTCTCTTTGTACTATGAATGTGACAAGTTGTACTCGCGTATGTTTTATTAATTGACAATTGTAAGTTGTAAGGTTAAGGTTTTAATAAATAAATGAAAAACTGACGTCGTACAATCTTAGTAACATCATCAATGTTTGCAATAAAGTATCGTAAGCGAACAACACAACAACTGGCATCTGATCTCGCCGTTCCAATTAGCGTTAATCAATTACATGGCTTCGAAGATAACTAACTGGCATAAGGTGGATGTGAATCACCAATTCTGGTGATTTGCCAAACAGTTGGCATGGTAGATTCTACAGCTTGGTAGGAATTTGTGTTTTTATTAATATCGGGACCAATATATCGCGGTTTTGCGCAGTAACCTATATGTTTTTATTGAAATAGTGTCGACAATTTCGCAGTTTACTTATTTCAGCAACTATTGCATCGTTTATTTGCCTTAGCATTGTCCCGGCATTGCATAAGTAATGTGGAAAACATAAAAGAACATGTATTTCTCTTGCTTGTGAAAATGAGCACACTAGCACGATTTCTCTAATTCTCTGTCTTTCTCGTTTCTGATTGTCGTCTAGATGGCTACTGTTGGTTTTCCTCGACTTAGAATGTTTTATGATGATGTTGTTATCTGAGTCAGTTATGCTGAAGATTTCTTTAGTTGGTTCTTCTTTTAAAGTTACAGTTGCTACTACAAATAGATCTAATAAAGCCTCCAACGAAAGTAAACTGTCATGCATTTTCGTTGCGTGAAATGCAAATTCAGTTGCGTAGTATGAAATTAGTGGCAGTAATGCAGCTTATTATCAATTTCGGATAGGTCTGACCTATTTCAAATAGTAAACCGCAACATAACAAAGTTTTACCTTAACGATAATTCATTGTTAAAACATACTGCGCAAAATAATAAACTAAACATAATAATTAATCAACTTCCGTAGAATATCGATAAAATATTTATTTTTTGGTTACCAGCTTAAATAGTGTACCATATCCTATTAATAATACTTAAGTATTTACAATTACTACTAACCTACCAAAAATAAATACAACTCATAATAATATATCACCTAGACGATTTAAGGGCTGTACTCAACAGTAATAGGTTCTCAAGATTACAAGTAAAAAAAATACATTATAGCCGGATGGCGTGTCGACATGTTACCTGGTCGTTTGTTCAATGACTCACTAGTACCAACTTTAACGCTATCTAAGGTAATTTATGTCATATTGCGCATGCAGAAAGCCATAATGCTTAACTAGTAATTATAGATAAAGATGAAAAAGTGAATGGTGTAATGGTTATCGTAATACTTCGTCGAGTTAGTTGCAGGACGGTAGTTTGTGATTATGACTTCATACGGCTTCTGTTCGGTGTTGCTTGGGCAAGTTTTCTTAGAGGTATACCAAAAGTTAGTACATTTCAGTTTGATGGAAACAATTTAATTCCTATAACTCAGTAAATCTTATCAGTTTACTCTAATACTTAAACTAGCATCATGGGATAATGTTGTTTCTTAAACTCTTAATCTATAACTCCGGTAGAAGTACTACAAAAAATATCTACTGCTGTCCACATAATTACCTTTTCTAATACATCCACTGACCTTTTGTACCCAGACACAAAGCTAAATAAAAGTAAAAGAATTATCATTAGTGGTTACTTGAGTGGATGCATTATGAAAGCAATGATTATTTTCAGCACTAACGGGGGAATTTCGAAATATTTGCAATGAAACAAAATTTACACAATGAAAATGTAAGGTTACATACACGGGAATAACCCTGCATTTCTGTTCAAGAGTTGACTCATAAGAACATCTGATGCAATGAATAATTTTCCAAGATGTGTTAAATTAAGCCACCCACACTATTGTGCTTTCAGGAAAGAAAAATACTACAATTTTAACTTCTTGTGTTTCGTAGTAAATGTTGCTGACCAATTGATTGACAGGGAATATTGGGTTATATCCCGCGTAGAAAATGTTAATGTTCTGAATTTACCAAATATATTTGTCCTTCTTTCTGGATTTCTAAGTCTTTCTATCTAGTATGAACTAATAGACAGCAGCAATCACCTAATCTCAACTTACATTACATTCGATTTCTACTTAATTGACAAGAAAGGAAATGGTATATTATATCATAGTAACTATAAGTACTTCGTTACGACTATAAGCTCTGATACTATCGTTATTTGTAACCTTAGAGGCGGCCTTGGAGCTAGCAAATAGTGAAATGCACCGACATGATGCAATGTCTCGCTGCGAGCAAATATTATACTCGTATTCGTATCTATAACATTTGATACGTCTGTTTTTAGAAGCTATTGTATTCGATTCGCTGTTTCAATTTAGATAGGTCCTGGTTTTAAGGTCGTCAGCTGGTTTGTTTATATGTTTGTTGCTATGCTGTCTAAAGAATAAAATATTTTAGATTGAATAATAAAACCATTTTGGGCGCAGTTAAAACTGTGAGCCTTAGAATGAGGTAAAAAAGTTAGCTATAATCCAGTCTCCTTTTTGTGCTACATGTTTGACAGTTGTGCAACAATAACGAGAATATTGCTTAGCCCATGCACGTGCTAAAAACTTATTTATCTCGACTTTATTGCTGAAACTATTTCACCACTTAAGCAGTATCTGAACATTACAGTATGCAAGGCTTTATGTCCCGCAGTCAACAACACAGTAATGCATAGGAAATGAGGCTTTATTATTGTTTACATTATACTGGAAGTCCTTGAAATATCCGAGAAATCGACACTATCAAACTCATTATACTTTGCATGCATGGTAATGCCGAGGTCGCATGCATGCACAGCATTGACTTATGCGATAAAACTTAATCACGTCATACGGTCATATTACTTACTATAAAAATTCTTATCCCACACAGGAATGTGATATTGATTGTAGCATTGATGGCATTGAATTCTTTCATTGGCATTGGAAAAGTTGCTTGCAATTTTTTAACCTACAGAAGTAATTCTTCGAGTTGATATCGACTAAAAGATTTTTAATTATGTGTTTTCTGGTAAAAAAGAGAATTAACCGGGTCCAAATCATTCTTGAAACCAGTACCTCTCATCTTCTGATCCAATAAACCGTTCCAGCCAATTATTATTTAGAATAGCTATAGAATTTACAATAAGATACACCTGCGTACATGAGTCATTGAGTTCTATGTGCACCAAAAGATAGCTAAGACAAAGAACGTGCAGTAAACACATTTAGGCCTCTGTTATTTGAACGAGAGACTCCATTGCAAGCGACTGACTGGCGACATGTAATTACTGTGATCTATTGGTTGGTTACAAAGTAGTCGTTTCAAAGACTACAAAGGAAAGGGTACAGCCGCAGACGCCCCAAATACACACCAATTTCTAACTTGAATACAGTGACTTTTAAACAGGATTTCTAGTCAAAGTAGACGTGGGTAGTCTACTTTGACCAGAAATCCTGTTAAAGAGTAACTGCATAGCGGGGTACCCCAAGGTAAAATGAATCAGATTTGAAATAAGCGTTCGATTCACCCAATCAACAAATGTTAATTGCAATTCTATTCCAAGGGACACATAAATAGTGAATTAATAGCACATATTATGCAAACCAAAACGACCTTAGTTTCACATAGATGATTATAAATGTTGCATAACAACTTATTAATATTCAGTAAAAAATATCAAATAAATCTTTACAATCAAATTAGTGTAGGCGGATCTTATGATATATCCTTTAGTTAACCTCAAGCTATTTTAAGTAACACTTGAATATTGTTCATAGTTATGTTAAATTGTCCATAAATATCATGTTGATCTACGATGTTATCCAAACGATTTTGCGAATATTATAGAAATGTTCAGCAGATTTTTGCATGCAACAAAGCCGTGTAAAAAGTTAATGCATCTTCAAAAAATAGTTCATGCTTGTAATGTTCAACATAATAATTTGTTTCCATTGAAATGACGCCAGACCGCAATCAAATAATCATTTCAGTTCTCAACAGGATATTTATTTTGCAAACGTCACTGAATAAAATTGGTTAAGAATTAATGTACTTACAAATAAAAAATACGTAGTTCTATTTCGAAACAGAAGATTTGAAATGCACTTATCACACTTGTGTGTATACAGTGCCTCAATGTGACTTTTAGAAGTATAAATACCACTGATGTGGGCGGATATAAGTTTTGGTCTAGAATTCTCATGCTGAAACTTATTAACCCATAAAATGAACATCTGCTGATTAATAAATAAAACTGTTCAGTATAATCTTGGAAATAGTTTAAATCTGTTTCATCATCCTTGTTGCTCTGAAAACATGATGTAAAATTGTACTCAGCATCGTAGAAGTTTCAAAATGTAATGAAGCGTGACTATGTTGTTGAAATCTATTCCAGGGAATTCATATAGGATTATTAGCATTACAATTTACAGCTCTTATACGCCTTATCCACAAGCATCCTTTCTTAATTTTGTTTGCTTAACAAGTAAACAACTGAGAAATGCACAGCCGGCTCTATAAACAAAAGGTGCCAGTTTTCCTCAGATGTTAACAATAACATTTTGTGATTAATTCAAACTTCCGCCAAATGTGACCTGGTGGGACCATAATGTTCGACCTTCACATTTTATGGTCTTGTTAAAATAACAATTTGCGGAAATATACGCTGTTAATGCGAAGGTGGTTCAAGACAATTATAACGCACTGTCAACGGAAATGCATAAATTGGTCTGTTTGCACGGATAACTGACATAAATTTTAGTTTTAATTTCATTTATAATGAGTGTAATAAGTGAAGCTTTATTTTTATTTCCTTAGTGTTTGTAATTTTGATAGTTTTATAATGAAAAGGTTCAACTAACTAGTAATTTAATTATTTAACTGACTCTTGAACATGTTATTTCAGAAGAAGAAATAAGCAATGTTATCTAGTCTGCAATTAAGTCGGAGCATGCATCGATATTTTTTTTATTGGTCCGACCACAAAATAATTAATGGTACAAGTGCAACTATGTATGTGAATTGCGCAAACTTTTAATTTCAATTATATTCAGACAAAGATTTTGATCACTGGCTAGCAGTTTTTAACTAATGGCGGCTTTCATTGAAATACTGATTACATTCCGTTCACGATAACATCTAGCCGCATTCACTTTGTAGTTACAGTTTAATGCTGTGTTTTGAACACTTTTTCTCTGAATTTGTTTATATCGCACACTAGTCTTGGTAGGTTACTTAATTGCAAACACCATCGGTTCCATCACGCGAACCGATCATTATCGTCTACATATTAGTTTCACAACTCTACATTTCACAGTAACTTTTTATACCTACAACATTTGTTATTTTGAGTGTTAAATGTTCTTCAAATTCTACACTGCGACGTCCACTACGCGTAATTCTAGTAATTTCCTGTATTCATTATTAAAAAAATCGTTCAACAACCTCCATAATAGCATTTCACATTTAAACATTTGACGTCAATGATGTTTGTTGCCAACTGTAATTGTGAAGTACTTCTCATGTTACGGCCTGTCAATTACGCTGTACAAAAATAAAATATAGGTTTAGTCAATTATGACAACTGCAAGTAATTTTAGTTCACATTATCGTAACAAAGCGCAACCTTGACGTCGGCGACGCCTAGGCTGCTTTGTCTGACGACCGAGTCTTACGCATTCGTCCCATTCATACTCTCTAGATGCGTTTCGTGCGACATAATTCTACAGCGTCGTTGAGACCGGCTCTACTAATTGCCTGTTTACGCCCACTCTTAGCTACATGAGTGATTCTTCGGCGTTTTCTTCTTGAAGCTTATCTTCCTCGATGTCATCACAATCGTCATTACTATTATTCACTCCAATCACTATTAAAACCCGATTGATTTATTTCATTGTTACATTGCTAACCGTCTAGACAGTTCTTTGTTCTCTTAGTGACGTTACTTTAATTAATTTCGATTGGAAAACGTGGACTATGTCCAACAATATTGCATCTGATTCGTTTGTTCTTTTTATCTTGATTGATCGATCGTCTTCATCTATGAATGAGTTTATTTGTATGATAATATTGTCACCGGCAATGTCTGTAACAGATTGCGTGCGGAATGCTTGCTTGCCAATAAATACCTTTATTATGACTGACACTCCCGTTGCCTTGCCACTAACTAAACATCACTGCTTATATGTATCTTCACCCCGCTGAGAATGTTCTGCTTCGCCCGGCTGTTCGTAGTCCTTTAACAGAGTTTACAAATACAATGAAATTATCGAGACAACAAAAGTTATCTAATATTTTAACTTGGCGGGATATAATATCATCAAAAGGTCCTTGAAATTAACAACAACTAGATTATCATGTTAAGCGTAAATTAGAATAGTAACATTGGTAGTAAATATCGATCCTAGTACGAAACTAGCTTTGGCTTATCTGCTCCAAGGTTTCACTGAATGTTTTCTAACCTTAGTTTAGTATCATATGTTCCATGTTGTGTCTTTGAGTCGTGTTATTTCGGAGGGATGGTTGGAGCAGCTAGGTCTTGGGACGTTCGACGATAGGGCTGTGGTGACGTGGTCATGTGTCGGCAGCATCAACGGGTTGGCGCTGGCGCTGGGTGGCAGCGGCGCAGGCAGCCCTGCGACGGCGAACGACTCTCGGGACCAGACGACGACCTCTTCTCGCGCGCCCTCCCCGCCGCCAAACGAGAGGCAGCAGCACTCCAGGTAGACGCGCTCCACGCTCGGAACGTTTGGCTTCTCTGGCTATTACTGTTTTTTTGGCAATGGATTACCAGCTTTGAAGTTTACACTTCGGCAGATTTAATTTTGCTTTATTTCGAAAGAGGCTTCTAATATTTATTTTATCTGTTTGGGTTTAATTCAAAGCTAGTGTTCCATTTGTCAAGCGTAAAAGGTGTTGGTTTCGTTTCTGTACTGTAACTATATGTGGGTCAAGGTCGTTTCCAAAATTTGTTTTACAATTTGAACGCCATACAACGTTCCTAGTATGTGTGCATGCTTGCCTGCTGAGTGTTTTTTTTTTGTTTTTGTTGGTGGTAGAACCTTTTTGTGCTGTTTGTTTTATATTACGCCGAGTTTTGAAGTGTATTTGTTTTGTACTGTTAGATTGATTTTGTGTCCTTTCCAAAGGTTAGCGAATTTTTCAACGTCTTCGTACATTTACATCAGTTTAATACTTTATTCTTGGTGTAGGTATAAACAACTCGGTTCCGTCATTATTGTGAGTCGAGCAGTAGATATCAGAAAATAAAAGAGTATAAATACATAATACGACGAGGAAATTAAGTGTAATGATCGTTCTAAACTGCAATGTCAAAGTCAAACACATGTTTTCCTGTCGACAACAGATGACGTCAGGACTAAATAAAACAATGATGGTCCTTGTTTGCCTGACTTTATAACTGACAATGACTTTGGTCCATTTAAATGAGGCTATTTTTTATCCCACCAAATGTGATTGATGAGAAGTGATAATGACACTACCAGTTTTGTACGCATCAGCAAGCTATATTTGGTAAAACGGTTTGCAAAAAATTGCGATGAAAATAAAAATTCTAAACCAACGCAAAGTCATTTAAAGGAAGATGTTTGTCAGGTTTTGAATATTTCTTATTTAGATGTTTCATTTCAACAGGTAAGTTTTTAGCTTCAAAGATGGCATCAGACAGGAGTAATGAATTGTGCACAGATAAAAATATGAATATGTCATTTGAATTCGGTTTCACAGAAGGCAAAATCAGATAATATCGATGAAGCATAATGTCGACGAAGGCACGTCTTGCTTGAGTCTCTGCTTTGAATCTTAATAGCCCAACCTTTAAAGCATAATATCTACAACTTCTACGAGACCTCAGGTAATTGATCAATAACTATATTGTGAAGTTTAACATCCAAGCAGGCAGAATGAAGCTGCTAGAGACCTAGGACTTTATACAGGTATAAACGAGTTGAATACACACACCACCTGAGAAGTATTCAACCAAACAGTGTAGTTGCCATTGCTTGAATGAAATTTAGAATAGAATGTCACCGCAAAACTGCAAGTCTAGATCAATAGCCAAAAGTTTTAGGAAGTAAGGAGCCAAATCTTGATATAGAGCACCGCCTCTTTGTACTCAGCTCCGTACCAATTCGTAATGACCGTGATCTTTGCAAACAATTCTGAAATATTTAAATGTGCATAAGATTATTTTTAGATTCGTATTAAGGTTCAAGATTAAGCCAAGATATTTTTGATGTGCAAAAACAACAGAACAGACTACCAAATTGTTTTGCACATGCAAACCCATCAAGTAAACATTTTCAACATTTGGGGCTTTCAAAATTATAATCGACCAGTCCTAATATTCTTCCAACATTGTACGAGCATTTATATCCTTCATGTTATTAACTACTAACGACGTGACGTTGAGTAATCACGATAAATGTGCATGCCTCCCAAGGCATCCTCATCCCGAAAACTATACGTGTTGATCATCTTGTAATTTAACTCATAATGTCTGAGCACCACGCCGAGGCTTACGTCATGGTCCCAGAATAGAGCGCGGTTGCTTTTCAGTGTGTAGTTATTGTAGATTTTTTGCTGTCAGGTTATTGACTTGAGCACTTGGATGTCACGGCAAGGGTACAGAGCACGACTCTCTTGCAAGGCACCGAGTGATCAACAAAATGGCAAGTCTGCAATATTGAACCATTTGCAGAGCCGTATAAACTCTCGTAAAAATGCTTTATGTAGTGTTTTAATTAAAACGACATGATACTAGTTTTCTAGTGCTCGGTATGATATTGATATTGCACATAGTTCTTTCAGTAAGATCGTATGGGGCAATTCCAAATATAGATTTTTATGATTGGATTACAACAATATTGATTGGAGATGATTTTCACTGAGATGTGAAGGTCGTTATTGTTTATTTATCCATCACGGTTATTAATAGGTGTAGGTAGTAGGTAGAATATGAAAATAAAACTAGTAGATATTAGGACTAAGGTGTGAATAATGTATTAAAACAAAACACTAATTAACACCATCAGTTGTGAAGTAACTAATATATTCAAGTTAAAATAAAAAGCTAGTTCTTACTTTTAATATAAATTATGACTTATCGCCTCCAGCAAGCAGTTCAAACTTATTTGACATTCTAGCAAAAAAGACGGAATTATTTATAGCTCTTTAAGAGAGATAGATTAATAACCAAGACAGCCATAATGGCACTTGAAACTATTTTAAAAGGTGTTAGCAGTACCTAAGTTTCGTTCAATTTTTAAATAAATATTTAAGTAGTCGAAGTTCACTTGAAAACAGCGTGGGCTGACTAAATTATGTAAGTACCTATGTGCCTAAGTCGTCAAGTATCTAAGAAGTCCGACAAAAAATCAAGTAGTCATTGTAAACCGGTGTTAATGTGTTGACTTATTTTCTATATTTTAAGTCTGGGTCTGAATATGAGTAAATATTTTTATATTTGCGATTGAACAAACAAACATATAAGAATATTTTTTTAGACATGAGATACATAGTCAATATACTAAATTGAAGCGATACATTAGAACATCGTTCAAGCCTATTTCGCAGCATGACCGACGAATATTAAATTGATGCCCTCTTTCGATAAGAGCTCAAGCATTCAATTTAATTTGCTAAATAAAATGGAAACGTACTTTCAATATCTCCAAAAAACTTATTGAACGAATTCATCTTGAGGATCCCACTTAAGTCTGAAGATTTGACAGAGGAGAGGATTCTGAATGTGCAATAAAGTACCCGCAAATGTGTGCGAAATCTTTACGATAAATTCACGAGTAATCTTCGAGTTGGATTGCGTGCGAAAGCGTTAAAGCTTGAGAAAAGTGTGCAATTATATTTATACCAGTGTTAGTTTGAGGTCGCGCCCCGAGTGCCCTTGGCAGCACGCATTGTAAATACCCGCAAAAAGTGCTCCACAAAAAGACGTGCCTGTTATTTAACTATGGGGTTGCACCAATTTAAACCTTGTAAAGTATTCTGCTCGCTACACTTTAGCACACAATGAAGTTGTATGTAATAAGGCCGTAGATAAGTTACCTGTATAAGATTCAAACTTCACAAATAAACGACCTGGGGTCCTAGCCTGCTATAACAATCGTGTCTCAATGACCAGTCATCGGCCGGATATTTGACAACTTTGACAGTTTTTGTATGGAAAATCTGTCAAAAGTTTGACGTTACACGTCAAAAATCGATCATTATGACACGATTGTAATAGCAGACTAGGGCCCCTGTTAACAAACACCATAGTGTAGACATTACCTGTACCTATACCATGGCCTTGCTGTGCTATAAACGAAGATGGCACGAAAGGAAACATGACCCGGTCTTCTATTGCCACTAGCACATGTTAACAGCGTATTGTATTATACATATCTTCACCGACACATTTTTGCCCTTACTAATAATCACTGTGTAAAGTTGTGCAATTAATAAAGCCTGTGTAACCATACATTTTTTGACGTATAAACCTGTCATAAGTTTATGCAGCGTTTATTAGTAAGGCGCTTTGAATGGTGTATTTTTGAAAACCTTCGTAAAACAAGTATTGTATACTTATGACCTTGTATTATTAATAAGAGACAAAAATGCAATGAGGCAGATAGGATGGCTATGTAACATTAACATATATGTTTATTTATTTAAGTAAGCACAAGATTCTTAAAAGCTAATTTAATTTCGACGTCTGATAAACTTTTCAAGGTATCGTAGGAAATACCTTGGAACAATAGTTTAAACAGTCAGTAAATAATTTCACTCGGTGAGTGTCACCACTAGTGGCCAAGCTTTATGATACACCATTGCTTGAAATGTATAACAAGTAATGGATTCTTAGATTATATTATACATGATGGATTTTTGATTTCTGTATAGATGCATACACTCGCGATAGTTGTTAACTCAACATGCTTAGCACGCGATGATATTCGTTGGTGACGGAACGGTCTGGTAGACCGACAGCTTAAAGCTTATTTAATCTGTTACGAATACTTGCTATAAAGAAATAAATAAATATCTTGGATTAACTAACACACCACCATATGATCCCAAACTAGACAGAACCTGTATTATAAAAACAACAATAATTAACATGACACCCAGACACAGAACAAACAATCATGCTCATCACAAAGATTTGTCGTAATTGAGAATCAAACTCACCACCTCCTTTCCAGCAGTCCAGATTCACTAACCACTAGGCCGAAGGACAGTCAACTTATAAAGAAAAAATTAAAGTAGTATTTCACATTTGATGCAGTAATTCCATGGTCATGTCGAGCAAAGTATGTACAACCAAAGTTGCAGCTGACACTTTCTCCCAAAAATGAAGACTCATTTCGATCTTTCTTTTGTAGCAGCAAGATTAGCCCAGTTTTTATTTTCGTAGAAACATTAAACATATAAATAAAAACATCGTAAATTAAAGAAAAGACAAAGTTTTACGAACATTAAAGTGACATTCGCGTGTCAGGCGGGTATTTAATTAAAAGAGCGTAAGTGGGATTAACATCAATATCCTTATATCTTGCTTCAGAAGTCAGAAGGATTTAGGATAAACAAGTAATTAAAAAAAATAAAAAAACACGGCTGGCATTGCGAACGCAAGCATACATAGGTTTTAATAACTGACTCCCTAAAACCGTCGGGCCTGGATATCATTCGTAAGTGGTAAGACACCACAAATTCTGATAAACAGTCTAATCAAGAGATACCGTGTCTCTCATATGCAGCCGCTCTATGTAAAACACTGTTATTCAGTAAGCTGTCTCCGGTGAGACGAAATCTGACCCCTAACATGAATGGGGAAAAGATTGATAATGATGACAAAAAGAAAGATTAAAATCTTACGTTTAGAATATATATTTTTATAATGATTGTTCATACGCTTCTAGGAATTCTCGGAGCAATTCAAGTTGTGTCTGCTATTAGCACTTAGATTACTAACTTCCATGTAGAACAATGTAATATCGTTCAAGCACTGTAGTCACGTGCGCTAACACATTGATGTAACAATTAATAAAACATCAAGACCATATAAAAATAAAGTAATGCAAATAAAAATGCAGGAAAAAATAATAGCTATAGCAACGGTTTTGCCTTATGCGTGTTCGAAACACGTGCTTGCATTAAAACCTTGCGTCAGTACAAAGTATAATAGCTAGTATATGTAGTTATAAGTACAAACGGTGGTGTCCCCTATTGATTCCCCCCTAAAGCTATTTACACGCTCCACTTGCCTCCCTACCATATAAGGGTTGCCAATTAAATACCTGACCCAAGATTTTAATATCGTACCCGTGTTACACAAATGAGTATATTATTCCATTCATAAGGGAATGTTCTAGCAGACAGACTTTTTAATTTAATTAGACATGCTATTTATTTATAAATCAATATAAATAGAGTACATCAAAACAAAAAAAAACACGTGTATTGAAAAATAAAAATTCCTTCTCATTAAAAATAATGATTTAAATTGAATTATGGCTTTACGTACAGGAATTCAGAGCGATGTCATAGACATGGAAAATCAGGAATTATCGTTATAAGAACGATTATTTCAATAACTTTTTGTCAATCAATGAGACATTGCTAGCATGTACACATCCATCACTCTTGTTGCCGCCAAACCACTATTTGCTGTTGCTGAAACAACCATCTCTGCATTTTGAGTCTTATGCCGTACGCTGAACAGAAACCTTTCTATTATCAATAATTACAGACCTGTTAAAGCGACGGCCTAATTGCTGCGCAACTTTTGTAATTTGCTGTCTTGTACCCGTAAAGAGGCACTATGATGTGACCGTTATAATCTACCTAGCAACAACCAACCGGTAGAGAGTTCGATGTCCGAAAGAAATGAGTGACCTCATAGATTCGCTATTCGCAATTCATCATTTTGTACGGCCACGCTGCGAAATTGTGCTATTTTTGGCAACATTACCTTTCTAAAAACGCGATTACAACAGAGATAAACGAATTGTACTGAACATAGACTGTTAGAAGAATCGTGATCTATTAGTGTTTGTGAAAATCATAAGTATGTACTAACTGATTTCATTAGTCAACATCGCAAATCGAAAGAGCATGAATTACTCGTTTCGGATAAATCTCACTCATAAATGCGACAAATAAAGACGTTCTAACTCATGATCAAATAAGATTATTTGAGTATTGTGAATCGTGGAGTTTTCCATTGCGTATATCTAGTGAATCATTTGGGCACTAAAACAGACACAAATGCAGGTGTGCCCACTAAAGAGAATTTGAACTTTCAAAAAGGTTTGGCCGGAAAAGGCAAGGCTTAGAAAACAGTTACAAGATATGGGAAAAGCCTTTATGTATGTACTCAAAATCTGAAATAAACGTAAAGTATTGAATATAAAATCAGGAATTACCATTACACATGAAAGTTGGCACAAACACAGCTTTGGTTAGTAAAGAACAGGATCCAGTAAAAGTTTTAAAAGCTAATGAACTTAATTTCTATTTAAATTCTTGTACTCCGGTTGTCTATTTACTAGTCAGTCTGTGTACCGGCTCTACTTTCATCCGTGCTCTTAGCAACAACGCACTAACGTCATCTCACATGACATTGAAACATATCCCGAGTGGTTGTAACCGCAGCCCCGGGATGCGTCGGCGCACCCAGCCGTACAAGGACTCAACATGACGTCATCTACAACAATACAATTACGCACACGAAATAACATCTTTCTCCTTACCAGCAAAGGTGAAATTCCCCTGCGAGAACCTTGAAAGCCTTGTGTGTATTACTTTGTTGCTACGTATTTCCATCGCGGTGATTGAGCTTCGTCGTGGAATGATGGACAGCCAATCGAAAATTTTATGCGCCATAAAACGAGCTCCAATACCTTTTTCGTATCGCTCAATTTTGTACCAACATTTATGTTTAGCGGAACTGTAACCGCATTTCCTAATGCATGACTAACTATTGTCAACGATATAATACAACAGTTATCTTCGGAAATAGTGTATCTCGTTCACAAACAGTCATCTAAAGCGGTGACATCAGCGTTTGCCAGAGATTGTCGTCAAACATGAATTACGTGGATGACATGTTATACAACCGATTTGCCAACTGATTAACTTGTCACTTTTTTGTTGTAGACACTTTCTATTCATTACTTTATTTCGAGAAATAATTCTATTTATTTGACACTAACAGCTGTTGGAACAAGACCTGTCTTTCTTGTGGATTAATTTGATTCTGATTTTCCAATCTCTGCTGCTACAAACCGAAAATCTCGAGATTTAATAGATGGATTGATATGTATCCAGAGACTACTCTTATCAAGCTAATGATACCCTAATTTGTTTTTCAATTCATGACGTGATGACATAATGTTATTACATCTAGTCAAGTCTCAGCCACTTAATTTGATTATCTTCGTAAAAGGTAGAAGGAAATCCGTTTCCAATTTACTCATCACGTAATCTGACAGTTGGAGTGAATTGCATCTGTGAAACCACATCCCAATCCATGTTCGGTAAATATAATATACATGTCTTATGATTAAACATCACTCTTGACCCATATCGTCCAATGTTTCCGGCTCGCTGATCGGCCTTGGTTGGTCACTCACAAAGGTCAGGCGTGGCGAAAGATACATTCGTAAACATTCGCCCGATTGGTTCCGAGATATATCTAATTAATTAATATGGGAGCCAAATTATCTATTACTTAACAAAGTTATATAACTGCCGTTCGTGTCTTTTAATTGCTTTCCAGAAAGGACTGTAGTACAAAACGACGTATTACTCAAACAGTAGAGTACTGAAAGGAACTTTCTTGGTTGTTTGGGTTGAGAAACTCTTATGAAACTCCTTTCCTTTTTATGATAGAGAAAGCAGAACTGTGCCTAAGGCAACGCAAAGTAGTAACATGTTAGGATCAACGGCTGGAATAGTCCATAAGATATGACAAGTTGCTAACCAATCCGATGTACCTACGTATGAATGTGTCGTATGTTTTACTATTCGAATCATTCGAATTTCGATTACGAAATACTTGCTTTTGCCCGCGGCTTCGCTCGCGTTAGAAAGGGACAAAAAGTAGCCTATGTTACTCTCTATCCCTTCAACTACCTCCACTTAAAAAATCACGTCAATTCGTTGCTCCGTTTTGGCGTGAAAGAAAGACAAACATACAGACAGACACACTTTCCCATTTATAATATTAGTATGGATTTTGAGTTCAAAAAGGAACGAAGGTTTACGATATTCTAGTTCTCTAGAGCTAAAATCGTTTACCAAATAAGAACCTCATTTCCAAATAACTAAATATATCCCAAAAATCTATTTGTACACCTCGTTTAGAAATGGACATAATAGAAGATAACTATAACAGAAGGCTATTTAGTATTTCTCCAATATAGTATCAAATTAATTATAGCACATATACGGCCCTACATGTGACACCAAAGACTGCATCTCATACGTCACTGTGACACTGATTTGCAGGACGATACTCCTCCTCAATTTGATTATGTAATCGTTTAGCTGATAAAATGTTACTACTAAACATATGACCTGCTTTATTTTAGAGTTCCTTGCTTGTTTTTGTTATGAAAAGATTATTTCAAAATTACCATTAAGTATAGGATTGTGTATTGACACCAATTGAAAATGTTTTTAAGTGCGTTTTCAGTTTCCGCTTTCCGGGTTAACAAATTACCGATAATTTTATGTAGGACAACAATACACGCAAAGTTGATTTTATTTTTCTCTTGATTGACAACATAAACGATAAGAAAAAAAGAAAAATTGTTAAAGGTGTTGACTTTTAAATACAATGGTGTATTATTTAAATATTAAGCGAGTGCCATCTTAGACCCGTTAGGCACTGAACGGGAGCGTGACTTTGCCGCGTGTGCCAAAGATTCCACTCCGATTTGCCAAGTATTTTCGACGGTGTTTGCCTAACATCGGTTCTCGTGAAACGTTCCATGTGTACCACATTCGGAGTTGAATTATTTGTTTTTATCGACATTTCATGGAAATTGTAGGACTGTTGTTGTTTATATTTAATGGAAATGATAGAACTACGTGACTTTGTATGTGTTTAAAGTCAAATAATTTATTTTTATTTAGACCATTTTTAAGTGCCTTTGAAACGGCCTAAAGTCTTAGTTTAAAGAAGGTTATAGTTTGTTGTTGAAAGAAGAATTTTTTTCGCAGAACAACAGTTTTCTTTTCCGAAAACCGATTGAAATGAATGATTATGATTTTTATGGATAAACCCAATATAGAGGTAGATAAATTCATAAGCAATATTTTTGTTTCTTGAAATACCCGTTACATAATATTTTGCAAGATTTTATTCAATCTAAAAGAAAATTGATAAAACACATTAAATAATTTTCTTTGTATATTTCCAATTGCATCGCACCTCTAACCAGAGACGGAAAACTAGTACTTTATTTATTATTGCTAGTGGTAATTCCATTCACTGAATTAATTGATAAAATTGGTATTTTTGCGTATTTATTTATTGCAAATAATATGTTATTTATAAAATATTAACGGATTATTAGGGCCAGACATCGCAAATACTTATTTATAAAGCAAACATTTGTCACCCGACCAAAGTTTATGTTAAAATATTTTTCCCTTTAGTGAAGTATAAAATTATTGTCCACTAAAGATAATATATTTACTACTTGTTTACATAGTACCTATTGTTTTGTCTGTAAACACTATCACTTGATAACCTAACCTGTTGTGTACATGTTTTTTTAATTTGTTTTATTTTCTTACTAATTGCTGTCTACAGCCTAGTCGATAAATAATAATTCTTGTATTGACGTACTAAGCTTTAGAAGCTAATTAAAGTAGTAGTCATCTGACTATTGAAGCAGTGAGGTCAAAAAACCTATTTTATTATGATTGACGATGTCTTTCTTGTCTAAGTAACTGGCTAATGATAGAAACATGACGCGTGTCTTCCACAGTCATAGTGGTCACTTCGGAAAATTCTCGCTGGAAAATTAATAACTCATCATAACGCTTAAGTTGAATACAAGTATGACTACTATGCGGTTATGTTGGTAGCCGGGTCAGGACTCAGGTACCATTCTTGTCATCATAAAACAGTGTCTACATGATGGTAGAAATCTGCAGTAGAAAATGATATATTAAGTTAACCCGTATTGTCCCATAGTTGGCAACACCACATTCACTGCTCTTGGAAATCGTTTCTGATTATGGGCATTGCGCGTAGTCACACAAACGTATACTTCCCAACTATATGACACAATCCTCTAGATTAATAATAATTTATATAAAGTCTAAGCTCCAATTAATATTAATTTTCCCGGAATAGCGCAAGAAACGTCTCGTTAAACTTGAGACATAATGAATACTCTCTTAACGAACGTCTAATAACCGTTTAGAAAAGTACGTTAGGCTAATTGTGAAGCGTACTGCTAACATATTGAGATTGACAGCCCTGCAGACGCGGCGTTATTTAACCGTTCCAATCAACCGTGGGCTAACATTGACCCGGCCCGCAAATAGATGTAACGAGTAATTAAACGTACGCGTGAGTTAATCTTGTATTGAGGCAATTTGTATTTTTTGTCTCGGCACGGTCAATGTAGATACAGTAATGTAAGTGCGAAAGCATGTGTAAGTGTAACCTCCTTTTTTACCATGTATTTTTCGCGTTCAAAAACCTCTCACCCCTTTTATTCGGGTGGCTTTGGGCGTACAAACAAACAAATGGGGACAAGTCTAACTGACTTCACCAACGTTATTCGTTTTATCGATCTATGGGGGACGCCCGTATTCTGCGGCAGACGCATGTCTATTTTTGGCAATACCAATAAGTTCGACAAAACGACCTCGTAACCCCTGCCTGGTTAAATATTCATAGATAAACAAAAGAGTATTACTAAATTAACTTGTTTGTGTGAAACAGCTGGCTGTGATCACTTGTTATGTTCACTTTATATCATAGCTATAAAAATAACCTGCACATAATTGTTTTGTACAATAACGTGTTATATTGATTTGAAATTCCTCGCATACACGCCCAACGCTTTTGATTTTACGACTGTTTTGATGTTCGCAGTTAATTACCCACACAGGCGTGGTTTATTTTCGTACTTGTCATGGTGGAGTATTTGTCGATATTTATCCCATTAGAAATATCGCTAGTAGTAATAATTAAAAATACCAGCATGTTATTGTCCCACTGCAGGGCAAAGACCTTTTCTCATACAGAGAAGGTACAATCATTGATCTTTTTAGAACCTGGTATTCTCACGAATTTTTAACTGAAGTTAGTGATTACAAGATAAACTTTAGATGGCAAATTGTTTAAAAAAAGTCACATTGGCAGAAGTGCTCTCACAGCTTCTTACTGAGGGGCAAGCACCTGAACCACTATTCAATCACGGCTTGACTTATAAATAACCACAGCATTTATTTAGCCTGAGCAATATAACAAAATTAATGTATCAATCATGATCAACAGACATCTGCAAATCAAAGTTAGATAAAGAAAATATTCAGCGTGCCAATTCATCTTACCTCCCACACAACTCCAATCACTCTTCACATCACCTGCCCATATATGGCCACACGCAAAAAACCGCCGAGTACATTGACATGCGAAGTTATAGAACCATTACAGGCACTGGTACATAAGACCGCCTTAATGCGGCTTGTCTTAAGTCAAGATACATCATGTAGAACATTGAATAACGTCGTATGTTTGTGGGCTGTAGTATCGCGCATAAGAAATGTTGTCTGTTACCGTTATCGTCTGTCAGTAGGTTTTATATCTGATGGACGGTGCCAGCCGACTAACGGTCCTTAGCATACAATGCTAGGCTGACTTGCCTAAGGGTGAAGCTAGGTGGATATGTTAGCGGGATCTAGAAAAGCGGAAAACGTCTGGCCAACATAATAATTCTCAGTTTAAAGGAATCAAAGAAAATGAATACAATATTCAAACAGGAAACGGCTGCTGACATTTAGTGCTGTAAAAAACATAAAACGAAAGTATACTAATATTTCTGCCTTACAAAACAACAAACAGTGGATATTTTTTGTATCTTTGTACTCCCACGTATCAACAATATGCTTTTATATCACAACTTTGTCTAGTATAACAAAAACTCGTCTCACTGACAAATGAAAATAACATACACTTATTATTTATTTATTTACTCTCAATCGCCATGGTTATAATAATTGTGCTTAGGTGTCTGACATGATGAGATTTATCTCATGAACTCAGATAGGTACAGTTAATATCAATACAAACTACCATATACAACAGCGGGTACAGAACCCTACAGAAGTACAGTAAAAGCCATTCCACTTACTTTCTTTTTGACCTACCTCATTGATCATTCTGGAAGGGCGGACATGGGCGTTTTGCAAACTAGGATTAAGTGACAATGATTGAACGGTGGTTAACACACCACATGAGTACAAACATAACTCAACGTAAATGTATATCTTATAATTTGAAATTAGCTTAGAATATGTGGAATGGAGATTGTGATGATGAAAAATGGGGACTTGTTGTCTCGACAACGTTGAAAATGATGAATGGTTTGAAAGATGATAGAATGGGCTAACGAATTAAACAAACAAAAATTTACACGAAATTACTCAAGAAACAGGTACTGAAGTTCCATTATAAAGCTCTTTAAGTAGTGTGCCTAAGCACCAGGTACCCAGTAACAACAACACAACAAAACATAGTAATATTCTATTACAGGCCCCTCATAAATACCTTTGTTGAGTGAAAACAAGGTACTAAAAGTCCAACAGAACTAAACGACCATGTTAATCTACCATATGATCTGATACACTGTTGTAAATCAGTCGAGACTTTTCCTGTTCTTTGCACATATTTATGAGAAAACAAATACATACGTTAAATATGTATAAGAAGCATCAATGAATGTATATGGAATTACATTATTTATAGATTTTTTGTATGAGATAGATTTTATCTTTGATACATGTGGATACATTTGGTATCATGATTTTTATAGGCAGACTCCAAACAATCAATCTTTCATCATCTTCCTACCCTTGGCCTTGTAAAATCCTTCTTTGGGTCGGTGCAACGTTATCTTTTTCCTAGGACTTCTGTCAAGCTATCACTCCATTTCCCTTGATATCATTCTTCACGTAATCCATCTAAAGTTTCTTCAGCCCTGCTCGCCTCCTCCATCCCTAGTCCACATTCATATTTATAACTTTCTTATTCAAACACGTTTAATAGTATAGTTCTCTTATTGACGTTACATAGTACAACATACAATTATCGAAGTTTCGAACATGATTTTCCAAAACGGCGAATAGATCGGATTACGAACTGTTCACGCTCCAGATATTGCGTTTAAAAGCCACGCAGAACACAATGATAGAAATGTAACAACCACGGTTCATACCTATAACTAATGGTTAAATACTTCAAATGTACCTCTAACTGCTTACGTAACATCCACTCTCACACGGCAACCAGACACAACTGTTGCACTATTATTTTAAATAACAATTATAACTAAAATCAATGCTGTATAGGATAGCGCGCGTGTATGTATTGCGCGGCATCTGATTTTCACATGTGGAATCATTTTCATGTCAATGGAGCATCTAGGTATGTAGCTATAGCTATGGCCGGTTTTATAAAGTAAAAGTATATACAAGTACTCAAATTTAAAAATAGTCTCTAGATGAAAATCTAAATTCAAGTCTACAAAAAAAAATACGTTGGTGGAAGATGAAACCAAAATTTTCTGAGAAATTGAAATGTAGGTATTGTATTTTAAAATTGTAAGTCATGAATATGTTTTTTGGTACCGACTCTCAACAAAATGGTTGTCAGTGTAAATTAATGGCACTCGTAAAGGCTGAGTATAATAGAGATCACACTGCTACACCGTGCGGTGCGCCAGCGCATGGGGAACAACGTGATTTATGCATTTCTAATCGCGCATGTGCCATGCCGCTGTTTAGTTATACAACCAAGTGTGCCTTAGTCAATAATAGTACTGTAACGTTGCTATGCAATGCGGAAAACTTTGTGGAACTTAATAAATATTTGTATGCCTTATTTTATGTTGCAAGAACGACCAAGGTTCAATGTCATGAGTCGATATTATGTGCGAGATTTTGTAACGTTACACCTATCTGTGAGACGTGCTGTTCTATCCAAGGACTTATTTGCCTTTATGCTGTGTGTTCTAGTTTTTGTTTGTTCATAAGCTACCGGCCTTTGTCTCTTGTTTAGACTAGTTTGCTGTAGCCATTGTATGCGGAATTATTTGCTTCAGTTAAATATGCTTGCATATCAAGTTAACTAGAGACTTTGTTGTGGTTTCGAATTGTAAAGTGATTCATTATAAATTATTATTAAAATGTCATCAACAAACACATTCATCTGATCATTATATCTAAATGAAATAAATCAGCATGCATAAGTTACCGTCTGGCAGGTGGCCCGTCGATCGAGCATGTTTACTACGTGAATCAAACCAATTGTATCATCCACGTGTTTTATCATGTCCTCAAGAGTCCCCGCTCGCTGTTTACTATAACCTTGTTCATAGTCCGTTCCTATTATATTTTCACATGGAAAATTCTGAGACCATTTAAAATGCGTTTTATTTCATGTTTGAGATCGAGTTGCTATTGTTGAATTCGGAAATATTTTGGCAAAACGCACATTGTGAACGATGAAAGGAACACTGAAATAAAATGAAAATAAAACGGCACACTTGCAGCAATTAGTAGCAATTTTAAATGACACATGTACTAAAATATCATCTATTTCTGTTTCAGGTAAGGCAATGGCTTCTAAACGGGTGACATATTTTTCGAAAAGAAGGTAAGTACATACGTCATACGTGGTGATCCATCAAGAGATGTCGACGATGCTCCAATCCTGAGAAAAGTCGACCAGGCCGATGTGCTACTTTCAGCTAAACCTACCAACATATTATTTCATGTCAAATTTGTCCACACCTTTGTGTGAAAGCTGTTTTTTAAGCAAATGAACCTGCCCTCTGAGCAAACGACAAACACTCGGTCATCCACCCCGGCAATGGTTACTTAATGTCCAACGATTAGTCATACGGCTCAAAGCAAATATTTAGTTAGTGCTCGACTCACCGCACCATCGGATGATTTGGCTGAAAACCGCAAACAAATGGTCACACTCGGTTTCATATATGTATGTGTAATTATTTATTCACTATAGTAACGTCATGGATGATCTGTCATTTGGAGGCTTTAGACCTGAATCAGTAATTTTGCGGCTTGAGTGTGACGTCAACATTTATGTAAGTAAACGTGATGATGACATCAACTGAGCTTTGAAGATAAAACATTTCGTGGCCATACATTACCAACCCATATAAAGAGCTCCATACTAGTCAGGTAGAGGGAAGTGCCCCGTTAGAATTTAACATGCCGAATCAACTCTCAGATCTGAAATAGATTGTTTACGCCATGTCTGGGCGCAATGCCAACGGTCACCTGAAGCCGCACTATAAGGTTTTGGCACATTATTAAATTTTTATCAACCAGTCTGGCGTTTGAGTCATTTTCGACTAGCATTCGGTGTGCCATGTCTGAGAAATTGATCAAATATATTGTATCTAATTAAATTATGTTGATGGTGCTGCTATTTGCTTTTCTCGTTGGACTATCGAGATGTAAACACTGAAAAATCAGGCACTTTTGCCAATACAATTTATTCATGTTTGTTTTGAATACCTGACAACAATTACAAATTAACAACGACATCTATACTGACTGATGAATTACTTTACAATAAGGTAATTTATCAAACATCTATAGTCCGGTCAAATTAGCTTCAAAAATAGGGGCAAGGTTACATTAATTCGCACCTAGCTAAAAATTGGCATGAATGTTGAGAACCCTATTAAGTACACACAATTTGTCAATTATCCACATGACTCCAGCGTGTGGAAAAAAAATTATTCAAGGTCAAATGTTGCAAAAATCGGTTTTTTGAGTTTTCCAGCTAAACGGTAAGTGTTATCATAAAAATAGGTGAGACAAAAATTATTCATCATACAATTATGTATAAAAATTGTTCCTACAATTTTTTTCTTAAGAATCACCATTTCGGAGATATAGCGATGCAAAATGTTGAAAACGTTGTGTTACTCATAATATGCACACGTTTCCGCGCCACCCGTGAGGTAGTGTTTTTTTTCACGTAGTTTCCCCGGTAGGCCTATTCCACGATCTATTGTGGTTCTGTTGAGTTATAAAGCTATTGTATTAAATTGAAAATGGTACTATTGTAATGACAAGAGCGGTGTAAGTAATGAGTAATTTGAGAAAATTATTCGTCTGATTGATACTCTTCTAATGGAACATAATCCATACTGTCTTCTTCTTCTTCTTCCTGCTGGGTACAAATAAATTTTTCAAAGAGCGATGCATCAGATGTCTCCTCGCATATATCGTAAGAATCTTCTTCTACTGGCGATTGAACATTGGAGCACGATTGACCTCGACAACTGATACATGCTAATGCTAATGAACAAAACAACCCAACTTTTTTACAGCCGCATTTAGCATTACACCCCGTTTTGCAATTCCAAAAATTGAATTGAGAAGTTTTTCCGGTGCAGGAGGAAGTAAAGTCTTAACTGGTTCCAATATATTGTCAATTAATTTCCAACCCCAGTCTTAGTTTAGTTTATTACCAAGCCATACTTGAACATGATTTTAGCCATACTTGGGTTGTTTTGTTCATTAGCATGTATCAGTTGTCGAGGTCAATCGTGCTCCAATGTTCAATCGCCAGTAGAAGAAGATTCTTACGATATATGCAAGGAGACATCTGATGCATCGTTCTTTGAAAAATTTATTTGTACCCAGCAGGAAGAAGAAGATGAAGAAGAAGAAGACAGTATGGATTATGTTCCATTAGAAGAGTATTTATTTACTTATTTACACTTTATGCACAAAATTCATGTACAGAGGCGGACTTAATGCCTTAGGCATTCTCTACCAGTCAACCATCGGTAGTGCAGAGATATGATGGCGGGTGCAAATATTAAAAAAAAAACAGATGTTAATTATTACAAAAATTACAAATTAATTAAAATACATATATACGTACTAAAATAAATAAGCAAATATAGTATCAATCAGACGAATAATTTTCTCAAATTACTCATTACTTACACCGCTCTTGTCATTACAATAGTACCATTTTCAATTTAATACAATAGCTTTTTAACTCAACAGAACCACAATAGATCCTGGAATAGGCCTACCGGGGAAACCAAGTAAAAAAAAACGCGCCATGTACACTACCTCACGGGTGGCGCGGAAACGTGTGCATATTATGTGTAACACAACGTTTTCAACATTTAGTATCGTTATATTTTCGAAATGGTGATTCTTAAGAAAAAAAAGTGTAGGAACAATTTTTATACATAATTGTATGATGAATAATTTTTGTCTCACCTATTTTTATGATAACACTTACCGTTTAGCTGGAAAACTCAAAAAACCGATTTTTGCAACATTTGACCTTGAATAAATTTTTTTCCACACGCTGGAGTCATGTGGATAATTGACAAATTGTGTGTAATAAGGTTCTCAATATTCATGCCAATTTTTAGCTAGGTGCGAATTAATGTAACCTTGAATGTCTATTTTGACCGGACTACTACAGATTTTAACAACTTCATAAAAACCATGAATGTTTCACAATTTCGTATATCGGATAATGTGAACGACACGCGACAATGGTCGATTGTGATGTTATCGTAGTGTCGCTCATTACCACAGCACTATCTTCGCTGGCCTGATCTCCAGCTAAGGTACCGTTTGATAGCAATCAATAGTTTTATTGTTCCAACACTCGCGCAGTCGTGCTTTGAATTTCCCCCTTTGACACTGACGTCATGCCATTAGTTGTAAGGAGTGTACAGCAATTAAATTGGGCATTTGGGCAAGGCCCGGCTATTGTTTATATAAATCTTTCTATGTACTCACTGTCATTGTTAAAACACAAAGTACTCGTTAATTGAATTCATTTAGATTTATTTCAGGATTCTAAATCAAATAACAAAATTGTTGTAATATTTTATTTCTTTCTTGCTCTAAAATACTTTAATGTTTGCAATCTTTTGCTCGTCACATTTATTTGTCGACACACCTATTAGATCAACGCAATTAAAATAAATATACCTATTACGTTTATAAAATCTAGGTCGCATTTAAAATTAGTTGTGGTGTAAAAACAATTTAGTGGTTCTCAGTGTAACCGTTATCTCGTTGATGCTAGATAACCTCTGTTTCGAGACAGGGTTAGTATTGAATAGATCCCCGATGCCAGCCATCTTTGTGTAACCAGTTATCAATGTTTATCCAGTGTCTGTTTACATTAGCACGCTGCCTCTGATAACGGTAATGATGTATGAGATTAGCGTCAATTTTAAAATTATTAATGTGAGAACTGAGAACTATCGTGTGAAGTGCTTACAATGACTGAGGTTATAGTTGGTTGAGTCAGTATGCTTTTAATAAATAGTCATTTGGTTTCAAATGATACAGGGTCTTTAAAATGCATATTTGCAGCATGCAGATTTCTGTGTTTTACTTTAATGATTCGCGTTGTAACATAATTTCAGAATATTTTTCAAATATTAAATTGTCATTGAGCGCTTGAAGTAGTATTCTATTTAAATTATTTAAACAACGATACTTTAAATATTAAACAAAAAATAAAAATATAATTATAGCGCTAAATGCCGAGAATAATGGCACCGCAGTAATGTAATATTTTCAAGTACTTTTACGCCACACTGTATGTTAGTGTTCAGGTAATCTCATAACATGAATATCAGTTAAAAAGTCTTGTCATAGTATTTGGAAACTATTATGTAAAAGTTCAACTTGAAGTGTTTAGACACGGTGTTGAGTGCAGCTTGTTGTGAATTAAAAGTGCGCATTATGCAGTTGGCCTACTTGGTCTAGCATTAATGCTTGGTAACTGCCACTGGTGGTAAGTTTCCGGGTCATACGCATGTTCTACATTCCTCAGGAAAATGCAACTCATCAAGAACTAAGAAACTAGACGTAGACTTTACTCATTATCGTACGACCTTATAATATAGTTTCACAAAGCAGCAATTTGTCAGCTCTCACAATTAGTCACGGTAAGGCTTTCCAAGCTAATAATAATAAATCCGCCAACAGCTAAACTTACCATAATTTACCGCACAGCAACGTTGCAACGCAATTGTCATGCTAAAGGTCACAATCAGCATTTCTAGAAACAGCCGTTGTCTCTCGGCCAAGATCCAACGTCAAATCAATCTTATCAATGTGTCTAAAGCGCAGACCTAAGCGGATATGCTGTGAAAACGGGTCTTAGGTCACCTAACAGCACGTGTCTCATTGACGTCAATCAACACACATCGCGATAGCTTTCTAACGCGCCTATCCCTACTTAGCGTTTTATTTATATTTATCTTGAAAACTGCCTATATTTTTATTACCACAATGCTATCAATCTTGCGCACGTGGTTGGGAAAAATAAATATTTAGGATCCCATCAACATATTTATCATCTATATCGCTAATGTGTGTGTCCGCCATTGCTATCACATCACAATATTGAGCTCGTACCGATAACCTACATCTCGACCACGAGTTGTTTACTCCATAATACCTAATTGTCCAAATTCGATTACGTCAGTTGTTGCTGAGCTGCTGCCCACGCCTATTGTCCGTACAAATTCACCGGGTCTCGATTAAGCATCTTATTTATTGCACAACTGACCGTTTGCCCAAATTGTCATTTTGCAACTTGTTTTGATACTAAATCTATTGTTCTTATAAGGACGTTGTCAATATTTTGCTGTTCGATCTGACCAAAGTTTCTGTTTGTGAGCCCTTATGGTAAAGCTGCTAACAGTTTTGTTTACTCATGTCCATGTTTCTAATGCTTGCGTAATTGACGATAACAGCTTCGTGCCCTTCTGTGTTTAGTACCATAGGGCGTAGGCTATTACCTGATAATATCATTGTTGTTTGGCAAGTTTTCAAATTGCTGCAATTATTATTTTCGAATTCTTGGGAGACGCTATCTACTCTGATAATTCAATATGCCCTAAATCTTGTGAGCATGCATCACGTCGCGTTCAGCGAATATTATGCAAAGTTTACATAAGTGTAAGATAACGTTGTTTGACTTGAGTCCAGATTTCAGTTAATAATGACTCACATGTTGGATCGTGGTTTGTTAAAAATCTTGTTGTTTATGTCGCTACTGCGTTGCGTAACACGGACGCTGGTAGAGATTTACGTCTCCTGAGATAACTACGAGCTGATGAAAATTTTGTAACCCTCCTCAGTTGTCTAACGACCCGAATTCTTCGCGAAATAATTCGCGCTTCTGACGTTATTCCATCTGATAAATTTACACACTACACAATTTTTTTTAGTATGTCATAAAAATACAGTGTTGGTAGTTTATGTAAGTGTTCTAAAATTCAACTGCGTAGGCCGAGTGTCATTATATTAAACCTGTTTTCATTTATTTTTGTGTTGGAATCAGCAGCGCAGATCTCCGTTTATTACATTTGTTTAGCAAAATGTATCTATTCACATAGATTATCAATTTTACTTCGTTCCTCACTGTTAACATCATCGTACGCGAATACGGATCCGATTAAACGGTCTTAACCTAGTTGAAAGTAAGTTTTATTGTAAGGCTTCCACACCTTTACTCCTACTTAATTCTTGGCCAATACGGAATGTTCGCGTTTTAGTTCGGAGTAGATCGAGGTTTATTTTCTAAAACTGGATACTCACTACCCATAAAGACCCAAAACGGTTTATAAATTGTGTCAATATCGAATGCTATTAAATTAGCATTTTGCTATTCTGAATGTGGATATATGATTTTCTTCTTGCATTTTGCTATACCTAGATGATGTCACTAACTGTGAAGTCACTGAAGACCGTCAGACGTCATCACTGTTTTAAGTTTTTGAAAAATAATTTTAACAATACTCTTGGGACACATTTCAAACACTCGTTAACATTAATAATATCAAGTAATAATGATGACTAATACAATTAATAAGATACAAATGTTAATTGTTTTTGGTACAACACATTAATCAAATTCAAAGCAGCTTTGCCCGAATTGTCCTTCAGACCACTATGTTTTAAAAAAGCAATAAGTACTAAGTTTTTCGAAGCAAGGCTTTATTTAGATAGTCCTCATTGTTTGTGCTCTTTTATCATTGGTTTAGTACGTTTTAAGTGAATTGAATATCGATTACTATAAAAAGTAAAACAGATCGGAGGTGCTCAAATCTCGACCACTTCCTTTTCAACCGGTTCGATACAGTAAAATCGTACGATACGCAATTAAGATCGTGAGTGACCTCACGGCTATTTGCGACTGTGGTCTCAATTTTGATAATACTGATCATTGCAATGACCGCAGCCATGATTTCCAAGCCTAATTTTAGGAGATGCTATGATTAACTTTCTCCCAATTTTCGCTGTAGACCTAATTCAGCCTGATGACCGCAAAATAGACTTAACTCGTAATTGTTTCTGCTAATTCTTTTAACTCCACTTTCTTATTGGTTTAGTTCGGCATTCAAACGATAATTGCGAAATTAACTCTTGTGTTTATTGAATTTAGATCGATGTCAATGTCTAGAATAAAATTGACACTTGGATCAGGCTATTGTTATTGCATCATTACTGAATCACATCACATGGTTCGCGGCTCCGCTCCTTCGGTGATGTCATGTCCCGCTATTTCCTACATAATACACATAACATGGAAATTACATATTAAATTGCGGTCAACTTTAAATGATTTTGACCAACATCGAGAGGAAAATAATTGACATCTATTGACTTGTCATAATAATTCTGAACAACAAACAAATTAACACTCATCCTGGTTTACATCATCGAAATATTCTCACAATTATCATACTTATATGTGTTGAATAATCGCGTAAACTACTTTCTTGTAATTATGTCACCGGAAAATTTTAAATAGTATGTTTTATCATATAATTCTTTATGGGATTCTGTAAAATCCATAATGTGGGAGGTAAATTTTTAACTGATATTTAGGTAAACCATTTTACACTGTAAAATACACTTACACCTAGTCACCTACATTCTAAAGTACTAATATCATCCAGGAAACGACTGGAATTTCGCTCACTTCGATGTAGAAAGAGATACGAATGATACGATAAATGCTTATACCTGTACGTGAGTGAAGTAAAAAACGTTTAGTGCAAGGAGGTCGTGGCTTACTTAGGTACGCGGATCAGCCAATGCGGTTAAGCAATGATCAACTGACCTATTTGTGCCATGCCAGTTTAGCTTTTAAAAAAGTTATTTAATGTTCATGTGTGTGAAACAGGTTTATTGAATGGTCGTATAGATTATTTTCCTCGTTGCGTTCAGTTTAAACTTCTGTAAGTTTCGACATAATATTTATTTCGGAAAGTCCAGACGTCAAAATTTATTTGATTTATGATCATATTGAATTATAGTTACATCTTACGGAGTTTTTATTTCATTTGTAATAAAACATGCATTGTTGTCTATTGTCTTGTCACTTGGCTTGGTTAAAACATGATCTTATATAAAAAACAAGAAAAATAGACACAACTAGGCACCCACCACTGGCCACCACCACTACCCTTATAAGGCAGGCTACTTTCAATTTGACCGTTTAGTTTACTTTCTATTTATTCTAATTCAACGTCAACATGCGTTTCTTATGACACCGCGATTAGCATTCAACCGCCTGCGCCGACGTCAAGTCTGGGCTGTCACATGCAAGGCGTGCATAACGCACTTAAACGATTTCATTGCGCACGCGACGGTTAAGAGATTAAAGGGATTATCTTGATATTAGCCTTGTTGACACAACGGATGCTATGTTCTAGTTATCGTGACACGAGACACACGGGCATTTACACTTATATGTATCTACCTACTTAATCCAACTACTTATTCCAAGCATTCTACGTCCATATGTCGTTGGGTTAAATCACTCGTAAATGCGACATTTTTTTTCTCAAAAGTGAGCTTATCTCAGGCTTGGAATTGAGCCAAATACACTGCAGAAGCCTTTTCAACTTCCACTATTTTAGGCGTGCTCCATGGTTCCATGTCGTTTGCATATATTTGAATATTGGCTACGAAGCGATTCGCAATTACACCGGTAAGGCTATTTACCTCAAAGGACACCACGATCTTTAACCTGATCATACTTTATACGTATTTTACAGGCAAGGCTATGTAAAAGATTAGAATGTCTAGAAATATCCTTGTACCTACATTTTCGAGTTGGTACCGCCTCAACATTAATAAGTGTCAGTTTCTATACGATACGTTTACCTGCTTTGACCTTTACTAGTTTATACAGTCTTAACATTTTCCTTTTATTTTTGTAATTATTCTCTAGAACGTCTTTTCCTGTCTTTGGTTTACCTGCTGCCTTTTTTCCTATACCTATCAATTAAAAACTATTTATCATATCCAAGTCATTTTACACTTTTACACTATTTTGATCTTGCTCATAGACTTCTTAAACATGGATCATAGATAAATTATCACTACATCTATGATTCACATCGTTTCATATTTTGTTAACACTTCGTCATCTGGTAGCTTATGATTCAATAAATTTTATCTTGTTTCTACAAAAGTCTGCTCATCAAACAATTAAAGGAAATCGGCCTGGTTTTGTATTTGTTTTAGAGTTCTTATCTTTTGTCGTGTATCGTGATAGGTATTTAAAAAAAGATAAATCACCTTTCTGTTCTAAAAAGATTTTCCTTTCGTCGTTCTTAATATTACCTAAATAATGATGAGCAAATGGGTTCTTTATGAATCAGAATATTCTAAAGCTAGTGCTGTGTTACTATTACAGGTGAATATTGAAAAAGTTGTCTAATATTCTCCTGTAAGTTTATGCTGTCTAGATTTTGGATGTATATTGCCGTGTTTTCGACTTTTTCCAAAACTGTATTTCTATGTGTAGTTTGATCCAGAAATCTTTGTAAGTGGTTCTAGAGACAAATTAAAAACCCAAAGTACCTCATTGTATCAGCTTATTGCCTTCCACTACTGAATGTGGGCCCACCTTAAAGAACACCAACCTAGGGAAGGTTAAGTAGGGAAAGTCCTGGGCACACGCACGCTTCTATCTAGTGTCAGTCATCATTTAAAGTTTAAACGTCGGACCTTCGTGCAACAGTGCACACTAAAACAGTCCCAACTACATAGACCTAGTTCAAACTAAAGCAATCATAAATAAATGCCAATTGGATATATGAATTAGTTGACCAACAAATCAATTTGCTATGAACGAACAGTAGCTGCCGAGGTCTGTTTGTTTGTATACACGCCTCTTGATAACTGAATTAATTAAGTAATTAGATATCAAAGCAAAAGGCCATTACATATTTCTTTCATGGTCACTTCATTTATTAACCTGACGTAAGACAGACGGTTTTTTACATAAATTACTTTCGAAATGTCACCAATTGCAAACGATTTTTTGTTGAAATATTACAAGACATTAAGTATACGAGTGTTTTCACAAATGTATGGCCAAACCCAGGTCATACTTTGTTCTTGAAATTCTGAAAATATAATTTTTGGTACATATTTGAAAGCAAGATAGTAATAATTCGTAAAACCTTCAGTTGAAAAGATCAATGCGCGCAAACCCGACCGACAATGCAGCGAGGACTCGTTATATTATTATTTTTTTGCTGACCTACCCATGTTTTTGTGGGTAGCCTGCCAATTTGAGCACCGACTTCCTTATATACCCCACACCAACCCAACCCTAAACCAAACCTTAAACCGGAGACACGCACTGATTGGTCACTTCAAAACTGTAATATTGTTTTTTTTTTCTTTTCTGTTCTTGTTTATTTCTTGTGTTTTGCACCAAATAAATGTTTTATCTATCTATCTATCTATCTATATAGGTACCTAACTTTTCGTAATTGACCGGCACAAGAAAATGTGTACACCAAATTAAATAAATGACAGTGATAATAATCTTTTAAGTATGAATTCGACTGTGTTAGGTATTAACTCATCGCTGTTCAAGATACCATTCATCAACGTCATTTTATACATTATTTTACAATTAATTAATGCCAAATATCTGACTTGCTAATCTAATGATAACGCTACTGAAAAATTCTAACATTGATCATCATAAAATTGCGTTTTATGCTCTGTCGCATTACGTCACCGCTTCAACTCGCACTAGAGTTTTTATATCCACGCCATGGTCGGTAAGCTGTCTCTGTCTCGCTACTCATTAGAGTATATGTGTCTGTCTCGCTCTTGTGCTGGCGGCGACAAGCAGTCTGGGTCTTTCTGGCGGACACTGCGTAGCAAACAAAACCCTAGGTCACGGGCACTGGACACATTTTCGTACAATGCCTCATCTGAATAAATTTTCGTGTACTACTCCCTCGCGGTTGTATCCACCTTGTTTGGATTGTTTAGCCTTTAGGTAGGTTACTAAATTGAGCGATATTTTCATCGGATATTTTGCGTGTTTTCTTCTAAGTACTTAATAATTAAGGTCTTACACAGTGTTTCCTATTCGTACCCAATCTGACTAATTAATTCTCCTAAGCAAATTCTAGCTTAACATGAAAATTACGCTCTTCAATCTTCGTGAAAGTTTAATTTCGGCAGAAAATTGGTGCCAGCTGTTTGCGAAAATAATGCTCATTTTACGTGTAAATTCACTTTACGAAGAAATTATAATATTTTCGTCAACCACACCGTTCCGCTCGTTAAATATAAGAACTCAAGGTCAGGGATACATTACCAAAGGTACTTGTTGAAAAACAAGGGCAACGTGAGAATTCGGTAGTACAATGAACGTGTCACGCAGTTCCACTCCCTTCCCCGCTGTTAATAATACTGTAATCTGATAGGCTGAAAGCTTGACAGGCGTTCGTGCCAACTAATACATTAGCATCTCATTGGAGATAGCATCGTGCCAAAAGGTTGGAGTGATGGACAAACGGGACTGCTTAAGAATTCATGGCAGTGAATAATAAATTGAAAATATGTCTGTCTCTCTTCACGATGCATCGACAAAAAAATAACTGTAAAATATGATAAAATTTCAATCCAAAACATTCATATCTTTTGTCATATAATACATCATAGACCTGTTGCTAATGTGGTTTCTTTTAATTCGTTTGTGAGCAGGTTATCGCATGAAGTTGTATAATCGGCACAGTATGCAAATAACTAGATTCACCTCGTCGTTATTAGAAAATACTCGCACCTCAGTCAATTAATCCCAATACTGTGAATTTCAACAGCGAAATCTTTTTATAGAATGTCGTGACAAGTGATGCAAAAAACTGTCCTTTTATGTTGCTTAAGACGGTTTCTAAATATTCAACATTAGCTTTTGACGTGTTATTTTACTGCCTAGCAGTAAATAATAACCTATTTTTTTAATAAGATATCTTTTTGGATCATTGGCTCCAGAGATTTCCCGTTACCTACCTCTTTATAATGTCAGTGCAGATATTTTATGCTGTTTAAACTGTTTACCTTCACTCGTTATACTTTTTACTGAAAGGTTGTACAGTTATTAGAGAAGTTACGGTACTTTTGCAGATTGGAGGTATTTATGTCTTGTTTCCAGCACGCTTTAAGTTTTTACCCTTTTTCTTCAGATATTTTTTTCGACCATTTACCAAATCATTTGAGTATTAACAGCTGCGTAGACGCGGAGTCATTTCCAAACCACTTTATAGACTTCGCAAGAAATACAATAAACTTAATAGTTTTGGAAAACTATCAAAGTACCGCTAAACACGTTGTATTATTTTTAGTGTCCGCAACCACCGCGATGATTTCCGACAGCAATGCATCGACATTGCGGTGGTCTTTATAGTTTGTTGTGCTACAGTTTTTATGGATTCCCTTAAAATAACGACCGACTCACACAGGTTGTTTTATGGTCGTCCGTTTTTATGACTGTTTTATTGCTATCGATGTCTATTGATATGATTGATATGCGTCTATCGTGTGGCGCTTGTTTAACGATAAATTTATCGTTCTCATGCATTATTTATTTTGATCGCGTTGTAGAGCTTGTAGTTTTCAGTTTCATTGATGTTTCATCGACGTCATTTGTCCCGTCATTTTTCACAGCAGTGAGCAGTTCTTCTAGACGAGGCATCAGCCCATTCCCGGAATGAGCGCGAGCGTCAATGATAATCGTGTTGATTGACGGATGTCTTCCTGCCCGTTACTTCGTTAACATCATTATCATAGTAATATCGACCTTAATACTTGACAGTAAGTTTCATTTGGCCGTGTTGGTCATCATTGTAGCGGCACTTTTCACGGCTGCGATCTATTTGGCCTCTACGGGCTTAGGTATCGTAGAAGAGCCAAAACCGATCATCGACTTCTACGAGGTCTATTATTAGCTAAATGTAACACTGGTATACTGTTCACGTGTGCGCTGTGAGTGCGTTATTGTCAAAACTATGTTTACTATTTGCACTTTGAAACTTGGCCCGTCAACCCTGCGTGGTGCCATTAACTGAAATGTTGATGAAGTCATCATTTTGTTAAGGTGTATTGTTCGGGGACTGGGGTTCTGTGTACGCGTGTTAGATTTACAACTGGTTAAGAAGTGGTACCTTTTGGATGAATTAAGCCATTATTAAATAAACACAATGAGTACTTTTGATACATGTATTTTTTCCTTTAAATGAATTTAGTAAAAAATACATAATTTTTTAAATCGCCAGTCGTTTGCTCTGCCGTTTTTAGGGTTCCGTACCTCAAAAGGTAAAAACGGAACCCTTATAGGATCACTTTGTTGTCCGTCCGTCTGTCCGTCTGTCAAGACCCTTTTTCTCAGAAACGCGTCGAGATATCAAGCTGAAATTAATATCACATTCTCAGGTCTGCTTTCACTCAAAGCCGTGAAAAAATCAAGTTTCTAAAGCAACGCAAAAAAAAGATACGGCGGTTTATATTGCATATTTAGAAATTTGCAAGAGAATCAAAACCTATAGGGTACTTCCCATTGACCAAGAATCATGAAATTTGGCAAGAAGCAAGGTAATGTAGCACAAGTAAAGGAAAAACTCCGAAAACCGTAAATTTGTAGTTAGTTCACATCAGGCGTCCGTCTGTCCGTCTGTCTGTCAAGAACCTTTTTCTCAGAAACGCGCCGAGATATCAAGCTGAAATTAATATCACATACTCAGGTCTGTTATCTCTCAAAGCAATGAAAAAATTAAGTTTCTAAATCAACGCAATAAAAAGATACGGCGGTTTATATTGCATATTTAGACATTTTCAAGGGAATCAAAACTCAAAACCTATAAAGTACTTCCCATTGACTTAGAATCATGAAATTTGGTAAAAAGCAAGGTCATGTAGCACAAATATAGGGAAAACTCCGAAAACCGTAAATTTGTAGTTTGTTCACATCAGGCGTCCGTCTGTTCGTCCGTCTGTCAAGAACGTTTTTCTCAGGAACGCGTCGAGATGTCAAGCTGAAATTAATATCACATACTCAGGTCTGCTATTTCTTAAAGCAGTAAAAAACTCAAGTTTCTAAATCAACGCAATAAAAAGATACGGCGGTTTATATGGCATTTAGATATTTGCGAGGGGTTCAAAACCTATAGGGTACTTTCCATTAACGGAACCCTCGTTGCGCGAGTCCAACTCGCACTTGACCGGTTTTTTTTATTTCATAATTATTTCAAAAACAATACATTCAATATCTATCCTCATTCTGCCCTCGATTAATTTCATGATCTTATTACCGAGTTGGAGTATGACACAAAACTAGATTGAATACAACTATAAATAAATCTGAATACCTACCAAGTTTTTATATACATACATAGCGGCATGTAAAACTTATTTAAATGCAAACGAAGCATTGTAAGCACCATCTGTCGAGCATGAACAAAAAGCAATTCATCGCACATTAACATTTACCAAGAGCCCACAAAAAATAATGACATCACTCTTTATTTTGACTCGCTTGAGCGTACCCCGTTTGCAAGCGGTCAACAAATACTCGTGCAATTAGCAACAAATTAATGAATTTATCAATAAATCTTAGATTACAGTTAACCTTGCAATTGTTCTGACCCAAAAATCTTAATAAAAGCTCTGGCAAGTAGCGGTAGGCGTCAATTTGATTGCAAACGAAGCTGTATCAATCAACCTAAACAACGGAAATTGATGTCACAGAACAGCTATTTTGTAGGCAGTATCAATTTTCGATAATGTCCCAGACAATGGGCCATTTATGTTCCTTTTATTAACCTAAACGGTCGAGCAAATCGCTCAAATGTTCATATAAGTACTTGTCATAGTTGAAATTTTTGTCTCAATACTACTCAGGTCACGCTTTTTACGCGAACGACAAGTTGTGCACGTAATTCATTTAATCAGTACGCGGAATCTGAAACCGAGCGGAGTTGTAATCATAACGCAATTTTCTAATAATTTTATATCTGCACAGTCACCAAACTCAGCAACTTTGTATCAGTACCGGCTCAATACGATTGCGACCTTTTCATTGCTGGTTTTGTTTTCCTCTGGTTTGTGAATAGACTTCATTTCCAGTAACCTACGATGTTCGAAGAAAAAACCGACTTGTTCGAAGCATTTCATCGTTCACGCATTCACCAACATGCGCAATTTCATCCTGCCAGATTTTTTTTGCGAAGTTTTTTACTCGCCTCTCGCGCAACAGTGGAACGAAACAGAATAAACAAGTCTGTTTTTGTATAAGATTTTTCATGGTGAAGATTCGGCTTAAGTCCACGTCATGGTATGATGGAAGCGTTTTAAATTACGGCCTACAGCCTTTTTTATACGCAGGTACTCTCTGTTGTATCTACGTTGTAAAGAGTGAAATAAATTAAGTCATTGTTCACGGGTTCGAGGAAATTAGTCAAATTAGTAATTATTACGGTTTTTTTGTTGTTAAATTAGCATTTGAAAGTGTTTCTTCAAACATCTGTTCTTCTTCCACTTCGCAACAATTATAAATTCTTTTGGTTTTAACACCATCATCAACAAATTTGAGCACATAACAAGAATCCTTTAAACTTTAGCCTATTGTCTATATTGTTGTTTCGATTGCATTGTCTCTAAAAATATACCTGAATTTGTAATTTATGCTAACTACTTCTGTTTCCGTCACGGTTATATTTAGTAGCACTTCCTCACTTGTTAACTACACTTTTTTTAATTCATGGAATAAGTGTGCTTCGCTCTCATTACCCTTAATTTGCATATAGAGTGGGGCTTCATGTTAAAAGCCACCCTCAACTGGCCCTCGGGTGTAATAGGAACTCTCAACATCCAACTTTAATTGAAAATCATTTTACTCTTTACTCCATTAATAAGATTCAGCTAACTTTCCTTGCAGTCTAGACATTATCTAACAATGTTTGCAATGCAGTGCAGCGTGTTTTGTTTCTAAATGTAAAGGGCTGTTCTGCAATTAATTTCACATGTATAGAAAAACCAGTTCGTTTGACTATGAATGAGGAACGACTTATACACATAAGTCGTTCCTCATTTATTACTTATACAAAACACCCTGACTAGAATGTCCTTGTCCTAATCAACGACTAGGTTTTTTCTGTTTATTTAACAACATTATCGAATTTGACGACCGTGAACTGTGCACATGATGTGAGGAAATAATTAAAACTTTAAAAACATTTAGCTCTTCTTTAGAACCTATTTTTGGTGCCAACCGTCAATCTAAATGTCGAAAAGTCTAGACGTAAGTGAGAAATATATCGTTTACATGCTAATAAGATATATTTTTAGCATTTAAAGATATATTTGTTTATTTGACAATTCAGTATACCACTTATGGGTCCATCAATGGATCATTTAACACAATGTTTGATCGCGATAAAATCAATGAACCGATGAATTGTTGCGTGTAATCCGACGCGTGGCATTGAACTTCGCAGTCCCTAGTTTGAATAAGAACAATGCTATTCTAATGCGTATTAACACTTATATTTTTAATATTCGCAACAGTTACTGATAAACAATCTCCTTTCGCCGGTGTAGTGCTCGGCATAACAACAATGGCCGGCCGCGTCTAACTTCGGCGATGATGTCAGCTTTCCTTTAATGACCGCTTGAATCGCCTGCAGCATTTCACAAGCGTAAACAACTCGGATTTTTTCTCTCTTTTACACAAATTCATACTGACGATTACCTGTACCATCAAACGTAGAAGAAAATAACAAGCTTGTAAAGAATATTTAATTGGCCTCGTTTTGTGTTTCCTATTCCACACAACGCTGTTTTACTGACGATATAATGCCTTACAATTTAGTATGTGTTTACATATTGAAATAACTTTGCATATATCGCGTAACAGAACTGGTTGTTTTGCAATTCGGCACGTATGCGCGTTTGCTCCCAAAACCGAACCCGCCCCGGCCCTTGAGATCCTCGAAACCAATTATTAACATAATGCCCCGCCAAGAGCATTATTTGAAGAACAAAATCCATCAAGAAAATGATTGAAATTACTCACAACTTCGGGCTCTTGTCTCTCCTTAAAAGATTACTTCACTCGGAGTTTCGACAACGCCTAAATTATTATCGAACACGTTTTTACGTGGTTCAACTTTAATCATGTTTTTATCTCACACTGCAACATCTAGTTTCTAGAGAATATGCCAGAATAAGGCCCTTCACGCATTAAATTAAACCTGAGAAAGCACTCGTGTCAAATAACTGTGAGGTTATTCAAGGTTGCAAGATTTAGAAACGCACCAGGAAGCACCGGTGTCAGATCGTGCACAAGAAACTCGTGGTCATCGGTTTCTCCAATCGTCAGTCGGCCATAATTTTGTTTTATTACTTCCCACCATGGTTTTCATTCGTATAGTCTATCGTATATCCTTAATAACAATGTTATACGCCTCTGAAATGAATAGTTGCAATCGATAAATAACTGTCAAGTAACAAATTGTAGAAACCATGAGCAATAACATACAATCGTGTAAGAATTTCCCGTCTATTATTGCTATTTGACTTCCGAGCAAAAACTTTAACGTTAATGCACGTGCAGTCACTTCTGAATTCAAATGCCAGTGTCCAGTTTAATTGCCTTCAATCTGTTCTACATGGGGAGGAAAACGCTTTGAAATGACCCTGCCCCGCTCGCTTAGGCAAGGATAAATTGAATGAACTTTTTGTGTCTGCTCTCTAAGTGAATACTTTAGTTCTTTTTGGCTTGCTCTTGTAATATTTCATGCTAATGGCTCACCGTTTTAGTCAGGTTGTCTGGCTAAATTACAAGTCAGGTGCATGTGCTCAATGTACTTTATTAGGTGTTAATAGCGAGTCGACATTGTGACTAGATACTTAACATGTGGCAATGTAGAAATTTTATTGAATTTCGACAAATAATCTTTTTTCGCTGCAGATTACTAAAAATAAAAAGCAGTTTTCAATTGAATAATAATTACAGTTTGAGCTCGCTTGCAATGTTACAACTCACAAATTACCGGTTGTTGTCGAGAAGCGCGCTTCGCGGCGTGATGTGCCCTTCACGATACTGATGGTACCTTGCTTTAGACACGTTAATTTCTATAATCAGTTGATGCAAAATGTTAAACTTTGTATCCAATTGCTGTACTTGATCCTAATTCTCACCTAACAACCTCAACCGTACCTTGATATTTTCCTCCAGAAAGTTCGAGATTAAATATTTAAAGCAACAATAAAAAGTCGACTGAACGACATTGATTTCTCAAATGAAAGTTGTTGTGCTGTTATGCACCACAACGTTATAGTTAATTAAATTCATAGTTCTTAAACGTCTGATAAAAGAGCGAAGGTCACGGATTCAATTTTTAAGAATGATTTGCAGATTCCGTTCTGATACAAATTTGCTTTGAGGTGTACCTGGTGATTGATTTTTACCATTCGTTTCTGGCTGGTTAGACTTATGAATGCAAAGTGTTGATAAAATTAAGAAATAGTACCATCTGAAATGAAAGAATTATTACTTGCAGTTAGTTAATATTCAGATGAAAGATTATTTTTATTCGAACGTTGTCTCTGTCCACACATTAATGTTTGTTTCAAGCTCTTCTTGGAAATTGCGATGTCTTCCGGCTGTGTTTGGCAAACAGACTTGTGTCAAATTCATTAATGTTGCTTCCAATCGCAACTAATGTTGTTCTCAGCGGATCAGGTGGTGAATAGCATTAGGACACTGAAGTTGTAACAATATGAATTTAGCAATATTTCATACTCGTAATTACACACGGATCTAGAAAGTACTGCTTGAAACAAAATGACGCTATTGGCAATTTTAAATTACGTTTTGAAACTTGAATCCCGCATTCGACGACATTTGTCTGCAATTGTAATTATTAGTTTCTTCGTAAAATAGATTCTAATTCTGTCTTTAAAGATAAGAAGAAAACGTCACCGACGGAAATGTCCGATATTTCATTTGAAATTTTACTTTGTGCGTATGAGTCGTTTTATTCTTTTGTCGTCTCGCGCCTACAGAAAATTCGTCATTTTGCATTACTGAAATAGTCTGTAAGTTCTGCAACATTGTCGTCAAGACTTTGTGAGAGCTTTACGGCCTTTTCCTTATAGCAATTACTTATTTTGTCCTCTTTGTCCACTGAACAGATCCTTACTGTGACGATGTGTGAATTTGTTAGCTTACAAGCAATAAACATGAAGTTACTTTCGTCAAAGCTATTATTTATGTTTGTTTGGCAACAAATGCATTTGAATTGCAAGCGTTGGCACATGTTGCATTATTCAATCAAATTGATTGAGAATTATAATAGTCACAACCTTTATTAATTGTAATTATTATATACAATTTTTTTGCAGGTATAATAATAATTTAATGTATAATTACTGCCGCTTTCTGGTTTGCTTTCGTGAAGGTAATCTACTGTATTTTATATCGTTAGACGCAGCTATCGGACCCAGTTATATTGACCGACATGAACATAATGTTTTAACAAACCAGTTTCTACAGAATATTGAACTTAATATTATACTATTATTCAATGAAATGTTACTCTCTAACATCGTATTTATTGTTACACGACAGCTGTGGATTGCTTCGCAGAATACAGTCTGATTTGAAAAGATTGAGGTTTATTAGTAACTCATGGACTCGTTTATTTTAATTGCTGCTTCCTGTAGCCTTTGGTTTAAAGTTACGATCGTTATAGACAGTGACATACATTCTTCACGCTGTAGTATTCTTAGGATCACACAGATTTATCTTTTTACCCGCGTGTTAATAACCTGTACGGGGCAAATAACATGGAATAATTATAGCGACGAAAATGGTCCTCATTTTGCGCGTCGAGCGTTGATCAAAGCAGTTTGTGTGAGGCTGGTTTTCAAAGTGACGCTTATACTAATTGGTCAGATTACAGAGGTCGCTTTTGTCGTCCGACTGTCGCACGGTTGTGGCACGACGTCGACCGTGACAGATACGCGATGTGGACAAGTTTGCGGAAACCGTTACTTAGCCCGAACTGTAGCCATGTTCTTGTCTCTCCCTTAAAATCGTAGTTTGACAGTTCTGCTATAGTCAGAGATATATTAGCTAGCGAAACACGATCTAAGAACACATATTTATCCCGGCCTTGAACTTGGTCAACCTTTGATCAACACAAAAATGAAAACGCCAATTTCACAATAAAATTGGTTACTCTGTACTGTTTTTTCTTTTACCACAATTAATCTTTACTCATCGGTAAGAAGAGGAAATATTGAAGACAAATTGTGCAAGACACTGTGCCGCTGCACTTCGTACAAATTGACCAAATGTCACGCGTATCTTCTGCGAAATAATCAACAATAAGAGATAATTTAGCTCCCGGGTTATCCCAGCAATGAACGCAGTTCTAATTGTTGCCAAGTGTGATGTCACCAAAGTGGCTTCATGTAATTTCAGAAAGAATTTTCCCTTTGGCAATTTTAATTGTTATTCTTTCGTTCAGAGAAAAGTAACTAGACACCTCGGCGATGTTATTCTTTGACGGGGGGCCAAAGTTAGTTATTTTCTCGAAATAGCAGACCAACTGTTGCGAATTGTAACTAATGACTGCAATGTCTCGGGGCGATTGCAGGAGTGCAACTGTATGATAAATTGTTAACCAACCTGATCGTTTATTCCTGACGTGCAGGTATATCATTCTCTAAGCAAATGGCGAGTTAAAATTTAACAAAGTGTATGTTATTATTTCGTTGATGGATTCTCAGAAATGTTCATTTGAAATGTTCTTATATAAAAAAATATAAATCCGACCACAAAATGATGCATGCTGTGGCAACCTATAATTGAGTCTGCACTTAACATAGGATTTCATATTATTGTAATATATAAATGTAACTAGTGTAAGATTTGTTGGTTGTCCTAAATAAATAAATAAAATAAAATAAAAAATTTGCGCCATGAGACCTGCAGCTGTTTTAAGCGGGTTTTTTGATGAATCAATTTCTCGCTTTCAGCGCTTAATTAATTTCTCCAAGGTTAACCGTAGTAGATTCTTAAACGATTATCTAAACTATTTCGAAATTGAAGAGTTTCGTGGAATTATAAGTGGTAACTGTACTAGGAATGCTGTCGCGGCGCATTGTTTTAATTGTAGTCGAAACATAAACATGGCGTGAGAAGTTCGCCCACTGGTCTCAGACGGGTTCTCACGGGCGCGACTCGCCTGGGCATTCCCCGATCTACACGCGAACGCCTTTGACTTTAGCGACCATGTACTGTGAACAGATTTCGTTTAATTAATTTTTAAACAACACTTATAATGAATTCATTGTTGACATTGGTGCGCAATATGCAGGACAATTATAATGTACTATTTAAATATTCATTATTAAGAGAAAAAAAAAACAATTGCAGTAAACTGGGCTTTAAGGTCATCTAAAGACTACACGAGCATAACGTGACCCCTCTTATATATTATCATCACTGTATTTTTTTCACCTCTACATTATTTTTTAAATATCAACAGTTTTCCTTATATATACACAGTAACTGTCACTATTTATTTTGTCTCGTCATTGTGTGCAATATTTTCCTTGTTTACTATAAATTCTCCGAATGCTTCATGCATCGCGTGATAATTTGCTAACCTTTTCTTAAATGGTTAATATGGTTATTTATTAGAAATGTCCATTTCCCCAATGGCAATTATTAAAATGGCAAAAGACCTTCCATCCAACTAAAGTCATCCCACCAAGAAAGGTGGGTTGTCTTTGGAAGGTCTTCTCGGCCCCCGACGGCCAACATAATTCAAACAAAACACATTCTCAAATAATTTTTATCACTTGCAGCACTTTGTCAAATTAATACTCATTGTTTCATATGATAGTATCGTCTTGTTTACTTAAAGTTGACAGAACATAAAGACTTCATAATCGAATACCAGTAATTAACGATAACACCCGATAAACCGAGATCGATTGATAAACACCACAACACGGATTCGATTCTCCGTAAGATAACAAACCAGAAATCGAAGCTTGTAAAAACAGAATCATCAGAATTTCAACAATTCGTTGCCCCCGCCACCGCAATTTGTACCTAATCGATTCAAGTTGAATTATGCAATACATAGTGTGCGTTTATTGTATCGTAATCGGACACCTAACGATGCGAAGTCGGCTGATAAGTTGTCAAACGGTGTCTCGCATTCTTTCTCAGTGTACACATCAGCACATTGCAACTCGAGTCACCGGCGCTCTCACGTGACCACGGATATAGAGACGTAATTAAAATCTAAAATCGTAGCAATGTTGATTAACAACCGTTTGTTTGTTACGGCAAAATTGAAAACTTTATTAGCTAGGAGTTGGGAAATGAAACAGCCAGGCCTCAACCACGTGCGCATACATACAACTTCAGTTAAACGAATCCTGCAGTGACAAGTGCGGAACCCATTACTTTCTAAAATATATACACATTTCCCTCAAAAATATTGAAAGAACTAAACGTGACATAAATTGATAAAAACATCACAACTTGATGAAGAAAAGTTCTTCCAGACAAATTGATAATTTCCGCACTCAAACTGCTTGCGTAATGTCTTACAAAAACACGTTCCGTTGCTTTCGTATATTTTTCACGTTACTGAACTGAAAAAGAACTCAATTATTTACACTCTCAGATTTTATAGCCCCAAGATCCTTTACAAGTTTATCCAAAAATATAATTCAATTAAAATATTTAAAATCATTTTGCATGCCAATTGTTTTTGCAATGTCTGTAGGCACTTGCCAAGATTTTGATCTGGAAGTTTATTTTTATTCTATCATAGAGCCATACAGTCGATTGCATCACTAATGGGCTTGGACTCTTGGACATAATTAATGTAGCGAATGTTTCCCGCAACAGTCCGCATATTTTATACGACAACGGTGTGCACGGTGCGTTGTCGAACTATAAAAGGGCTTAAGCCTTTTCAAATTACGTATCAAACTACTTGTAGTAATATTGTCAAGTCACCATTTGGCACGAGACGGGTGTGCCGCAATTGCGAACACGCTCGCCAGTTCGTAATGAGAATAATGATGGAAGCTTGCGCCATAGATCAGTTTGAGCGCGTGCGCGGCTTGCCGATAGCGGGAAATCGCTAATACTTGCGTAAATACGGCAGCCGCTGCTGGGCTTTAGATTAGATTTAGCTGATCGAAACTGTTCTCAAATGAATTTGTTTCTATTCGTCATTCAGTGTTTTGCCCACATTATCTTGCATTTCATAACGATGCCATTTTACTTGGTGCCACTTAGATTATTTTACTTTACTATTGGAAATAAGGAAGCCAATCCTCCAAACGAGTTGCAGATAAAATACACCAGTAACGTTTATAGAGGCAACTATTTCATAGAAATGACAAGTGGGTCATATTGCATCAATAGAACGATGCACGCGAACGTTAAAGACACCATAGCGCTGATTGCGAATGCAACTTTGTAATTTTCTCGTGTCACGAACAACTACAACGTATGCATTTACAGGCGAAACACTTCACGGGAACCACTGTTTGATTTGCAACCAGACTCATTATCTACGCCACGTATTTGCTCGAAAATCGTGTCATTGATATTACATTCGAAACTGGTATCGATTTCACTGCAAATTTACATTTTTTTTAAAGGAAAATTGAATGTTATTAATAAACATAAAGTATGTTTTCTGCCGTAATTATGTGGAAGGATGGAATAATTTACATGATTAACACTTCAGCAGGTTGTCTTACATATTTTCCATTGCATTTCGCAACGGGGTCTATAATTTACGCACCAAGGAGTAATTAGGTAGTTAACTCACCAAGTATTTGCGATTGATTAAGTGCTTTTACATTTTTCTAAGATTCCAAGACTGGTTCGTCTCAATCGGTTAATAATAATAGAGAATTATTTTTAATTTACTCTTATTTATGTGCAATCATAAATTTTGTCTTTACACGAATGCACCTCTCGATGTCTCAGACACTTCTTCATGTTAATCTCTTGCTGGTTTTGGGCTAGCTCAGGGTGGTTACTTTGTCTGTGCATTAGGTAAGTTCGTTTTATTCGTATCAAAATTATGCGTTGATTCCACAATGGTTCTATTTTTTTCCGTCTGTCTCTGTGTTTTGTATTACTTTGCACTCAATATTAAATCGTGTATCTATGAGCCTGCTAAATTATCACATGGCTTTTAACTTGGCAACTATTAGTATTTCAAAAGTAGGATCCACTTAATACATCTCTCTGAAAGTACTTCTCGGAAATCAAACAGCTCTACGCCGGGAAGTCGGGAGTTATTTTCTTAGAAGCGGTCTTGTTGTTGTCCCTCACGTTCGACAAAAAGATTATCAAGAGATGCGATGACACTCGCCTCTTACTTTATTACAATGTGAAGCGTAATTCATTTTACAGCTCAAGAAATATATCGACACTTTTTCTGTTTGAATTATATTCTGCAAAAAAAAACTTCTAATAAATACTTCAGCGGTCGACGATCAAACGAAGCTTCTATGCCAGAGATACTCATATTCGGGTCGATGTACTCAAGAAATTCGATATGTCGTCGATGTTCGTGAAGCTCATGGAGCGTTGCGGTGTGCGGGTCACATAGAACCGGGAGGGAGTTCATTACACGAATTCTGGGCTCCACTAGCACTGATGGCAAAAAATGTTTACGTCATTTCGCAACGACACTTGATGGACGGTGGGAGAGAAGTTTTTTTGCCCTCTTGTCAGATCACTCTATTCGCCGGTTCGTCACGCGGACGTTGACCGTGGTTCAGCTATTTAGGGTGTTCATTTACTATATACTCTTAAGTCTTATTATCTCATGGGACATCATGGGAAGTTCTAAGACTTTAGTATTTGTTCTTGGCATGTATTTTGGTTAGAGTTTCCGTTAGTGGCAGATCATCTTTTATGAATTCAACCTCTATATAATTTTCTTAGGTATTTTATTAGTCGCAGATAATACAGTCGATATTTTTTTATCAAAGTCAGTTAAAGGCCGTGTCAAGTATTAAATTAATGCTTGTAGTTTAATATTTACAACCTCAGATAAATAGTCTGTCAGCACGGCCGCTTCCATTGTAAAGTTTGCAAAAACTTTTCGCTAGCCGATCCTGCGCGTGCCAAAAAGTTTGAAGTTCTTGCGATTCATCATCGAACTTTTTATCACTATAAAAAGATTTTTCCTTTTTTTTGCTGTCATGTTTAATGCAAAAGTTCTACCGACTCAATAAATACTTAGCCTAAAATCGATAAATATCTGCCTTTGGAATAAGTGTGAGATGTATAATTTTATTTTCTACAAGTCCTAAGTTATTGAACTTGGACTAGAATAGATTTTTAGAATTAACTGAAGCACTTTTTTTAAGTGTTGTCACACCTTCAGTATGTAAATCAAGGTGTGCAGGCTGTGCGTGAGTAGTATATAGTGAGTATAGATAGCGTGCATGGTGAGCGGATATCGTGCGGACGGTGAGCACGCGGCGCGAGCGCGCCCAGTCAGAGTGCCGCCGCGCCGCCAGACGCACGCGCGACCTGCACGTGCTAACCACTACTTTAGTTCGACCAGCTCATCACTGAACTTTGCGTCTAAATAAACTTTGTCTCGTACACAAACAAACAAATGATGTCAGTTTGTATGTACCTCGTTTGTCCCTGGTTCTTTCTCGTGATCTACTTGGCGTTCCTTATGCTGGACGTGTGAGACCGGCTGCGAGTCTCCGTACTAGTGTCTGTGGAGGGTTGAGAGCGCAGACGCGGCGTCGCGATCGATAAGTGTCGGCAGCGGCTCCGGTCGGTGTCAGCCGTGCGTCGCGCGGGCTAACACGCGGGTGGTTTTGGCGCGCTCCGGCGACGGTGCGAGCGGTGCCGCGTGCCGGGAGCGCCGGTGGTGTTATGCGGGGCGGGTGCGGCCGCCGCCGGGCCCACTGCTGAGCCAGCTGACCGGCCGTCACGATCGCTCCGCACGCGTCGGGCACGCGGCCGCGCGGCGCGCCCGCCATGAGCGCGGCCACGCCAGAGGTGCGCGGCCCGCCAGCCGACGCCGCCTCGCCGCATGTCGCACTGCCCAGGATCAAGCCGGACCTAGGCCTCAATGATGCTACCCTGTTTGCAGTCTACTGCTTCATCAAAAATTTCATTGGGTGAGTAGTATGCAAAAAGAAATTTGTCCTGCGTGCTACGTCGTCCTAGCTTTGTCTGCCTTGTGAATTCTTATGTAATACAAAAAAAATCACGATGCACACCGATTGAACTACAATTTATTTGATATCATTTTTTGCTCCATAGTCGGAATGGCAACTAGTCGTCGAGACACGAATAATACACATATAAATGCTGAAAAAGACGTTTATACATTTCCAATCAGTAAAGACCTTAGACCACCTAAAGCTATTAATCTACTACTAGTAAAAATTAATCTGCAAGGCCAGATTATGATTAATGTTTGCTCCTTGTAGCTGTAGATTTGGTAACTCTTTGATCGCCGATTCGGTCAAGGAGTATGTATATGTATGTCTATCTAAAAATTATGATCAAAATTCGTCTAACCACTCATTTTAATGTACAGTAAATGTTAAACATATTGTGGGAATATTATTCAACTGTTATTCGTATTGTACAACACAATGGGTAGGTTCCTCAGCCTTGACTGAAATGAGTCGATTTTAAAATCACTTGTGCATTATCGGTTAGCAACAAAACATTATTTCTCGTGCCTATGTTAAGTACGTAATTTCTTATTGAACGCTAATACAGTCGAACGACCATGCAAGTATTCGGCCTTAACATTACCCTGACACTATAAAGATTTCACAAATTAACGCGCTATCGAAAATATTTTGCAAGTTCTCACAAGTTTAATGTTTGTATTGATGTTTATATCAGCTACTGATAAAACTTTGTTTAATCCAATATTTTTCTGAGTAACCTTGAATTTAACATAAACCTTGTCATGTTATGTCCACACCTATGTTTACGTTTTTTTATCGCAAACTGGGTTTGGCTCGAGGGACAAAAAATCCTCAATACTTTTACGACTCCATACTTATTTTTAGTTCCACTCATAATTTCAGTATTCAACTAAATAATGGATAGTGGTGTGCAATTTAAATAAATACTTCCAAATATTGCCACTCTGAAAAAGGAGAATATTCTAGCAGAATGATCGAATTCATTATAAAACTTGTATCGCTTCAAAACAATAAAGCCTCGTTAAAGTTTCTGTTTTCGACTAAGCTAAATTGACTAACAACAACAAAATTGTTAGTTGTTGAATATCACTAAGCAATTATGAAATTTCTCGACCGGACCATTTAGCAACTGCGTGTATCGCCCCACATAATTTTCTTTTTGCCATAAAGAGCACAGTGTCTGTAGCTAATTGTTGGCAATAAAGGGCGGACATTAACCGTGCCGAACTTCGTTGTCAAGAGAAAGTCTTCGTTTAGAAAGTACGCTTTGTTTTGTTTTCGTGTTCAGCTGTTTGGTCCTTGGCTGATAAGCACCTAGATACACTGATACAAAGATAACTCATGCACTTTAAAGTTAACAGATTGCGATAGTCGTCTTGGTAATCTGCGTTACTCGGCCACTGTTTTCTATAAACGCATTCACAATTAACATTCTGAGTTTCCATTTTGCATATCTAAGCAGATTGACGTTCTATTTACCAGCAGCATGATCGAGTGCATCGCCTTGCACGTGACTGCGGTTCTATGAAATTTTCGTTTTCTTTAGCAGAAAACGTTTGCACGTGTAACTGCAGGTTCTTGCTTTTTATGATAGTATCATCGTCTCTAGCTGCACACGACTTAACATAACTTCTCACCACAGCTTTGGATCATTTGATTGGTGGTTGATTTTAGATGCAAACTGTTGCTTTGTTGCAACGGGCATCATCACTTTCACAAGAAGAAAAGGGAAAGTCTCAGTGGCGCCCGCTCCCTTGCGGTCAGATTAGCTCAGGCTATCGGCCGGCGCTAATTCCTCTTGTTTATTTCATTTCACACTAATGGTTGCACACTAATCTAAGTCGATTTCACTATCAACAGTGCAATTTAAGAAAAATATCACTTGCTCCTACTCCTAAAGTTGTGATCCTGTCAAAATAATGTTTATTGTGTTCATGTGAATTTCACAAATCATTATGTAACATCAGTAAAGGCAGCCGTATATTTTATGTTCGATTATATAACAAATAAAGATTATATCGACATCACGTCTCTTGATTTTTATCTCAATCAATCTCAACTGGGGATGCTTTCGGCGATCCATACTTGTCAATTTGGTTTCACATCATCAAACATAGTCTTTCTTATTCCTTTTCTTTTTGCTTCGGTATTGTGGATATGACGTCATTTTAAGACGATATGTAAATTTTGTTTTCTTCCTTTTACTCTGTACATCGTGTTGCCAGGCTGATAGCCTCATTAACTTTTTCTGCTCGATTTATATTCGATTCGTCTTTTTTTTCTGAAACCAGTGTTTTGATCGGAATCAGCAGAGCAATTTTCACAGTTCATTAACATTCGCTGTTTGTAATTCATTTTTATAGTCATTTCACTTTTAACTAACGAAGCTTTATGTTTATATTTTATTGTAACTGGAACTTGTTTAGGATATCGTTAATCAATTACAAGACAGCTTGAAGCTGTGCCAAAACAAAGTATCGACAATTGTTTAACAATATTCTGTCTACGAGAACAGCATAATGCATCAAATGACCTTTCATCCCTTCAGTTTTAGTTAAGACATCATTTATCAAATATCATAAACTGTTATATCCAACACAATGTTCTCAAATAAAAAGCTGTCCTAATTCTCCGCTTTTATTTTGTTGGTATTTTTTTTTTCACAATTATGTATATTATGACAGAAGAAAAGAAGTTACACTTGCAGGCAATTGTCATTCTTCATATTCATTCATTTCCATTTCATTATCCCGTGTATTAGACTTAAAACGACGAATGTACAAGGCCTTCCAATTATAGACGCTAATATCGTCCTTAACTTAAAGAACAAAAAGTAGAGTTTTGTTATAGCCTACTTAACTTCGATTCAAGTGATTGAAGTAGATTAAGTGCTAATGATAGCTATCAGACTAATATCAGTCATGGACTCAATCTCCAAGTTCAAATTGGATAGATACATCTACAATTTGTCAAAGCGCAGAAAGCTTTAACTCAAGTTCTTTTGCAACACAGTTGCCAACCGCAAGTGGTGGTTTAAGTGATAGTTAAGTGGCAATATGAAACCTGTAGAACTTAATTAGGCGCCTGGTCATGATAACTGGAATGATATGTTGGTTTTCAGCTAGCAGTAGCCCTATGTCGGCAAAACCTCTACATTTCACTAACTAAATATCTCAAAGAAAAACGTCCATGTTACCATCGTAACAATTACTGGACATTTATTTTATAGCATTATCAATGTAATTTGTCAAGAACAATCTACTAATTATACAGTACCTAAATTGTTCACTGCGGTTACTGTCGATCAGCTGTCGGTTCTCGCAACGATGCGTCTTGATATGATAGTAGATAGTGCGTGTCCGTGCCAACTGCATATACGTAACTACTTGCGTAACAGATGCTAACGCAGTATTCATATCTGTTCGATAAACCAATCCTCACCGTTATTTTGTTAGTACCATTACACTTTTTAACACACCGTAAATTATTGATTTCAATTCAATGCCTTATGCAATCATTTCTGTTTTTCTCTTCAACGTGTTGCCATTGTAATCAAAGCGTTTCGTCATACCTCTGGTTCCGTTATTTGTTTACATCCAAACAAGTATCAAGGGAATGGAAAGTTTATAAGGTGAAGGGTCAGAAAAAATCACCATGATGCAGTTATGCAAGGCCGTTTGCATCTGCTGTGATGTGCATACGTAAACCTGTTGCGTATGACTTACTTGTTCCGGTTACTTTTACAAACACATTTGCACAAACAGTTGCATCGACTTCTTATCAGTTTAAGAAAATAGAAAATATTTTTTCGTACTTCCGGAAAACTTTCGTTTGAGATTGAGTAATCGCACGTTTTATGCGTAACACTTGGACGATTAGCCAGGGATCTCATCTCGCATATTGATTGACGCGTTGCCTTGACGTGCTACGATGGCGCCACCCTACAAAACCGCCCCTTTCACGCAAGGACGTCGGGAATAGGGACGCGCGCATACTCACTACTACACTCGGGGTCTACATTCAGTGTGTACAGATCCATCGCACAGAGAGCACGCTTTCTCTCGCCACCGCACATAATTGACCCGCGAAAGTGCCTAAAAGTGTTTTTCTGAATTAAACTAAACATCCAGTGCGCTGGAGGACTCTCTGAAACACCATCTGTAAGTACTGCATCAGTTTGAACAACAACAAACCCAATTCTTAATCTAGGTCAAGCATCCGCGTCCTCGGCCCTATAGGATTTTATTTATGAATGGGCGTGTTGTTTTTCTACGCTAGCAATTGTTTAAAGTAAATTGCGTCTAATTGCATCCGAAGTATCTTTTACATAACCCTTGTAGTACTAGCAAAGGTGACGTCATCACCCTTGCGATGGGCGCCATGGATACGGTCATGGGGTGGTTATTCCCATTCTCTGTCATTGATTATTAAAACTATTACAATAGGATAGCATATTCGAGTATATGTTCTTGTTTCCGCAGAATTTTTCTCATGTTTTATGTACATTACTTTTAGATACATTATCAAATTTGTTTTATGACATAATGGAAGAACGTGTTTGATAGAATCTTTATCTATTTGTTTCGTTACCTATTTTTTAAGTCTTTAAACAGTCTCGAAATAATAATGCCCTTTCAACCTCTACATACTCTGGAACATTTTATGGACCATAACCATACTGGACAAAAGCTTTAAGAAAAATAAAATTTAATACACACTGCCAACCAAATGGCTTCAAACAAAGAACTCTCCAAAAGCACGGTTGCCTGAATTTCTTTATCAGATATGTAAGGTACGTTGGTTTAACTCGTTCTTGTGTTTCTTCCGAAGTGAACGGAGTATCGAATGGTAAATTGAGCTCCTTGAAACGGCTATAAAGTCTTGAAATTAAAAGATAGGTCACTAACCGCACTCAATAGAGAGGCACTAAATTCGCTTGCATTTTGCACCTTGTGTACAGCGATTGTAAGCCATACACCCTATATTTTTCTGTAATTCCGAGATCAACATAAAGAAAGTTACAATTAATGATTAATCCAGGAACTCTCAATACTTCCTCTTCAATGTTCTCGATTGTGTACGAGTAGGAACTATAAGGCCGTGCTGATGATTACGCTTGGATAATCTCAATCTAATCTCGCTCCCTCTCATTCAGAGAAAGTTGTTATCGCAGGACTCGCGCAACCCGTCGACTGTTCCTTCTCTATTAATTTATTGATATTTCTACTTGTCTGTGTCGTAATTACACAACGCACTTATCACTTCATCTAATTATGCCTTTCATTAAAACAATACCGCAGTCACTCTGTTGCGTATGATGAAAATATTTTATAGTTCGATCGCTCTCATTATTTGCTCCGAATCAGGCAACGCAAGCGCAGCTGTCGTCCTCCGAAAATAAAATTTGTTTTTAAACACAGCTCTAAACTGCAAACGGTTACTTAAGTCCGTCAGGAATACCGAGTTGCCGAAAACCAGATCTCTATTCGGAACATACGTGTTGAAATAATACACATTCGTGTTTGGCTTTTAAAAATCTTCTGAATCGAGACAAAGAAATGTGAAAAGTTCGTCAGACTGCAAGTTTGTTGCATTTGGTTCGTTTCGTGCATTGCTTAAAATTCTGCAAACGTAACTGTTCGAGTAGTCGTTGCCCAAATTCCGGGTGTTTATTTAATGTCATAGAAACTAAAAATAACGAGGTGCACTTGTGTAATAAGGAATTTATTACTTTTTTTTTCGTTATTTAAGTCTTATTTCGTGATTTCGCCATATAAAAATTACGTACATGTTTTCTCTTCGGTTCTGATTATAGCGGTGATGTGTTTGACCGTCCACACTTCCTGCGTACGGCGGAGTCAGGTGGTGCATGGTGCTATTTCTACCTCTCCATGAACCGACCGGTCTCACAATTCACGTTCAAAGTCGATTATTTAAAAACCAGAACGGAACTCAGCTTGTTTTTCGTATTTACGATTCAAGGATTCCTTCTTCGGTTACATACCTCGAATTTCTTAAACATTGTTTACACCACCACAAATAATACAAAATTTTATTTATATTGCGTTATCTCTTGTACTAATTTGATATAAGGCATCGTCCCATTTAATTTAACCCAACTCTTCGTTTCGAAGCCGAACAATGCTTGTATGACCCCGTTTCCTCTCACCGCTATTGTGATCTACTGCAACCGACGACCTACATTTGCCATTGTATGTTGCAGTGTAATTAATGTATTTGCTATAAATGCCTTAAGCTTGATTAGTGGCCTTGGCCATCAAAAATTCCATTCGATTGTCATGGCAATTAAAATTTTGTACGGACTTCATGGAAAGTGAAAAACGCAGATTAACTAATCGTATCAAAGCGTGCGTATCGTGCGTCCCGAAGATCCTGCCTAAATATAAACATTGTTATTCCGTCTCACATACACCACCTTCGCGCTCATCGGGCACTTATAAAAAGCGGCGGCGAGGTCAAAGCGTCGTACGCCGGCCGACAGTGTGGAACCCGCACGCGCGTTGTAACGACGCTTGTATCGATATCGATGCTTTATTATCACGTGCAGCAGTGACGTCACGTGTGTATGCAACGGCCGAGCCAATGGCTCTTGGCAAGTTGGCTACGATTGATTGAGGTGTACGTCTTCACTAGTGTGTGTTGCGCGGTTGAGTCCAAACGTGTCCGTATGGTGCAAAAGTTGATGGCAGAGTTGAAGGTGCTCGTAGGGCAACGAGCACCGCCGGGGGGCGCGGCCCTTGCGCCGTCGCCCCCTACCCCACAACAACTACAACAGCAACAGCAGTATACACGAAGAGATCTCAAGCAGAATCTACACAGACATATGAGTATCGTTCTAGACAGGTCAGTAAATGACTGAGCGTAACTTTTGACTTTGTTCTACCGAACCAGACTATGTGCCGGAATACCACTAAAGCACCTTTCCGTAACAGTTGTTTTGATATATGTATATTGATTATAGCACCCGATAACGGCCTAGCAATAACAGATAATGATTTCGATAAGGACGAGGTAGAAATGATAAGTGAAAGCATTTTCACACCATACGATTAACTTGAACGTGTTATCATGATGTAAACGGGCCGTTTTCTGAACACTGCGGTCGACCATAACGTCGTCGATACTATTGAATATTTTATGCCGTCTATATCTTTGCCATCGTGTTATTGACGATATCATCCGACACCGCAAATTGATGCTCAATTTTCCACGATGTTGAGGCTATGATTGGCTTAAATATGACTATTAAAAGTCTCTTTGTAGTAATTACTTATTTGAGGATATTAATATTTAAATTGACGTCAATAAAGACGACTGCAATTGCTTTAAACATTTTGTATCCTTCATGTTTTATTAACAAAAAAAACTCTAAACATATTTTTCGGTTAGCGTTCACATATTGTGTTCAAAGTGTGTATTAACTCTTAATTAATCTAACTTTCAAGTAACATTGGTGCTTGGAGCTGTTAATTTGACCTTAAACTGAATGCACATTAAGATTTCAAGGTCGGATATCCGTTGTAATCAGCTTAAAATTAGTGAATAACAACAAAGACATGACAACGGTGAAAGAAAGTCGGCGCATCCCATCAGCTGCTTATGTTCCCACACGAAGTAACAATCGAAGACAAAGACATACTATTATCCCTTTGTATGAACATAATTATGTGATTTCATGGTTTATCATAGTGGTAAATCAATACGACCATTATTGATGTCCTTATCTGGGTATCATCGTTGCATAAGTTCATTCATATTCAAGTTCGGACTTAAAATTAAAACTTAATAAAAGGAGTAGATGATGCAACTACTGACTGTTTGGCTGCTTACTTAAAATAATTATTATTAGAAACATGGATATGCATGGTTTCGCGGTTATATTTGTTGCTTTATTAAAGCACAATTTTAGCATATCATTCTCTCTAATGGAATTTTTTGGATATTTTAGTGTCTTGTATGTCCTCCTCCTCCACGTTACAAACCACGACTGACAAAAATACGTACATAACTTCTATTTCAATTCATATAGGCACCATAATTATGTTATAATTTCAACAATGAAATATAGTTACATCGTTACTTCCAAGGTGAACCTTACTTGAAAGCAAAACTGTTTGCTGTTATGAAATACTGCATACTAATTTGTACTTTTCGTAGCAATATTACTTAAGTGCTGTTCATACAGGGGCGTTGACGGTGGAGGTGGCGATCACTCGTCAGTGTGACTTAAGTGTATTGATTTACCTGCCCCTGTTGGTCACATGGTCGCTAGTGCGAGTACTGAACTAGGTCCTCTGACACATTATGAATTTCCCAATTGTAGGTCTAGTTTAGAAGCTGGTATTGAATCTGTTGAAGCACTTTTGCTTCAGAAAGCACCTTCAGTCGTTGGTACTGTCCCTGACCTCGGGTTGTGTCGCATTAGAGATAAAAAAAAACAGTAAATTTATCACTATTAAACTTGCATTACAGGTACATGGAAAAATCTCAATTTTTCTGTGGTAGTTATAAAAGCGCAGAATATTGACCGAATCTCCTGAACGAGGCGGAAATTTGTATCTCAGTGGAAAAAGTAGTATCTGAGTTTAGGCACACCCTTGTATACTTATTTTTTTCTGCATCGCCATAAATATTTGCCATCCGATTCTGTCAGGAAAAAGCATTTTTATATTATTATTATGATTTAATTTGCAAATAATATAAGCATGTATGTTCGCTTGGATGTGACCACAATCGTTTCCATTTTAGCACTTGCCTGCTAATCATCTCTTTAAATAAACAAGTTTACGAATGGTGAATAGTTTCTGGCAGTTTCTGCAGAATCACACGCCCTAGATGCGGA